>JAYKKI010000001.1:8920000-9307500 GCA_039881145.1 Druceiella hillmani
TTACGACCAGTTCTCCTTGTGACATAGTGTTTTTCAATAATAATATCAATAATTCAATCATCTGGTGTAATATTTTGTTGGTAAAATTATCATAAAACCTTTTAAAGGTTTTACGGTGTTAAAGTCTATGTCACGGCTTTTAACGGTTTTAAAGTCTATGTAAAATTCATTTAAATGTTAAATGTAGACAAAAACATTGTTATCCGGAACTTCAGCCAATGATGAGTTTTGAAACTGGCATAAAATTTACACCTTCAATGTTTTGCCTCAACATGTGTAGTTTTAAAATTTTGTCTTGCAATATGTTATTATAGTCATTTAAGTAAAAATATTATATGTAACATTTCTTCACAGTCAACTTTGAACTCGAGAGTCTTAGCAACAGCTTGTCATTCCGCGCTGAGTTGAGCTAGCGATTGGTTTTGTTCGGGCCGCTCCAACTAAGGAATGTATTAAATATTAGAGATCTCCAGTATACACTGTTAGTGTAAGTTGAATTATTCATTTTGAGACAAGGTAAGAAATAGTATCTAAATGAAATATTTCATGTTGTAGTTTATTTTAATTTAGATATTTAATATTATATATTATATATATATATATATATATATATATATATATATATATATATATATATATTGATTGATATTGAGAAATTTATAATTAACATTAAATTTTCCTATTTATATACCATCGAATTGTATATTCCAGAAAGCGTTGGATGAGTCAAAAAATTCAGAATTGAATAAACTGTATGATACTTATTATTTAATAGTTTTTAGGTGTTTTTAATGTGTGTCCACCGTATTCATGCTACCGTTATGCTGACACCCTATTTTACATTTAATTATTTTTAGTTTTATTAGAGCTAATTTCTATTTCATTCCACTTATTAGACATTTTGTTTATTCGTTCCAAAAAGTCATTTTTGTTAATAAACTCCAAATAGTAGTCCAATTTTAAATCAAGATAACATTCCAGAAAAACACTAATTTCTTCAAAGTTGGTAGAGTAAAGGTTAGGAAAAAGAACTTGTTTTAGTTGGAAATAAATATTTAATCACTTTATGTTATTTTGGCATATCTTTAAATACAAGATCCAGACTAATTCAATCCTCGTATGAAGAAGAAAAAATGTATATATATATATATATATGTATATAAATATATATATATATATATATATATATATATATGTATATATATATATATATATATATATATATATATATATATATATATATATGTATATTTAAATATTTTACTATACATTTTATTATTTGAGGCTAATTACTAAAAAATAATGATTTTTCTGACATTCCACATTTGATGCTGTATTATCCAAAAGTTAGTCGAGGGATGGCCTTAAGACAATGTACGTAAATGAAGGTAATACATTTCATATTTATCGCCTCTACAATGTAGACTTGTTGAGATACTTTTAACTAAAAACCATTAAGGGAATATATTTGTATTCTAGGACATACTAGTTAACATCAGACTGGACTGGTACTCAATTTATTTATTAAATTTTAATATTTGCTAAATTGTTCACTTTAAAGGTATACTTATTAGGGAAAAAAGCGAAGAAAGGAAGCACGTCAGCAGTTTTATATACTTTTAGAAAATTAATTTTGTTATGTTTATCAAATATTTATTCACATTTGACAAACAAAATGTGACTTTGTTTTATATTAACTTGTATATACAACATGTTTTCAACTTACAGGGAAAAAGAATGAGAAATATTGCATGTTAAAAAAAAGTAAATTTTAGTTATTTAACAGGACAATTTTTATTTGCGAGTATAGTTCATTTTTCGAGTGTGGCATATTTCATATATGTCAGGAAAAAGTAAGAAAATAGGTTGATATCCACGATTTACTCTCATAAGCGATATGTGCAATATCGCATCTCTGTATTCGATGTCGCATATCTATGCCTCTGAGACATAATAAAAGACTATATAAATCACGTTAGCAACTTGTTTTATATTAACTTGTATATTCAACATGTTTTCAACATGCAGGAAAAAAGAATGAGAAATATTACATGATAAAAAATAGTAAATTTTAGTTATTTAACAAGACAATTTTTATTTGTGAATATAATTCATTTTTCGAGTGTGGCATATTTCATATATGTCTGGAAAAACTAAGAAAATAGATTGATATCCACGATTTACTCTCATAAGCGATATGTGCAATATCGCATCTCTGTATTCGATGTCGCATATCTGAGACATAATAAAAAACTATATAAATCACGTTAGCAACTAAAAATGATCAGAATAAAAGTTTAATTTTAATTAAAGGTGATCAGATTAAAAGTTTTCATGTCAGAACCCCAAAATTATCAAAGTTTATAATAATTTCTTCTGAAAATTTTTAAATTCAAAATGAAAAATACTAGTAATGATTGCTTATTTAACTAAAGTGAGTACTAATTGAAAATAATTTAAATTGGAAAATACACTCAAGTATGTAGAAAACTTTTTGAAAATAATGATTGGTTAGATAAATTTAATTTTAATTAAATATTTTTGCGTTTCATCAGGCATAGGCGTTGCGTTTCATCATGATAGGTAATTGACGAAATTTATGCTCGTTATCGAATTGAAGAAAACTTTAATCATGTGATTTTAATAATTAATAATGTCATGATTTTTTTTTATGCATTTACATAAAGTATCTTCTTCGTTTTGTCACTTGTCTTATATATGACTGAGATCTTTTTTTACGGAAGCAGATTCAACTATTTGTGGTGATAATTCAAAATACCTTACTGCAAATAGGGTAGATAACGTCCCATATTCGTAAATTTTATAATGTATAGCAGTTTTTTTTGTAACTGATTCTTTCGGGTTCCGCATGATTCTACTCTAATCTTAAGACGCGTGGTCTGTAACAAAACTCTACGCACATCATCGTGCTTACTGCAGTAAAACAAAATGTGATTCATACTTTACTTTTTGAGACCGCGAATACCCGCTGGGCTACCTCTAAATGCAAATCAAAATAAACTGGCATTAAATGCGCCGTGTCCTGTCAAAAAAGTATAATAATAGTTATTTAACAATATATAATAGTTATTTAACAAATAATAGTTATTAAAATAATAGTTATTTAACGAACCAGTTCTTACTCAACTCCTCGGAAAAATAGGAGGGAAATAACCGTATTTCCCCCCCTTAGAATAAGAGGAAGACCACCAGAAAGAATGAGCATCAACGATCACTATTATACGCCTCTTTATATCAATAAGGGATTCCTCTCCCAAAAATTCAAAGTGCAACGGAATCGCTTTAAAATTCTTGCCACGTCTCCCTGATTACGTAGTCGGTAGATGGATAAACCTGCTAAATCCGAAAACGTATCCTTTGAACAGGTTCTATAAGATTTAGTTAGCACCAACAGCGGCACGCGCTATAATCTCAGCACCATCCGTCTAACTTACTGGAACCCGACGCACCACGAAACCCAAACCGTTGACGCATAGGACAATATATTTAGGTATAATACTTTATACATCAGTTTGAGTACATAGTTCTTTAATTACCAGTCGATACCGGTAATCCAGGCAATGGCGTGGAAAGAGATCCGAACCTTCTCACCGATGCACCGCACCTCTGATAAAAAGCTACGCCGTGTTATAAGCACCATGGACCATGCCTCAAGAGTTGCAAAAACAAAAATAGAAGAAAATTAGGGCAGGAATTCAAATTATTCAGCGACACAAAGGTTAGAAACGGATGTAATTATTTTAAAATGACTTCAACGAACACGATGCACGTAAGAGATCACTTACATTATTTGCTATACAATTCATTTGTTGTGAGTTATCGTATTAATTTTGATATTGGGTTTGAAGTAAATATCAATTACGTAGTATTTATTTTCCTTGATTTTATGACTTTTGATATAAGCAATTACAAGATTTATAACAAACAAATATTAAACAAAATGGATAAAAGTAACTACCATGGTATTTTCTAATTACATCTTGGCTCCAAAACGTTCAGTGTTGTGAATGAAATTACGGAATACTTGATTTTAATATTTATTTATATACCTTAATGTATCTAATTGATATTTATGGCGGACTCATTGTCACGAGGACAATGTCTTACAGCCAACCACAACACCAGTCCAACCCCGATTCACAAACGGCCGAGAATCGAACCCAGATTCCCGCGGGTGCGTCGCGCCGTCAAAGGCCGTACGCATTGCGATCAACTCGATAACCATGGCGATGACGAATAGATTAAAAGATATATTTATGCAAGTAACTAACAGACTCAATCACAACTTTTTAAGTTCTCGTGAGGTTTTTCAACATAATTTAAGTTCTAGTTTTAATGTTCTGTTGTATGCTTCTATTCTAGTAAATACAATTGTTACGAATCTGAATGTTATTTGCATACATCCTTTAAAACGGTACACATCACATATTGAATATTGTACATGTTTTTATTGACCATTATTCACGTAACTATTTTTCACCATATTACTTTATGGTTCTTCACCGTGTCGATAAAATTGATCATTATTCACGTAACATTTTTCACCATATTACTTAATGGTTTTTCACCGTGTTGGTAAAATTGACCATTATTCACGTAACTATTTTTCACCGTATTACTGAATGGTTCTTCACCGTATCGATAAAATTGACCATTATTCACGTAACTATTTTTAAACATATTATTTAATGGTTCTTCACCGTGTCGATAAAATTGACCATTATTCACGTAACTATTTTTCACCATATTACTTAATGGTTCTTCACCGTGTCGATAAAATTGACCATTATTCACGTAAGTATTTTTCACCATATTACTTAATGGTTCTTCACCGTGTCGATAAAATAGCAATTAATAAATAACAGGTCTTTTGTGGTTTTAGTTATTTAACAGTTGAAAGAAAACCCCTATATTACGTTTAATTATATTTCACTCATGTTAAGAAAAACCCTATTTTACGTTTAAGTAATTATTTGTTTATATCTTTATTATTAATAAATTATTCTGCTGGCCCTAAAAATTGTGAAAAAATTCAGGAGCCATTATAATAATAATGACCCCTGATTTTGTCTATTTTTATGTTAATATGCCGAAGTACACAAGTGTGATTTAAAATAATACAACATTAATCCCATCAACCATAAATAATCTAGTAACACTAACAAAATAACAAATATCTCTTGATTTCATAAATAATTCCCGCTACCGATTAGAGAGTACGTTCAAGAGGACTTATGGATTTTGACCTTTTCGTTTCCCCCTGAAAGTAAACATAAAATACCACTTTTTTATTTTATCACCAATTTGGGTAATTATAAATAAATAAACGGTAAATATCCAAAGTAAGCGGTACCTAGATCGGTAAAACGTGAGTAATATTATTTTGTTTTGGAGCTAAGAGGCTGAGAAACATTGTGGAATATCAATAGCTCCAAAAATTGTAATGCAAAATCTTATACTCGTAAAATATATAGTAGAGAATATATTTTATTAATTAAAAATAAAAAAACCTTATATAATTTAAAAAAAATTCTATACACCTTTTGATATTTTAACTTTTAAATAAACGTTAATGTGTACAGAATACTCATAAGGCAACTGTTACTTGTGCTTGATAATTTTATCAATTTACACGCTATTTTCATAATGAGTATATAATTTTATTAGGATTCCGTGTTTCAAAAGGTAAACCCTTATTAGGGAGACTTAGTCACTCTTTTGTCTTCTGTTTTAATTATTTGTAAGAGAAAAGGCAACAAAAATGTTCTTATTTCATTTCAAAGCAGTCAGAATGGCGAAAAATTACATAAACAAAAAAATATATGTAATCGTTACAGATTATGTGATATTAACTCAATGCAGAAATCCAAAAAGACCTTACAATTTTTATTTTTATTCTATAAGCAAGAGGCATAAATAAATGAAGTAATATTAATTGCGGTGCTAACATAACACCGTCTGAACATAGATATATCATACCAAATATGGACGTCACTGATAACTTCACTTTGAGATCGTGTGAATACATTGATAAAAGGCTTAAAACTTCAAATTCTATTGCAAAAATATGTCAATAAAAAGAAAGTGAAACAGAGAAAAAAGCAAACTGAGCATTTTGTATATTTTTTAATTATATATATTTAAAATATATCATGTAAATATGCAGAAGTTTTTCAGTAAGAAACTTTTTTCCAGTTAACCATAAAGGTTTTCATTAAATTTTTTCAGTTTTTTTTATAACACAGCCAATTTTAATTTTTTACACGAAATGTTTTCAGACTAGCGGCCAGTGATTAAAGATATATCACAATGCGTAGCTTAAATGCGAGAAGCTACGCATTGTGATCTGCAACTTACCCTGCGTGGCAATTATGAGCACTATCTCCACTGGAGAAATATATGCTTAGCGGGTTGAGGAAGGCTGTTGATAATAATATTGAAAATTAGGACCAAGCCACGATTTTTAACACTTTATTAAAAATCGTTATTTTAATAGTAATAAACTAACATATATTAAGAATTCGTCTTAGTAAAGGAATCACGAGGAATTTAGCATAATAATTTGTCATGGCACATCCATTGCTCCATCTAATAACATGATTCACTGCAGATAAATTCTGTATTGAATCATATTTGTAAGTATCAGCAAGAACTTTATTTGAAAAACATATTTAATATTCATATTAAACCATTCTTTTTGAATATATAAAAATACTCTAGAGAAAATACTATTGCGTTGTTTATTCAAATTTGTTTTTTAATTCAATGCAATCCATAATTTTGATGTGATAATTAACCGATAATATTACAGATTAATACCAAAATATAAAGAAATAAATATTAATAATATTTCTATATACTGGCCGTTTATATAAAGAACAAACAAACGGGAACATATGTACATATCCGCGCATGTAAATACACATTTTCAAAAATGGCTTAGTATTATTTTGATATTTCTCTCGAGGTAAGGAAATTTCAAACGCCAGTTAACATTTATATTTGGCAATTAAATTTTCTCCAATCAATGTCTGAAGATATGTCTTTTTGTGATTGGTTTTTAATTCAGTGAATTCGTATCCTGTTTAAGTTTGTCAGTATGTCATCCGTAAGGATCCTTTCATGTCCAATTTCAACAAATCAAAAGACACCGCTTTAGGGAAAATGACAGATTTTCGAACTGATATGTCTAACCATTTTGCGATATAACAATTAAAGTAAACTTAACGCTTTTGCCGTTTATATTCGATAAAATATTAGATAGTGGATGCAAGGCTTATGGCCGTATGTTATCAAAAATTAACGTCACCTTCAAACTTATTCGACTGTTATAAAATTTGGAAAAATTATCACTTTTGACAATTTCTCTTAAATCAATTAATTGAGTATATCGAAATACTTAATAATTTTAAATAAATTTTTAGCAAATATTTAGCACAAAAAAATTTTACAATTGAAAAATTTTACATACGTAGCCAATTTTCATCCAAAGTCTGAATGTGCGGGCCAAGAGAAGGATTCCACTTTTCATTATATTGTAGGCAAGGATGCCTTTAAATATCAATTGTGTACTCAATAATCATTTCTTTAAATATTTTTTGAAAAATAAGTCGATAAATTGAACTGAATTTTATTAATAAGAAAAATGTAAAAAAAAATTGTAACGAAGCTAGAAAATTAAAAAAGTCGTTTGCAATATTTCCCGTTCCCATTTCCCAACAAGACTGTGCAAAAATCTAAGAAAACCTTAAAAAATAGGTTTTAACATAAAATATCGTTTAATTGACTTTGTAGTGCACTTGCAATAAATTGATATGATAAGTTATTAACATGTTTTACAAAATACACTTTTTATGAAACTCTAGAAAAAATCGCAATAGCACGTGTTAAAATCCTTATTCACCTGTTATAGACTTTTTTGGACAAGTTTGCATTCATATTTTAATGAAAAATAAATTTATATGTATATTTATTTATGTATATATATATATATATATATATATATATATATATATATATATATGTATATATACATATATATATATATATATATATACATATATATGTATATATATATATATATATATTCATATATATATATATGTATATATATACATACATATATATATATATATATATATATATATATACATATATATATATCGATACTAAATTAAAAAGTGGATGATTTTTCTTTAAATTTGGCGTGTGTCTCATTCTTTAAATGGATAATTAAAAGTACCCCTAGTGACATGGGACCAAGATATCACGCAGACGACCATCCTTATTTCATAACATTAAGAAAGTTTCTTTCAGAAGAAATATTTAATATATACTTAACATAAATTACGCAAAAATTTAACATTTTTATCTTTTCAAGCTTCAATAATTTTCGTTTTATTCTTGCAACGGATTATTCTTAGTTCATTGAAGATATCCTTGTTATATAAAAACAATATCGTGGTAATTATTACAGACTTCTTACTTCATTTTAATTGATCTCATTTTACCTGAGTGGACGTGGAATTTACAAATACCTGTGTGATTGTTGTGTTGGATCCCATCTACATATTTAACCAATGATTCTATTTTGAAGAAAAAAGTGCTTAAATATTGGTTATCTCGCCAATATCGCAAGACTCGATAAATGTGCTGAGAAACAAAAATTATTGACGTAAATCCATGTACGCAAATAATTTTTTTTATTCCGACATAAAACGTTATTCCGGACCTTTCCTTATCACTGAATATGTTTTGTCAACATATTATACACTACAAGATACTTAATAAAAATCCATCAGTATCAATTATTCAAAATATTGCTAATGGCATAGCGTTTATTTTCAAAGTACATATATGAACAGATGCAAGGATACTTAGAATGATGATAGAAGACGGATTGCAAGCATATACTGAGAAGAAAATTACAGAAAAAAATCAGACCCAAAAGTCTCTGTTACTCTTTAGTTATATCGATAAAAATTTGGTAATATTGCTCAACGAGTTTTTTTAAATTATATTTGACGAAAATAAACACACATTCAATATTGGCTTACAGATCGTACACTTCTATCAGATATATTATATTCGATTTACATAAGGATTAATCATTCTTACGATATCCACAATTTTCAGTATTCTATAACACAGCGAATCCATATTGCACGCTGACGCAAAAAGATGAAATTGTCTTTAATCTCACCAAGGAAAAGGAAAACCTCCCCATCACCAACAACACTCCGTAAACTACAAACATGCCGTAAACAATTATTAATCTTTAAGCCTCGCATTAACAAAGTTAAACCCATGGGGTTGATAGTCTCCTAGGGTGAAGAGTACAGGGTAAATCCTATATTAATTAGGAGATTTCGATAATTCCGCCTGCTGTAAGTAATGGCAAACCTTTATGGATACCAGCAGTGGTGTTAGGTTAATTTCAGGTTTACCTTTAATACATTTGGATTGAGTGCTGATTGATTTAGAAATGAAGATATTATCCAGCTTAATCGATTTCCTTTACCAAAGAAAGCTTGAATGTGTTTCATATTGTAATATTCTTCATGCATATCGATAAAATAAATTCAGGTAAATGCATTATTGGAAATTAAGAACAATTTCATCTGCATGAAATTCTTTTTATTATAATAAAGAATTAATAAATTGTAAGAATCAATGTTGATGTGACATTTAGCAGTTATATAAGAACCGATTTCCTGGTACTCTGTGGAAATGGAGAAGACATTAAAATCTTTTAAATCTCTTAATTTCATTACTTACCATTTTAACTACTTTGGATTCAATATGCAGTTGTGGGTGATTGACATACATGACACACCAATTTTTCTCCTTAAAGTGTGTTTTTTATATAGTGTCAATCTAATCGTGACATTATTTTGAGAAAAAACGTTGCCTTTTGTGGTTAATAATGAATAGTGTAAATATGTAAAAAGCGTTCGCACAAGCCTGTTGTGATTTAACCTAAAATCTTCTACGCATAATTTTCGCTCTACGCTCGACTTCGAAAACGTCAACTTAAATAACACAAAGTCTGTAACTGATAGACAAAAAACCTTAATCGTGACTGTTTAGTGCAAATCGTTTTAATTGTTTCTGAATTTACTTCAAACAACAAATTTATTTGTAAAAGCTTGTTCAATATGGACAGGGAATGACATATAGGAAAAAAAAAATAAAAAGGAATCTCTTTTTTAAGAGAGTATTTGTTTAATTTCTATGGACGTGTTTACGTTTTAGACGAAAATCTTTAATTGTTGCCAAGTTTACTCTGAACTCTCGGAATATGTAGTATGAGAATTTTAAATAAAAAAAGAGATTCAACTTTAATCTATAATTTGAGTTGATCAATTTTTATCAGTTTCATATGTTTATTTAATAAACATCCGCTTTTTGAAACTCATTCCTTGCCAAAATCGCTAAAGAGGTGTGTTTAAAAGATTAATTCCAAACAATTATACTTTAATTCGAAATGCAAAAAAATGTAAAATGCTCATTTCCTCTTCTTACCAATTTTTAATTTTGCAGACAGAAACCAATTAGGCCAAAAGAAGCTCATTTCAAAATGTAAAACAATAGCAGATATTATTGGGCGTATAGGTGAAATAACAATATTTAATTATTATTAAATTTTTATCACACTAGCGACTTATTCTATTAAGACGCTCACAAAAAAAATTAATTATTTGACACAGATTTTAAATATGTGATGTTTATTAAAATAGCATCAATTGTTTGACTGCCAAGATTGGAGCGTCGTTTATAAATTTTGTTAGATTTACAAAAAATATACGTGCTTAATATAAAATTATCTTCTTAGCCAAAAGTATCATAAACTATAGTGGTGGGGCGGCTACTTGGGCCGCATTCGGGACGCTCAGTCCTTTGTAAACCCTTTTATTGCACCTTGTGAACAGCAAAACTAGCAAAGACAATACATAATGTAAGACAATACATGTTCATGGTGGCTTCTTGCTCTATGCAGATATTAGGCGCAGTAGGGTTTTCCCACATCTTTACAAATACAGTTTAACGAGAGGGTTGTATATATGGCAGGTAAGTGTTGTAAATTTGAAATATTTTAAGGAGTGAAATTCTTAACAGCAGACATTGATAAGTAGTCACAAGCTATTGTTACCTTGCCAAAGCCGCATATGGAAAATAAACTCTTTGTATAGAGCCATTATAGTTAGATGACGTGATCGATGAATGAAGTCCTAATCACTGCAGTAATAAAATAATTTTATGCTATTGTTGTAATAACACAATTTAAAAAATTGGAAATAATTAAAAATAGTTACTAAACCAATATTGAACATTTATTTTCATTATAATTATAACATCGGAGATAAATATTGAATATATTTGGCGTTAATTTTGTAGAAATCCATTATTCACAATTAATTGAAACTACGTGATGTAGTATTATTTCTACTTTATTATTTCTACTTTTTACTTATCTTTGCTAATATCCCACCTGAAGATATTGTAATACAACGAAACCTAGGTCGTGGTAAAGAAATTAAAGAAAGTAGAAATAATACTACATCACGTAGTTTCATTTAATTGTGAATCGGAGATAAAGTTAATGCGCATGAATTGGTTATTTTATAGCTAGTTAATTTCCGTTCACAAGCGGCGAAATTTTTTAAATAAATCCTTAATAAATATCTATGTATTGTACCGTCCAAATATTTATATAATGTATATACATACATATATATAGATAGATATATATACATACACACACACACACACACACACACATATATATATATATATATATATATATAGTGCGTGTGTGTGTAAATATATTTATATTTAATAAATATTTTAATGCCATCACTGGCTATAAGACAATGGGTGTCATTTTATATTTTTTGATATTACCCAACCTTCTTATTTGAAAATGATGAATTCAAAATACCTTCCTTTCACAATTTCTGCGTAATTTATAAATGGATAAAATCTGAACAACTTATGCAGTGTTAAATAAATTATTCGATGAAGGTTTTATGCTGTTCCTTGTTTCGTTTTTCGGTTTTAAGAATAAATTTTGCTGCACATTAATTTAAAAATTATATAATATATCCGTGTATGTAAATTTGTGATTAATTTGTACTAAAATATATTTGTATTTTTTATTTTTCTATAAAAAACATCAAATTGAAAATTCATTAAAATAAAAATTAATTATCCACTAGATAGTGGTATATATTTTGATTTTGATGAAAATTTTAAATTAATAATGTCTTTATATTCACATGTTAATAACTACTGAAGTTCTATCATCTTTATCCATAAGATTTTAGGATGATCTCTGAATATAATATATAAATTAATATAATCTCAAGGGAATAATATTAAAATTTATACAAAATCGAAGATTTATTCTTAGTTACTGAAAAATTTTATAAAAATTATAGCTAACCATACCTGGATTTCAATTAGTGGTGTCACCATTAACCCTAATTAACATAACAACAAAAATATTAACATTATAATAAATGACATTGATTGATATATCAATAAAATAGTCTCAGGCTGTGTAAAACAAATGTATATCAAATATACATTTAATTAATTCGAAAGGGTAATTTACCATTTTTATCTTTCCTATTTATTCGTTGATTTATTGATAAAATGTATATGGAACTAAAATTTATAGGTAGTAGAAAAGTAAAGACAACTCAAAATTTCTAAAAAAAAGGATACCAAATTAAAATTTACTGTATATCGCTATTTTAGCAAGTAAAATCAACAGAATTCAAAATATGTTTACTTTTTGCAGCACTTTATGTATTTCCTTGAATTGAGTTTGAGTGATAATTGGATAAATTAAGCAACTAATATTGTCGAGGGAAAATTTCTGTCTACGCGAAAGATTTTATTTTTATTAAAAGAAATTAAGTAATTCATGTAACCAAGAGAAAAAGTGAATGCTTCAAAAAACACTCTTCAATAATCACTGAACTACCATTGAATATTTTTACTTGCTCTATGTAAACTAGCTACTCTAATTATCGCTTAATTAGGATGATACAATTTAGAGACACGCTTTAATTAAAGAAAATAACTGTGGTTTTAACAGAAGACAGACACTACTAAGACTTCAAGTCTAATTGATGAACGTTAACGAATTTTCAGCTTAAATGTGAACCGACTTAATTTTGTACAACTTTAACCCATTTACTGTGTCAGTATACCAAATGGAAGAAAAAAGTTGATTCTCTATTTTAAATTTCTAAAGACCAAATCTATTATGGGGATAAACGCCAAAATATACCTACAAAATATTAATTATTAATAATGTGAAAGTATTTCGATTAGTAAAATACCAGCATTCATGCTATTTGGTCACGAGTATTGTAAATTCCAAAAATATATTGGAGTATATGTTACTTGAAAATAAATAAATTAAATTGTTTAAAAACCTTCAAAACAATAAACACTTTTAGTGCAATGTATACACACACACACACACACACACATACACACACACACACACACACACACATATATATATATATATATATATATATATATATATATATGCATATACAATTTATATACCGTAATTTTACCAAAGTCGATTAGTTGATTACGAATATACGCTTTAAACAGCATAAATCAACACAAGTAACTCTATTTTATCACAATATTAATTGACACAATGATATTTATATTATGTGTTTAGGTAATGCTGAGGTGGTCCGAGTATATACAATGTAAATATATTGTATTATATATATATATATATATAATATATATATATATATATACACACATATATATATACACATATATACATGCAAAAAGAGTAACAAAAATATATTTCATTAATTCATTAACAAAAAGAATCCACAACAAGGGTATTATAAACTAAAAAATGGGATAATCCGCTTAGACAACGGTAATATTTGAGAGCTTCAATTTTGCACAACTTGAATGGTAAAAATTTAATTTTTTCTGTCACTTTCGTAACAGGTTGAATTATGTGTAATATTTTATTACGTTTACATATTTTTTGACATACTTTTAGTGAATTGTGGCCATTGTTATTTCTTTCTTTTCTGGTAGTTTTATTTAAAAATGCCTCAGTGAAAAAATTATTAAAAATATGAATATTTTTGTGTTTTCCTACTCTTCGAAATAGGTCTACTAAAAACCTTTCAGTTTTACTTCTTTTAATTAATTGGAGGAAATGGCGAACAGGTTGGAAATATTCTAAAAATATATTAATTTTTTTCATATGTTGTGATTATAATCTTTTTATCCACATGAAAGTTGTAATAATAACTGGAATGAATGAAGACGCTTATTAGTTACAGTTGGTCAATTACCCACTTAAATAAAAAATATGGTAATTATATCAACCTGCCAAAAATGGAAATGATTCGTTCAGTAATGCGAGCGTAAAAAGCTATTTCCATGTAAATGTTTAAACATTTAAGAACACCTACATATAGATGTATATATATATATATATATATATATATATATATATATATATATATCCCTATTTTATTTTAGTAGACCTAAAATATAAATGAGTCGGTTTTTAATACTTATTTCATGTTATTCTCGCTTTAATAGAGGTTCAAATTACTGTTTTTGATACGATTTTTTCTAAGTCTGTAATATAGAATAGATGATATTCGCAATGTATTAAATATATATTTAATTAGTGAAGCAGATATTTCATTAATTTTTTTGTTAATAACACCTAATAATTCATCACGAAGATAAATGTTTAACTGTGGAAAAATTAACAAATTTAAGTCACATAATTTATTAATTTAAAACTCCTTCGAACCATAATCTAAGAAAGTATAATAATAAAAATATTTGATTCTAGTTGAGTATCTTATTTTAATTCGTTCTATGTGGAAAATGGACTACATTCTAACTCATATTTATAATTTACAATTTGGATTATTTCATACACAAACAACAGGATTCAATTTCCTATTACAATACTTGCTGACATGTTGCACGCGTGACAAAAAAAACTGAATATTTTTATTTCCTTTGTTTTGTTGAAATAAATCTATTTGAAATTAATATAAAGTAAATATTATATTCAATAAAGATCCAATATATTATGCAGGGAATTACTAATGAAATTTTTAATTTCATATTCTTAGTCCGTGCAACTAAACATAATTTTTTTCAAAACATGAAATATTTTACATTACATTTATAGCAGAAAACTATAAGCTATGAATCATAAGTTTATAGTAAATAACGAATAGGAAAAGAAAATATGATCAACTTTTATTTCGAAGATCGCCTTTAGTGCACCAATCACATATCTATTAAGAAAGACATAAGTACCTAGTGATGTTGTCATTTTAATTCCTTACTTTAGAATTTATATTATTAATAGCAATTTCAGGGTGAAAATTGAAAAAAATATGTTTGTATGTTCTATATTTATACTTCAACAGGGTTGACAAACAATGTAAACAAATAGAGCTGCCATACTCTCGTTGAATTCAGAGATTTTAAATGAGGTCGAGAAGTCCTACAAGCATTTATATCACAAAAATGCATTAAGAGAAACTCAAATAACCCTAAAGCTAAGCTGACTGGACATTATTCTAAACTTATCTTGAATGTTGGCTTTGGTCAGTACTATCGACCACAAACAACTAATGTATTACAAGAAGCCGGTGATGATAAAATTACCACAAACTCCTGAAGGTAGGCTTATTACCCGTAGTAATAAACTTTCAGGACCTATTTAGTTCCATTATACTTGAAGGTCTTGTACTAAAATTTGTTGTACTTTTCTTCAAAAAGGTCACGCTACGTCAGATTTTACAGAAGTCTAAGGAGCGGAATAGTCTGGTGCTTCTAGCGTTCGAAAGCTATGAGACAGTCTTCGATACAATCAAAACCTGGGTCCTGCTTTAGTTTCTGTAGATATACCGTGTTAATCAGCCTTTTATTAAAGTGTTTTTATGTTCGTACTGAAAACTAATCACTTTATTCCGAATAAAATAGCAGAGTACGAAAGAAAACCAGCTCCAAAAACTTGTAAGAGGAGATGTCATCACTCCAAAACTCTTCACCCCTGTTTTGCAAGATATCTTCAAATTAATTGGTTGAAACGGATTTGGCACCAATATTAAAGGCTATTACATCACAGAGTTTCAAAACAAAAACGAAAAGAAAAAGATCATATCTGACGTCCATATCCTATCTATAAATTTTCAAAATACTATTCCCAAAGTTACTTATCACTGTGTATACCTAAATGATCCTGTCCAATTTCTATTGCAATTACTATTGGCTCAATGAAAGGCTCCAAATCACTCAGCGAGCTACAGAAAAGGCTATGCTTGTGGTTTCTCTACAAGATTCTATTGGTGATCACGAGAAGAAAGGAAAAGTTCTTGAATTGCAATCGCGTGCCGGAAAACGCAGAGTGGGACAATTCTTCTTTAAGTATAGAGATGCCCTAATAAGTGTCCCGAGAAATTGTTGAATGTATGGGATCTACTTTTGTGAGAGTCCACGGGAAAGGCCGGTATTCAGTAATGGACGACTTCCGGCTAATAATAACGAAATACGACCGTTATTGAAACTTCATGAAATTTCCATCAAAGATTTTCGAAACTAAGCAAAACCTGGAAATATTTTAGAGTGCAATAGTTAAATATACATAAACTTAAATGTAAATGTGTCTAAATTTGTTATAAATACAATATATTTTCAATGTAACAATTTCTACTGACTTGTAAAATTATAAATAAAATGCAAGTTAACTACACATATTAATACTTATCATAAGGTATACCACTTTCATTTCAAAAACTATATAAACTACATTATTTAAATGGCTTGAGATCTAGTGTTTTTAAGGTGCGAAAAATGGCTTGAAAAGGAATCGTGAAACGATTCCTTTTCAAGCCACAAATTATTTCTAAATATGTTATTTTTTTGCTGACTTGGTTGAATTTAAAGTTATGGTAATGAAAATTAAGCAACGATTCCTGGATAATATGTAAGATTGTATTATATATATATATATATTTATATATATAAATTTTTTTTTTTTTTTTTTTTTCTTTTTAATTGAGTTTTGAAGGCAACAAATCCTGGAAGATCTGGTGTAGATAATGACGAATGCTCTATTCAATTAACTTTTAACAGAAAGCGTTAGACTAAATTTTTTTTAAACGACTTCAGATAAGAGGAAATTCTCGATTCAGCTGTTTTTGTGTTACCTTATGTTTCCCTCATTTATCAACTGATTTGGGTGGTTATTTTCTATTTGAAAGGGTGTACCCTGTGGTGTAACAAAAATATAGTTTTTGGATACAAATAAGTTTATAAAATATTTCTACTGCTAGATATTTTTTGAGTTGGTGCGACCTGAAATGTGGAACTTATCTATGTGTACAAGTAACAGAGAATTGTCGCCTGGCACTGATTCCAAAAACCTCTAGCAATAGCAGTATTTTGAAATTGATTTGAGTTTGAAAATTATATCACACTGCAAAAGTTCCGACTAAATACTCCTCTTCTCCTCATTTCGTACTTTTTAGTGTAATTCCCATTCGGTGGTTATTTGAAGTTGATACAATTGTTTTAAACAATTTTCATCATATGGTACCACTTGAACCTCTGCGAAGCCTTACAGTGAAATTTTGTAAGATCGTTTAGTGCAATGAACTCGTAGTAAATCAGTAAAAGTATTTTCTGGACCATTATTTTTAAATTTTCGTAAATTTAAAACCTAAGTTTTAAAAGTCTAAGTTTTCATATTTCGTCACTCGATACTTTACGTTGATTTCTATGGATTACTAGCCTATATACGAATAACTAAGTATATAATACAGGCAGCAATTATTAAAAAAGTATGCTGATATTTTATTCACTTCCTTCCATGTAGAAATTCTTAAACTTTCCTCTTTACCTGTGTATAATTTACATAAAAATTACAATTTCTCTAGTTGTTTCCATCATATTTTTGGTTTGCCGTATATTTTGTAAGCTTTCTCAGTACGGGTATCTTAAATTGTATTTTAAATAATATAGTACGAAATAAAATTATCCGAATTTCCTAACGATTAAAGGTTTTAGCTTACTTCCGTATTTGCAATATAAGAAGAGTTTCACTTAAATACAATAAAATTATTAGAATATTTCATATTTTTGTTACTTTTCCATAAAGCTCATTAAAGTGACAATGATCTTTTTTATGAAATAGAATATTTCTTTTTTTGTTTACAAATTTCGTTTTCGGTATGCTTGCACATATGCCATTTTACGCCTTTTACATGTTTTGTACCTTAAAATAGCAACAAACGGTTACAAGGTTTGCACTTCGAATATGATTAAAGTACAAGTTCGACATGGACAAGGAAATAACGGAATATAGAAAAACAAATAAATCGAGTATCGACAAGGGAAAATTTATGCAATTAACATTGGTAAATTAATGCAATAGAAAGCTTTAATTGTTTGTTGAACATAGAAAAATCTAAAAATAAAAATTTTTTAAAGGAAATGGAATTTACAATTAAATGAAACTAAACTGAATGAAACTACTTTCTTTAATTTCTTTACCACGCCCTAGGTTTCGTTGTATTACAACATCTTCAGGTGGGATATTAGCAAAGATTAACTCTTAGGAACAACCAACAGCATTTATGTTTCAAACACAATAACGGAAGCCTGGTTTGTGCGGATTTTTCCATTGTTTATGTTAGTGAGTTTATTGCAGGGGCGCAGAGTAGGTTTTATTATATTACCGAGAGTTATTCAATATACCCGTATTTTAGTGAGGGTAATAAATTCAATTGTTATTATGTGAGGTTATACAATGCAAACTTTACGGTGTATGTAATAAAATTAAATGGAAGTTATTATCGGTAATATATTTATACAAAAGCAAGGGTATTTGAAAGTAAGGACAAGGTAATACACTAATTCTACATATCTCCGGTTTTGTGTATTCATATATTGATTTATTTCTTTTAATTTTTTTGTTTTTATTATATATACTTATATTTATATGTGTATTAGTGCTGAAACAATTTTGAGGGTACTGTAGAATCAATGTTGTATATTTATATTATATCTAGAAGATATTGAGAATGGGTGATGATATTATATTTAGTTGTTCACCTTGATATCTTTTTTATGTCTGTTTATTTCTAATGTTTCTAGGACATTAAGTTTATTACCTTTTGTATTTATTTGTAATATATAGGGGGAATTGTCAGTATGGGGGTGATGGTTATTTTTGATGAGATGTTTAGCAAAGTGAGATATGTCGGGTTTATTATTTCGCCAGCTGGCAATGTGTTCTTTATATCTTGTATTAAAATCTCTTCCTGTTTGACCTATGTATACACTATTACAGACGTTACATTTAAGTCTATAGATACCAGTCTTTTTATGTTTATCTATTTTTTCTATATTATTAATAAGGGTTTTACCCAAGTTATTTAAGGTACTATATATACATGTCATATTATTTATATTTTTATTATTAGTTAATAGTTTTCCTAATTTGAGTGATACATTACCTATGTATGGGATAGATTTATAATAAATATTATTATAATTTGTACGACCTGGTATATTTCTTGTATTAGTATTTATCTTAATTTATTATGGTACAGTTTTGTGACAATTGATGGATCTTGGAATTGAGTTGGAATTGAGGATCTTGGATCTTGAATTGATGGACAATTGATAGATTAGGTTTTTCAAAAGGGATGGTTAAAGCTCTGTGAATCATGGAATGGAAGGCTGCTAACTTATGGGACCAAGGGTGTTGAGATTGACCATTAATTATGGAGTCTGTAAATGGGTCTTTTCTAACTATATTAAATTTATGTTTATTATTTTTGCGTTCTATTTTTATATCTAAAAAATTAAGTTTATTATCGGACTCTACTTCTAAAGTGAATTTGATATTATTGTGTAGGGAGTTGGCAAAGTTAACAAACTGGTCTAACTGTCGCTGTGTACCTTTCCAGCAGATAAGGATGTCGTCAACGTATCTATAATAGTACAATATATTGGTCACTAATTTACTGTTTAAGAGGCTGGTTTCTAAATGGTTCATAAATAACTCGGCTTAAAGGGAACTGAGGGGGGAGCCCATTGCAAGGCCATTGACTTGTTGAAATCAATTTTTATCGAATAAGAAATAATTTTGGTCTATGCATAATTTAAAGAGGTCTCTAATTTTCGATGCTTTAATGAGATTTAACTTTTTCTTTTCTAGGATATCTGAAATGATATTTAGGCACTCTTTTGTTGGTATATTAGAAAATAAGTTTATTACGTCGAGTGATACTATTTTACAATTGGCTTGGTTTTAGAGTATTCTTTACATTTTATATTAGCAGCTTTGTGTTTAATACCAAGACACACATTAATGACGAAATTTTGACACAACGTAATTTACAAATTAAAATTAATAAACATAAACTCATCCTATCTAAAGCAGATAAAGGCAACACTATAGTTATTCTAGACCAAAGTGAATATAAAAATAGAGTGTACGATTTCCTTAAACCAGATGACTTCACAAAACTACAAAGGGACCCCACCACGACATTTGCAGATAACGTAAAACAATTAATTAATTCTAACCATCACCCCCATACTGATAATTCCCCCTATATATTACAAATAAATACAAAAGGTAATAAACTTAATATCCTAGAAACATTAGAAATAAACAGACATAAAAAAGATATTAAGGTGAACAACTAAATATAATATCATCACCCATTCTTAATATCTTCTAGATATAATATAAATATACAACATTGATTATACAGTACCCTGGAAATTGTTTCAGCACTGATAACCATATAAATATAAGTATATATAATAAAAACAAAAAAATTAAAAGAAATAATAAATAAATATATGAATACACAAAACCGGAGATATATAGAATTAGTGTATTACCTTGTCCTTACTTTCAAATACCCTTGTTTTGTATAAATATATTACCGATAATAACTTCCATTTAATTTTATTACATACACCGTAAAATTTACATTGTATAACCTCACATACTAACAACAATTGAATTTATTACCCTCACTAAAATACTGGCATATTGTATAACTCTCGGTAATATAATAAAAGCTACACTGCGCCCCTGCAATAAACTCACTAACATGAACAATGGAAAAATCCGCACAAACCAGGCTTCCGCTGTTCTTTTTGAAACATATAAATTCTGTTGGTTGTTCCTAAGAGTTAATCTTTGCTAATATCCCACCTGAAGATATTGTAATACAACGAAATCTAGTGGTAAAGAAATTAAAGAAAGTAGAAATAATACTACATCACGTAGTTTCATTTATTTGTGAATAATGAATTTCTACAAAATTAACGCCAAATATATTCAATATTTGAAATGGAATTTAATACGAAAATTAATGAAAAAAGTTTATAAGAACATATCAGTACATTATTATTTAATTTGTACCTCAGTTTAGAATTAAATAAATAGAAAATCGTTTTAAGTGTTCGATGGATGGTGATATCGCTTTAAATATTTATAAATGTAAAAGTAAAACATGGTATTAGTTTATGTCTATGTGTGCATTTGCCGTAACTATATAGTGCTTAAATTATTAGTGTTTATTAATACTACAAAATCAAATGTGAACAATCCGTGAGATGGCATAAAAATATTGGTAAACTAAAAAATGCACTGGAATCGGACTCCAATCGTAATTAAGGAGTAAGCTCCAATGGCGCGTCGGAGTTCGAACGCACGATGTTTTTTACTACTCAAAAAATTAATATTTAAAATACTATTGACGAAAAAGTTTAAATATTGATAAATAATTTTCACAACCATTATAGTTTCGTAATTTACCGCTGATTCATTTTGTGAATACGCAGAATCTTTGTTTTTTGTAAAGCGTAGTTTGTATATTTTTTTCATTTATATTTCGATGCAAGTCATTTTATTTAATTACCATAATTAAGGAGTAATCTCCAGTGATGCATCGGAGCTGACACGCACAATGTTTTTTGCTACTCAAAACCTTAATATTTGAAATACTATTAACGAAAAAGGTTCAATTTTAAAAAATAATTTTTATAACCATAATATTTCCTAACTTGCTGCTGAAGCATTTTGTCAATTTTCAAAATCTATGCTTTTTGTGAAGTGTAATTTGATAATTTACTTTAACAAAAATGTAGCTTGGTGAAAGATATAGAATTTTGAAGGTATTTTTATTTTACGATTATGTAAGACCACGCAAACAAATTTTCCAGTAAATAACTTTTTTTTAAATATATGTAACCTTAGAAATGTAAACATATTCATTATGTTCTTTGTTAACATGAGCGAAGCGAAGGGAAACTTTTGAATAGAAGAAACGATCGCCTGTGTGTATGGTTGTGTGAGTTTGTATCACGATAATTTTGATAAAACTCATCAGAATTTTATGAAAATTGGAAGAAGCTTTTCTCATGCTATTCCTTGGTGAATTTTTGATCGTTCACTCCATATATGGAATTTTCATGTCGAAACATGAAAATATATATTTTTTTGATATATTTTGAGTAACGTGTTAGAAAGGATGCAGCAAAGAAAATGAAAATGTAAGAAAGAAATAAAATATTTTGAGCAATTTGGAGTTTTGATCTTCGTTTTACCAAACAATAGTTAGAAATAAAATAGAAAAAAATATATCTTTTCAAAATTGATGAGTATAATATACACAATAGTTAGCAATAAAATAGTTAGAAAAAAATATATATTTTCAAAAATGATGAGTATAATATACACAATAGTTAGAAAAAAATATTACTTTTCAAAAATGATGAGTATAATATAATGCTAAAAGTATTGAAGAGTAGGTCACTGTCAATTAGCGTAATAATTCCTACTGAAAATTGCGAGTGTAGTTTCTGCAACGCAGTACTAGTATTTGTACATTCCAAAAGAAGATAGAAATAAAAATTAATTGAATGAGGCATATTAAGAAAACTCAGTTAGCTTTTAGTTGGAATTTATTAAAAAATTCTAAATATGAATGATACTCTGTTCCTCCTATATTTGAAATAATTTATAATTCACTATGTCAACATAGCGCTATGTGGACATAGTCATTGATATCGAAGACTATATCAACATATAATGTGGTATCAAATGTTATTGGCGTCTATTATGTCATATTTCAATAAAGATATTGCCCTTATATTTAAACGGTAAAGTTATTACAATGATTTGACGGGTGATTCATCCGCTTTTCTCCGTAGATTTTAATTGTAAAGTAAAGTCTGTCAGACCGTTTTCAAATTATGGACTTTTACCTTTCTATTCCATTTATTTTTATCATTTCATGATTTAGTAATTGCCGTTATGCTGAGAACGGTAAACTCACGTTTATGATTATTAATTTTGAAGGCTTATTTATAAATTATTATAGAATAGAAGTATATTTTAATAAGTTACAGTAATGCCCCTAGTATTGAAAAGTAAAACAGAATATTCTACGTTTAATTGAATTGGTTAATAAGTATGGAGCCTATATATTATTCAGTTTTATCCTCTTGAGACATGATTTAAACTCGCAGCAAGTAAGAAAATATGAGAAGTTCGCAATTGCTTTTTGTTTGTATACCAATTAAAATTGTATTGTAAGTTTTGCTTGTTACGAATATACCAAATGTATACAATTGAAATTCTATCGAATATATGAAATGTATACAAACCAATTGAATTGTCTGCGCTTTTCCATTATTTTAATCGGTTAGTTAAATTTTATAAACGTTACTATTATTTTTATTACTATGGAACACAATTTACCCTAAGCGATTTGGTTAATGAAAATATATTCCCCCCAAAATTTAATACCACCCTTTAGGAATCTTGAAAAAATATTATTATTTGTTTAAAAAACTAACTTAATGTGTGAGCGGAAAGACAAATGAAAGTTATTGCAGATAAACGAAGTATTCAAAGTAAGATCAAAATAGTTTTCTAAATATATTATAAGTGTTTACATGTTTAAAATAACGTATTTTTACACCAAATATTTCGAAAAGATTCCGCTTTCACATTATGTTTTATAATGGAAAACAATGATAGAAATATATTTTTATAATATTTTATATTCTTAACAATTAAATGAAACTACGTGACGTAGTATTATTTCCACCTACTCAAGTTCTTTACTACGACCTAGGTTTCGTCGTATTACAACATCTTCAGGTAGGCTATTAGCAAAGATTCAATCTTGGCTAATAGTTCACCTAAAGTTGTTGCAATACAACGAAAACTTGGTCGTTATAAAGAACTTAAAAAGTAAAAATAATACTACATCACGTAGTTTCATTTAATTGTGAATAATGAATTTCTACAAATTTTACGCCAAATATATTCTATTAATAAAATATTCTATTGATTAAGGTATTTCAAGAGGGCATAACACTTATTGAGAACGACTATTTAAAAATGTATTTTTTATCTACTCTGTAGGTTTCCTTAAAACTGTTAGTGGTTATTAACGTTTTTGCAATGTACCTTTATGATAAAAAAATATGTTCATGTACCCATATGTATAAATTTTATTGACATATTATAGAATAATACATAAAAAACATAGGCTGAATTGGGGCTAATAAATAATTAAGATTATCTATCTAACGTCCATATTCTTAGAAATTTATGCAATTTTTCCTACAATGAAAAATTAATATTAATAATTTCCTCATACCTCAATCTTGCAGAGTATTTGGTACAAATTGAATAAGTGTAGTAATTAAACATCACAGAAACGACTGATGTAATTAAAATGATTTAATAATAGAATAATTGATGAATAGTTTAAGTTAGAAACATTAATTTCTCATTAGTAATTATGCAAGATTCCTGATTCTAAAAACGTTAAGTGGTATTCCGCCCGAAAAAGTATTTTTGTAATCACGTGCCAAATATAGCAGCGTCAATGAAATAATAATTTTAATGTTTTAAAATTATATTTATTACGACACTATGTTTTTCCACAAAAAGCAGAAAAACGATATTTAAAAATCGATATGTTTTAAATAGGAATTAAGTAGAATAATATTTTAAGCTTATTTAACGAAAAATTGACAAAATAATATTTAATGGTTACTTTTAATTCCTTATATTAAGTGTTAAATTATATTTTTTTACAGATTATTACAGATAAATTTTCTATACAATATTAACTAAACAAGTCTTTTTAATTATTACTGTCGGCGCTCTACGTATATTTTTTCACCCGCTTACATTTTTTAATTGTTCTTATAGTTGGCTAAAATAATGGTGTCATCTCAAAATTACACTTATCCGGCATAAAAATATATTTTAAGTAGAGTTTTACGTCGGCACGCTAAAATAGTTTATTCATCAGCTTGATGCCCGCATGCACGCCTTTTTATTTTATTATTCACCTTAATTTTACCACAGCAAAAATTTTATTTAAATTATTCCAGCATTTCCTCGCCAGTAAGTACGTAGGTATATATTATACAATGTTAGATAGCAAATTTTAAGGCATCGGTATGGATATTAAGATGTATGTATTTAAAGTAAATTATTTGTTTGTTGATAAATAAATTAACCGGTATGATGTTTTTATATTCAGCATTATGACTAGGGAACGGATAACGAAGACTTACCGAGTAAATAGGAAGAGTAAAATTCTAATTCAATTTTTCGATAAATATTTGCAAATTTTGAAAACATTGATATTGTTAATCTCTCATTTGCAGTGCGACTATAATTTTAGATAAATCGGCAACATATTTTGCTCTACAAGTTTCTTCTAACATATCTAATGAAAATATAGACATATTAAATATGTACTTACAGGTTATGTATCCTTATATTATATGATGTTCAAATTATATAACGGTTACTAATTCTTACGAAATGTAAAATTTCTTGATTTGTAGTAGGAGAGCAAAAATATTAATTATATTATATTCGATCATTTAACAATGACTTATTCTTGCGAAATATATAATTTATTTATTTGCTATAGAATAGCGAATTAATATTATATATGCAACATAATTATCAAAATCCTTTATATAGAAACAGGAAATTCTTACTGCCTTTAACCACATCAACTAAATTATTACCACACCACATCAACTAAATTATACTCTTAGAGTTGGCGGTCTCAGAGTGCAAAAGGTGTAGAGTAAATCCTTTATTAATTACGAGATTTTGATAGGTCCACCCAGGGCAAGTAATGGTTATAATTTATGATCGAGCAAAGGTGGCGGGACGTTATGATCAGATTTATCTTTTGTATATTTAAATTAGGTACTGGTTGACTAAGAAATGTAGATCCATTTTATAAACTTCATTTAGATAAGAAAATATGGATGTATTTGATATTGCAATTTTTTAGCAAATATCAATCAGTGAGAAGTCATTTACAGCGAGTGCCCGGAAGTTTATAGGTATGGAATGACTTTCCTTGCAATAAGTAATCTTTAAATTTTTTGATACGATTTTGTTTTAACATTCTGAACTTACATTATAATCGGGTTATAAAATTTCATTTCGCGGTCCTTAGAGTAGATAAAACAAGGATTTTATTACCTTCCAAATTACTTAATCTTGGTATTTATCAATTTACATGATACGATAATCGGATTGAACGGGAAATTGCGAGAGATTGCATGTAACAACGACTTGTACGACATGGTGATCCTCCTGCTCAGGGTATTCCTTACCCATATTGTTCAATCTAATCGTAACATTATCTCAAAAAAGTAATTTTTACTTAGTACTGTCAGATATTTGCAAAAAAAATGTTTATATATATATATATATATATATATATATATATATATATATATATATATAAATATATATATATACATATACATATATATATATATATATATATATATATATATATATATATATGTGTGTGTAAGTGAGTGTGTGTGTATATAATAAATAATATTATTCAATTGCATTCTTAAAACTGTGATATATTATTAATGTTAAAAGAAATGTGGAGTGTGTTGTTAGAGTGAAGAAAAAGTGCGAGGACATGAATATGAGTGAAAATTTGACAATGTTCAAGAACATTGTAGAAATTTCTTCAACTTTCTAGAACAAAACTGGAACTTTCATATTATCGAGATCGACTACTTTCAACCATATCGTCCATTCCCTTATAGGTATCGACGCGTAACCACCATAGTGCCATTCGTCTACCGTACCGCGTAACCACCATAGTGCCATTCGTCTATTGGCTGCAGAGTGGAATATAGGCACACACGACCAATTTTATGTAATATATATTAAAAAGAAATATTACAGTGTCGATAATTTAAGAAAACACCACTTTAACAATATCTCTCAAAGTTAAGATAATAAGTAAAGTGACGTATCTACAATATCACGTTAGACAGAGATGTCCTTATGAGGATCCAAATAAATTGCAAAAAATTTACCGATCTTTTATCTCGTGAATGTGACCACCAATAAGATATTTTTAGCAATTGTCTTTATAGTCGTTGGCGTCAAAATATGACAAGTATTTTATATAAATTTGTATTATATTACCTTATTGAACGAAAACTACTATCAAAATTAAGATAATAAGTACAGTGACATATCTAAAATCTCATTTTAGACAGGGATGTTCTTATAAGGGTCTAATGAAATTGCAATAAGATATACAACGGGATATTTTTTGCAAGTCGTACATATTTAAATATTTCTTTATAGTCGATCACGTCAAAATATGACAAGTATTTTGTATAAATTTGCAATATATTACCTTATTGAAAAAAATACGACCCTTACATATTACGAAAGTTTTGTTAATATTTGGTCAGATATAGTTTTCTTGAGATGAAAAATCCTTATAAATGAAGAACCTTTTTAATAGTCTTTCAGACGAATAAAATATGAAAACATCATAGAAATACTTGTCAAGAGATTTAAAGTACAACACATTTGTAAATGCACGACATTCTGTGAATATCTTATCGATTGCTGCCTTCTTAAGATGGAAGGAATGTAAATATACAAAGTCTTTTCCATGTTTGCTGCTCCTCTCCATTCCATCCTGGAGGCTATTTACCTTGAGCGCTTCACCGGTCAATGTCGTTTGTACAGTGTATTATTTAAACAGTATCCTTTTACCTGAATGCTATTGAACTCCACTTTCTATCATTGTTAGGTGATATTTCTATTTATATACTAAGGTTAACTCTGCGTGTTTAGCTATATGTTACTTCATTCATTACCAAACATTTTTGTTATTTCTTTTAAATTTATCTATGCAAAATCATTTTACTTCATATTTCACAATTTTTTATAAAACAGGAATGTTTATTTATAGAAATACCTTTTGTTTATGAACTTGACCTTATAAAAAGGAACAGATTCGTTTTTGAGATACCGTAGGTATGCTCTATACATTACGTAAATAAGTTGCGAAAAATCGTTGATTGAATAAAAAGGAAAGTTTTGTGAAGAAAAACTATTTGTACCTGTAATATATACGCATACAAACTAACGACACATTTTCAAACCAGGTATTCAATAGCAAATATATTTCAACTTCCACAATATTTCAGATTCTTAGATGTCCTTGAAGAGGATGTATACAGAAAGTTACTCGAAAACAAACGAATCCGCCAGGTGCTGATCGAACTTACGTAAATAGTGTTTGGCACCGTTTTATAAGTGAAGTCAAGCATACGTGAAATCCGTAACGGTGACATGTGACGCGTGCGCTATTTTTGAGTTTACATTATTCTTTTAAGCTATGTTATATTTTTTACGTAATAACGTAGTATATATTGAAAGTAGAAATAATTTCATATTTCCTTTCTTTTATATATATTATTATGAGGAATCAAAAATCTGCAGAAAAACGCAGTTCTGCGTGTCTAGTAGAAACAGTATACATGCACGTTCTAATGCAATAACAAACTAACTAGCAATAATAAACAAACACATAAGAATATAGATTTATATAGCATTAGGAATATAGGATTGCAGTACACAGATAAATTAGGCTGTACTACAAGAGGAGAGGAAAGGATTTAGAGAAGTTACAACCAGGTGTTGAAAACGTGTGTGAATTAACATTATATGGAATATACATTGCAAAATACATAATTACACGATGGATGTACATACAAAATAATATTTTTTAATTATAGTAATCTTTCTTAATTTAAAGCAAAGTCTTACAAAAATTATTTATACATTATGATGATGAAATCAAAGCTGTCGAAATACTACAGCACTTTTCTAACAATGAGCATCTAAGCATGAGATCAAGTGTACAAGAGTAAGAAAAAGAATTTTGTTTTCATTAGGATTTATTTATGTCTTGTTCTATTAAAACACATTACATGAAATTTAATAAATTGCGGTTTAGGGAGTATCTTTTGGTTTCTTTAAGGTTATAAATTCAAGTTTTAATGATTTAAAACTTCTTTTATGTAGTTTAAAAACATATGTCCCTAATAATATAATAAAAGTGCACTTAACAAATTAATCTGATCAAGAGGCAGGCTGTTAATAATTAATCTCTCATTTTCAAAAGTAGTACTAAGTAGTACCAGTAGTACTGTTAAAAAATGTCCAAGGACGAAACATTTTATTCGATGTCACAATTCAAGTGAAGTTATGTTCAAAATACTATCTCTTAAATATATAACTAGGCTGATAGAGACATGTATCTATTTGTTTGAAAAAAAATTTATTACATTTTCTCTGTCAAAATTAATTCAAGTCTGAAAAGTTATATTCAAAATTACATCTCGTAAATACATAACTAGCCTGATAGAAACTTGTGTTTGTTCCTTGGAAAATAATTTAAAATTTTCCTGATGTGAAGCGGAGGAAGCCATGGGCAAAAGTTAGTTAATATTAAACGTAATAAAAATTATGGGTATTTATAAATGCTTGGCTTTAAATAGTTTGTCTCTTAGAATATGCGTTAATCAAACATTTACTCAGAAGATACCGGTCATAATATATGAAACGATACTGAAGAAATTCGACTACTGTAGAAATTCGAGCGTCTCAAATATTATTTCATTGGGACTTGTCGTCATATAGTTAGGTTTCCACGTTTCCGTGGCCAAATGGGAAAAACGGGATATTTAATCAGCCCTGCAAATTACAATTTTGCACTATATATAATTTTAGATTCATAGGTATGAAATTTTGCAAGCAGGCGCTTCATACAGAAATCTTAATATGTCGTAAAATCTTGGAATATATTTATAATCTACCATTGAAGTAAAGTTTGAGCGAATTAATTTTTTTTGTACATACCATCGAGAGCCATTTAGTCAAAATTTTAAATTAATATTTAAGTTTGTTTTTAAGTTCGTTTTCACGTTTCAGTTCAGTTTTGACGTAGTCCCTTCTATAACCGAGTCCCTTTTATAACCGATCTTGTAATAAGAAATACGTATTACTTTCAAGCACTAAAATATTGTTTAATAAATTTTGTTTTTTGGCATATTTTTATAAAATAGTAAATAATCTTGAGTGAGGTACGTGAGATCTACGTATAAATAGTGAAAGTGTGATGATAATTTTTACATCTATTGTTGCCAATGTTACTATTACAATGAGAATATTTTCATAGTAAACCCAAAATATTCACATTGCCAACTTTCATAAATAATAAAGATTTACTCATTTGCCTATAGCCGATTTCTGATTCCATTTCAAAGTTTATTATAGGTAAATTTTAAATATTGAATATATTTGGCGTTAATTTCGTAGAAATTGATTATTCACAATTAAATGAAACTACGCGATGTGGTTATTATTTCTACTTTATTTAAGTTATTTACCTAAGTTTCCTTGAATTACAACATCTTCAGGTGGGCTGTTAGCAAAGATTCTAGAATCTTTGCTAACAGCCAGCAGAATATTTGCTAACAATAGAAATAATACTACATCATTTAGTTTCATTTAATTGTGGAAGTAAATTTTAGTCAAAACTCAATTAATCCTTAGAACGCCCAAGTTCAAAAGGGAACGCCGGCCGTTGCGTTGTTTGCGGTGAAATACGCACACGCACGCACGCATGTACTCGCGTACGAACGTAGGCACGTCGCAGGTACGCACATGCACACGCGCATATACATGCCACCACGCACACATGCACGCACACTTACACAAGCACACACATGCACACACATGCACACCCACACGCACACGCATACACCCACAGGCACATATCCACGCACACACGCACACATACACACGCACACATATGCAAAGACGCACACACGCTCAGATACACGAACACACAAGCACACACACTCGCGCGCGCACACATACATACACATGCACACACACACACGCGCACACACCATGATAAAGTTAAATTTAGAAATATCTCTACTTTTAGAATTAGTTGTTAATATTTGTAAATATTTAAAATATTGATTTTAAAAAAACTTGTTGCGTAAAGTGTGACTGTCGTTTTAAATAATGCGATAGTGAATAGTGCTCCACAAATATACAATTTTCTAATTTATTGTGGAAGAGCAAATCAATATCATATGAATATACCGATGTAATTATGTTTTATAATCCTTCATTTCTAATCTCACCTTAGAATAAAAAAATTTTCACCGCAATACACACCATTATTAAACATCTAGTCTCGCATTAATCAAAGTAAACCCTTAGGCTTGGCGGTCTTTCGGGGCGAAGGGTTTGAGGTAAATCCTATATTAATTAAGGGATTTCGATAGTTTCGCCTACGGCAAGTAACGTCAAACATTTGTAGATGATCAACTGTGCTGTGAACTTATTGTTGGGTTTATCTTTGATACATTTGGCTTAGGCGCTGGTTTATTGAGAAATTTAAGTAATTACCAGGTTTGTAAATTTCATTTACATAAGGAAAATAGATGTGTTAGAAATTACATTTTTTTGCATTTTTTTTATAAATGGACTTTTTCCGATTGTGTAGGCTACAATGGAATACTTTTCCTATATAATATATAATCTATAAATGTCATGAACGATATCGATGCAAATTTCACCAGTACCGTCCTTGGCAAGTCTCAATAGCAAAAAATTGTTAAAAGTGGCTTAGTAGTTTATGAGCTTATTCGAACAAGAAAAAATGTACAAAGAAAAGTTTTTTTCTCATAAAATTAGTTTCAACGAACTTTTACAAAATATTTCTAACGTTGACAAAATTAAAACTCAACTGGTTTTCCCGAAAGTGAATACATTTTGACGCTCTGATATATATTGGAGCTAGACTTACATTTTGTTATTACATAAAAAAAAGTTAAAATATATTTAAATAAAACTTTACGTTCATTACTGTTGAATAGAATTTTTCACAGAAGAAACGTTATTCGTGGATTTCAATGAATCGGTGTGATTAATCTATTTGTGATTGGATGGCTATCAACTGTACATATGAATATGAGATCCTCCGTTCTGTGGAAAGTGCGTTAAGCTATTTGTCCTGGCTGTTATTATGTCTGGATAACAAATGTTATAACATATTTTCATAAGAAAGATATGGTTTCCCATGTAGATTGCGAAGGTCGCTTCGTTTAAAAACTACAATCGGTCTAAATCTCATATGTTAGATGGAGGACTCTGATTAAGAGTTATGGGATAACGCTAAGCTAAAGTAAATGTAACTAAAATATTGCGTATTCGCAATAACGCAATAACAAAAAGTGAGTATTCCTGAAATGCAAGTATAGTGATAAAGACTGTTACGTATTTTGCATCCTTGTTTACTAAAATGCAAACATGAAGATGGTTCTAAAGATCTAAATGAACTGTTATTAACATAACCTATTATTAATGATAACATATTTTATGCATTATATAATTAGGGCTACATCGATGTGATGACACATTTAAATATTAATCTTACTTTCAACGCAAAATAGTCATACTATATTTATTCATATGATATTTGGTAACTTAACTCATATGTCCCGCATAAATCAGTCCAGTAAAAAGTCGAACGACTCTTGCCTATATTCACTCGCCCAAATATTATGGTAAATATCCATCTAAGATTAATTTTTTTCCACTTACGTGTCCTATTCCAGCTGAAGCAATAGTAAAAATTACTCCGCATAATTTTAATTTCTAATTAAATTAATTTTGCGGATCATTAGTTAACCAAGCATAAGTTATTTTCCTCAAAGACTTTTGAAAAAGTTTTGTTTGCTTTGCATCCATCTTTACAGCATTTATTTGGTGTACTGTATTTAGAGTTATAGCTTGCTTCCAATTCTAGTTAGAGCCCGATTGCTGTATTCGGTTTTAAGGTATATTTCGTGACCTACGGTTACCTGCATCCATAATGGAATATTTATTATAACATGCTAAGAAAAAAAATTGCATTTGAACTGATTTGAACAACAAACATCAATGAAATGATAATTGGCATTGATGACAAATTGAAATGATAATTGGCATTGACGTATTAAGTTACGTTCAAAAACGACAGTGCTGCTTAACATTTAACATTATCAGTTTATGATTTATCGATGCAATCCATTCCGTTACAAGCAAGAAATCACATATTTTCTTGTTTCTTAAATAATTAAATAAAACGTTTAACAGAAATAGGTAAAATAAAGTATTTTCACGTACTTTTCTGCCTTCATAAAGTATATAGTAAGTTTACCCGAAATAATGTAACATATTTTTTTTATTATAAAGTACGGGTGACAACTCTAATTAGGTGGCAGACGTCACAGTTGGTGACATGCGCATCTTAACTTGTGCCATAAATCAGTAGAAAGTCGGCCACCAAATTTATCCTACAAAGGTCGGCAGTTATCTATCGTCACCACCATCTACGACTCATCCTCTACAAAAGTCGTTCATCTGCTTTGCGTATAATAGTTGCCTGCAAATTTGAGAGTCACATTGTCTAATATAAGAAAGAGTTTTACATTGCGAAGTTTTACTTTTATATTTGATACCATTTGGTTTACTCAAATAAAAGTAGTTTTTTCATTTAAATGTATAAATATTTTTAATGAGATATATAGAGCAAAATTTTTTTGTTTGTGATTTAATTAATAAACATAAACCATATTGGTATCTAAGAGTACATTGCATGTTCACACAGCATGTTCATATGTGTTCAAGTAAAGGGTCGGGCAGACTAAAGAGCGGTTTTAAAAGGCACGGGAATTGTGCTCAGCTGGCGGAAGATGATGAGGATGCAGTCGGCCACGTTCCTGACACCTTAGTATTCAGTAGCAATGGAATAGCAGAGCGTTATATGTATGCTGTCAAATCATTTTATAAAAACGGAAGTTTTTACATGCAGGTATGTGTTGTCATATGCCTGTGCGATTAAAAAGTGGATTAAGAATTTTGAAGACATTGTCAAAGACGGTAAATTAGCCTAGGATTGACGGTAAATTAGCCTATAATTGATCTACAACAAAAGAAATTGTTGTAGATCAATTAAATTATTCATGCTTTTTATAATTTAGTTTTCTTGTATTTTTACAAACCCAGAATGGCACTAATATTATAAACGCGACAGTTACATATTTGGTATAAGAAATTAGGTAGAACTTCGGCTGCATAGATCATAATCCAATTAAAATTAAAATATACAATTATTCTCCATTCATTTATGACAACAACAAAAAAATTTAATATCATCCCAAAGTAAACTCAGGTATAAATAAAATCTAATAAACTTACATGGACCAAAATCGCCCAGTGAATTGTAATAATGTTTATCTTTGACTTAAAATGAAATTTGAGTAAAAATATTCACAAATTTTGAAACGCAGCAGAAAGCAGATTATAAACCGGAAAACAAATTTATACTTTCACTGTTCTTTCGTCTTTAAATCCTTGTAACTCAATATTGGCCCACTGCGATTCAAAATATGATTTTTACTAACCGAAAATATAAAAAACTTCAATGAATTTTTCACCAAAATTTCACGGAAAAAGTAAAATTTTTAACCGTTTGTATAATATCAGTAATTCAGGCAAAATGTATATATCCTTTTGCCTACTATACCACGCAATTTTTACGTCTTTATTTAACTAACTTTAACTTTGCCCAAATATCACTTTTTCACTTTTTTTTATTTTTGCTGTAAATTTTTTCTCCAGCAATAATATTTTCATCTCAAACGTACCCCATCCGAATAATAATAATTTATCTTAACTTGTATAATGAGTTCATTTCAGAAATATTCTTGATAGGGATAGAAGTACTTTATACCGTAACTTAAAATTTAAGCTGAATAGCTGATAGAGCCTCGAAAATTTATTTTCACCAATAATAACGTCTCTATCTCAAATGTACCCCCATCAAAATAGAAATAATTTATCTTAACTTGAATAACTGGTTCATCTTATAAATACTCTTGACTCTGATTACAAGTATTTTTTATAAACTTTAATACAAATTGCAGATATAGTCTCGGATATTGATACTCATCAGTTTTAAGCCGGTATGCTTGGTTTTATTTTCTGATTGTTAAAAGTAAATTTTATTTTTCTTAGGGAATAACCACTTAAGATACTTTTGTGATATTTAAATGGCTAGACCAACAATTTTTAAAAAATATTTTAAAGGAACAAAATACGGTAATACTAACTAAAATTTCAAATATATTTAGAACAAAAAAATTTTATCGAATTTGTTCAAATAGATGTAGATGATAGAATGGTTTTTACTTAATACTTGAACCAAGAGGAAAATAGATGAAAAGAGAAAAGTTCTAATGAATGCATTTTGTTTCGTAAGAAACTTAAATGGCAAAATTTTTCTTATACAAAAATACAAAATATTTTTAAAACAAACTTTTGTTAAAGTAGTATTTTCGTTACAATTATATGTTATTATTAAACAAATCATTGTTATAGTAGTATACAGTAGTAGTTATTAGAGTAATACTCGTAATATTTAGCGTGAAATTAAACTCAAGAGAATTTCACTTGACGAATATTATAACGAAAAGTAGATATTTAAATTAAGGTAAAGCAGCGAAGAAAATGGAGAATTCAGTATATAAATCAAACAGAATTATTCATGTAAGGGGTCACCATAAGGAAAGTAGTATTTAAAATGATAAATAGAGGCTAAACTAAATACGAACTCAAGTTGCGCATAATATGACATTCTGTTCAACATCGATCTGAATCATCGATGTTGAACAGAATGTCATCATCTAGAGTTATTGAACAATTTTATTAAGAATTAAAAAAATCTTGACAAACGAACCAAGTTGGAGCTAACAATATCTAGAATAATATAATGTCAATGTGAACAATGATATATGTAGTTATTATTTAAAATAGTTTCAGGCGTTATTAAAGAAACCCACTTAATATTCAAAATACATTTTTGATTTATTTTGCACTAGTAACTATTATTTTGCACTAGTACATATATTTTCAACCAACACTTTTCACCTTTATTGGGCTAATGGGACGTATTAATATAACATAAATAATTACCTAGCATTGGGTTGATTTTGACTCCTCGCTTCAATGTTTTGCATTGCTAATATAAATTTCAGTATAAAACTAAAAAAAATATATAAATCTAGACAAGATCTGGATCAAACAGTCTTAAACATGCTTTCAGGGTAACAACAAATCTGTAACTATCAGTGGTTATTTTATTCGAGGTTACGGATAATGTAACTTAAGAAAAATAAATTAAATAAACGAAAACATAGATACGTCATACGCAACTGACGTATAAGCATACAATGGCGTACTGTATTCCGGCAAATTTCTAAAAAGACTTAAACAAATTTAAAAATTTCCCAACATCACTAACACGTTGTGCCGGTAGAGAACATATTTAAATGTATAAGCAATAAAAGAGTTGTTGATTGATTATTGAGATATTTTTAAATTTACTTTGTCTTTTATGGTTTATTCTATTTTTTTTTATATAAATGCCTTCTCCTGGAATGGCATAATTAATAAACTATATATATTATTACTATATATATAGGGTTATAATTAAACTATATATATAGGGTTTGTTGCTATACGCTCACATCCATGCTACAAAATTACTGATATTCGAAAGTAACCCCTTGATTGTAGGCTTTCTCTTGCGAGCAAAATTATTTCCACACAGCGATTTCTGTGTTTTCGTACAGAGATAACGCACAATTTGTGACAGAAGGTAGAAAAAAGATAAAAGAATTTTAAAAGGACATTAACAAAGTACGTATATGAAACCTTTTCTGGAAATATAAGTTTTATGCATTAAATTTAGAAATAGGGAAATTAAAATTGATTCAATTGAATTAATTTGCGTCGACATTATACACATATGTGTGTCACGTCGACAATTTCTCTGGTTTCAACCCCCAATCTTTTAGGTAAAATATCAAGAATTTCTAGCTTTCAATGAGGAGTTGTGTCTTTTTAAATCCCCCTCCAATTTGTAATGGCATTGATTTTAAAATGAAGTATATCTATTAGAGATCCCCACATGTCTGCTATTTGCTACCATGTCTATATGTTAATACGTGTAGAGAAAACTTTCTACCCCTTTTTAAGCATATTGCGTGCAGGGACGAGTTTGAGACTTGGCATGTCAAAAGTTGATAAAAAGAAAGAGTAATAATAAATAAAAAAAACTTATATAAAATATGCCTATGTAATATTATGTCATGAGAATACTTTTTACCCCTTTTTAAGCATATTGCGTGCAGGGACGAGTCTCAGACTTGGCATGTCAAAAGTTGATAAAAAGAAAGAGTAATAATAAATAAATAAAACTTATATAAAATATGCCTATGTAATATTATGTCATGAGAATACTTTTTACCCCTTTTTAAGCATATTGCGTGTAGGGACGAGTGTGAGACTTGGCATGTCAAAACTTGATAAAAAGAAAGAGTAATAATAAATAAATAAAACTTGTATAAAATATGCCTATGTAATATTATGTCATGAGAATACTTTTTACCCCTTTTTAAGCATATTGCGTGCAGGAACGAGTCTCAGACTTGGCATGTCAAAAGTTGATAAAAAGAAAGAGTAATAATAAATAAATAAAACTTATATAAAATATGCCTATGTAATATTATGTCATGAGAATACTTTTTACCCCTTTTTAAGCATATTGCGTGTAGGGACGAGTGTGAGACTTGGCATGTCAAAACTTGATAAAAAGAAAGAGTAATAATAAATAAATAAAACTTGTATAAAATATGCCTATGTAATATTATGTCATGAGAATACTTTTTACCCCTTTTTAAGCAAATTACGCGCACGGAGGAATGTGATATTTAGCATAGTTAAAATATACATGGAAAGCTAAAATTAATGAATGATATTTATTACAAATATATTAAAGATTCATGGTTTACCTTCAACAATAAAAGATTCATTGTTTACACTCATATTGTAAATGTCAAATACATAGTAGTCTGTGGTCAAAGAGTTGCACAGAGTAGATTGTCGGCAAAGAATTTTAAACTGTCAGATTGACTGAGTGAGTTTTGAGCTATTCATTTTGTGTGATTTGAAATGTTCTCTTTTCAATATTCTGTAGAGTGCATATCAAGATTAAAAAGCATTTGTCTTATATATTGTAGAATAGATGTCTATGTTATCAACATCACATTTTAAATTTCATAAATAATGTAAAGAATTAAGGCAAACAACGCACCCTAGTGATGTATTTGTACAGTCTACCAGCTGATGTAATACAACAAAATTGAAAAAAAAATTAAATGCAATTAATATAGAGATATACTCATTGGCAAAAGAACAACAATAACATTTAAACTTAAAAGTTTAATGAATTTCAGTCGAATTTCGACCATTGGGCGATGAATAGTTACTATTAGTACTTTAATAGTGTATCTGATGATGACATTTTCAATTTATTTCGTAATGAAATTGAAATGGCTTAATTTTATCGATAATTATTAATATCACAAATTAGTTTTAAATCATAATATATTAATGCTTACTCAACATTCCGATTTGAAAAAGTTTTTCTCGCTTATTTTTTTTTAAATTTGGGATTCGATTTATTGTCCATTATTATTAATTCCAATATATATGTTGGAACATTTAATTGCTTATCATTGCTTCACAGTAGTACACTGCATATACATGTATGTACATCTGGAATATGAGCTGATTGTATTACCTTTTATATTTTATATTTTATGTATTATTTGTTTTGGTTTTATATATTTAAATGTTTATAGGCTTCGTCCTCTTTTTTTAATCAGTATGCAATGAAAATCTTCTGATTTCCAAATATCATATATGTACTGTTTCTTGTCTTCATACCACAGGACACATTGCATTTTGTTAACGTCCAGGATAGAACCAGGCAAAATGCAAAGAAAAGTAGATGAAAGTAAATTTGCTATCAGTTTTAATAATCAGTGGTGTTTAATTATATGAACTACGTATATAGACCATATATTGTCACACCAATAATAATGTGATGGAATGTAAATACAAGACAACGTTTTGTTTGCTGCAGTAGACTTTTTTCTAAATTTTTAACAAATTCGTTAGCAGAAATTTTACAACAGGAGGAAGATTAATCCGAAGCTATATAAAAACGCACCTGTAATTTTTTAAATTAAACTTTACTGAAAAGAGTATAAACAGAAAAGTAAATTTTAAAAAATATATAAAATATTTCTTCCCAGTGTGTTTTAGTTATATCCTGGTAAAACACTATATACCATTTTGTAAGGCAGATTTCATATGGTTTTATGCACCTTCACTGTTACAAATTAGTATTCAAACAATTTAAACCTTCTACTTTCATGACTAAAAGGACCATCTTAATATTAAATGTATGAAATATATTGGGTTTATTTGTCTACTTAAGTGTAAGTCTTAAGTTTATCGGTGCATGTGTAATTCAAACATTCATTCAGATGACATTGATCATACGAGTCAAAGTAAAATTTCTACTACATTTTTATTATACAGTGTAATTAAATTAACTTGTTGGAAATTCGCCGCCAAATGGCAGACACGGAACCCTTGTGGTTTAGTCCTGTCCATCCATCTCTGTAGACCACACCCTGTTTTCACAATTCTAACTTCATTTGGGTGAAATTTTGCAAACAGGTACTTCCTTTGGAGTCCTTTATTAATATGTGGTAAAATTATAAAATAATTTTATTATGTCCCTCTTTCAAATGTAAAGCGGGAGTATTTTTCTCTTTTCATCGGATGGAGCGTAGCTCAAATTTTCTATTTATTTTGTTCAAGTCGTATACACGAGACACTCATTATACTAAGTTTTCAATCTCTTTTCGTGGGTAATTTCTCAACAAGGTCTCGGAAACATGTCACACACAATTACTTAACACGGAACCTCACATTAGCGAAGACGATGCTTTATTGTTAGCGGTTTTCCAACTTTCACTTTGATTAATTCGAATTAGATGTTGGTGAAATATAATACATTTCAAAAAGATATGATTACTTACAGGATTTTTTGTTTAAAATGTAGTTTTGTAAATATAATTTCCATGTAATTGAAATTTTGGAAATAAAATTAAAAGTATTTCACAACGAAATTAATTAGTCCGATGCAATCGGTTATATAAGTTACTTTATATTTTACGTATTGAATATATTTGGCGTTAATTTTGTAGAAATTCATTATTCAAAATTAAATGAAACTACGTGATGTGGTATTATTTCTACTTTTTTTAAATTTCTTTACCACGACCTAGGTTTCGTTGTATTACAACATCTTCAGGTGGGATATTAGCAAAGATTTGCTAATATCCCACCTGAAGATATTGTAATACAACGAAACCTAGGTCATGGTAAAGAAATTTTAAAAAATAGAAATAATACTACATCACGTAGTTTCATTTAATTGTTATATTTTACGGTAAAATGTAACATCGAGTAATAAGAAATTTTGTAAATTAGATATTAATGGACAAGCTGACATTTTGAAATTGAGGCGACTATGGTTTATACGTCAATAACCGGACATATGTGCAAGTTCGTTTCACTAATATTTAAAGCGCCATTTAGGACATTCGTTAATAAGTTTTCAGAGTGACGTTAGCCATGTGGCGTATATTGGACCGTTGTATTGATAGAAGTGGAAACATTTGTAGGTCTTAAATTAATTTCTTAAACTACTTAAATCATGAACAAACTTACACTGCAAGTGAAGAGAAAACTGTAACTTATTTTTTCTTCTGCAAATAGCAGATAACACGCACACACACACACACACACACACATATATATATATATATATATATATATATATATACATATATATATATCCAATATTAACGAAGATTTATTAAAAAATATTTAGCTTAGCAATACACTGTCACTCAAATATTCGAAACTATTGTTATTATTTGTTATTTCAACGTTTGTTTCCAGTGTCTCAAGAAATATTGGTCAAGTAAGATGTGATGGTAGCAAAACATGTGATGTCTTCGTTTGAAGTATGTCATCAGAAATATTATGATTGGGTATATATATATATATATATATATATATATATATATATATATATATATATATATATATGTATATATATATATATATATATATATATATATATCCATTTATTTCAATAAAAGGAATCATTTCAATCAATTACATTAAACGTAATAACATAAATAATAATTAATGAGACAGGAAAATACGTATCAATACGAACTACACATAAAATTAACTAATGTACCAAAACAGTGCTCATACCATACGATGTGACACTGTTTTGATACATGTAAAGCACAATTGCTACGAAACTTAAATCTAATGTATGTCATAGTAAGCATATAATGTGCTGCACATTAATATCTTAATAATCTCATATTTGTAAAAATCCTATTTAACTGATTTTCACCTTGTATTACAATGGTTATTTCAAAACATGAATTGATTTCATTAGAATTTTATAATATATATTTTTGAGATTTTACAATTTTTTAATCTAAGAATAGCCATAATTGATAATATATTAAAACCGTTTAAAAAAATTTTGCACTGATTGAAAAATTTTCACCATTTACTTACCTTTTATTTACTTATCAAAAAGTTCAGAGAAAATTATTATATACTATTAAGATATGAGCACCATATTTGGTAAATAGCAACATTGTTATCAAATATACCATAGAATTATTAAACTATATAAATAATCAAAATGTTAACTTAAGAAATTTTTGGCCGTAAATGATATTACAAAAACTTGTATTACACCATTATTTTACTCACACGAATTATTAAATTTACATAGTAAAAATTTAAAACCATCCATTTTCATTTCGGGCTTACAAGACGTTTAAAACATTTCGTAAAAATAATCAAAATTTGGGAAACAGTGATGGTAGAAAGTTACTATTTTTACATAAAAGAAGTTTTTCTTTTAAACAGTTTATGAACAAGTTTTGAATTAATATGTTAGTTTAATGTTAGTTTTCATTCTTTTATAAAAAAACAGGACTCGTGGCATTTTATTCGTTTGCATATATTCGAATTCAAATCAAAACAGAAAAAAATTAATGAAATAATTGACAAACTTCTTAAGAGTATACTTACTAAAATAATTCAATAGAATGAATAAGTGAAATGCATTACATAGTCAAGTAAATGACATCGAAACTATTGATAATGAGACTGAAAGATGAATAAATTATTTGTAAATATAACGGTAGAATAACTGCAGCAAAGAAATTTTAAAATTATAACATGGACACATATTTATGTAAAATACATAAAAATTAATCAAGCACGAGTACAAGTCGCATTATATGGAGTCCGAACGCATGAAGGCAGTTGTATTTAATTGTAAATAAATGGGTAAATAGTATATTATAATATTTGTAAATATTAATTTTTCAAAATATAAATATATTCTGTATTTTCGTAAATAAGGTGGAACGTTAATTTTCGCATATTTTTGGAGTATCTTTTTCAAATTATGAATTAAATATTTCTGCATGCCTCATAACGAAATGTTGCCCATAACATATATAACCTTAAAAAAAATTAAGCCTCTATTTATCCTGTCTATAATTTTTTATTTAAAAATCAATAAAAGTTAGTATAAAATATATGGGCTAATAAAATGCATTACAATGACAACCTGACGCTTCTTCTTTCTGAAAAAGTCGTTTGAAAATTTAGGAAAAGGCTTCCGATTTAATTTTAAAAGGTTTCCGGTTTTACTTTCCCAGTGTTGTAATTACGTCTGACAATGTAATTAAACACACACGTACCCAAATATGGACGCACAAACACGCACATACCCATGCACGCACGCACGCGCGGAAGTAATTTTTAAGACATTTCAAATAAAATTACGGAAAAAAGCTACTTTTGACACATCTGTGTTTCCCTGTTGAAAGTAATATTAAATGTAAAATAATCACGTGGTTTTTCATATTTTCCCTTAAGTTTGTACCCACTGTTCCAACTTTCAACTCATTGTTCCGTAAATACCAAAAATATTCTTCTGAAATACTAATATTTTTCCTGGTTGCATCAAGGAGAAGGTATAACATTTAATAAAATATTTACAATAAAGTTTTAATTTCTGATTAATGTTTGAATTCAAATTCTTTTAACATGAAAAAGCCAACTGGAAATTAATTTTAAAAAATATATTATTCTACATATACTCGTGAGTGTAATTTAAGCAATTTTAAACGACGCATTCTTAAAGTTTTGTTAAATATTGCTAAAGATTTATTTTAGGTTAAAAATTGTAAAAGATTTAATGAAAATTATATTGTATCATAAGTTTGTGCTATGAATACAAAAAAATTCTACCCATGTTTATACAAACCAATCGAATACACCATGTTATCCATAAGATGTTTTCATTAAAGTGAACTTTAAAGACTGTAGAAAAATGCATGGCTTCGGGTTTACATCAAAAATGCTCCTAGTTATCGTCAATTCTTTAGTATTGTTTCCGCACTATTCGAAGTATTTAATGGTATGAGAAAATAAATATTACTATACCCGACATTTATTCTTTTAGAGACTTTACATTTCTTTCTTTAATACAGGAGACTCAAAATTAATTTGGCGCTTCCAAAAAGTTATTCGGTGGTATTTATCGGAATATCTTAAATATATTATGCATAATCTTGCCTAATTATTATAAATTACGTAGTTATAATCGTTTCATGGAAATGAATAGTCCCAAAGGTAGTAGAGAAAGTAATCACTTTATATGCCATGACCCACGAATATTAAGGGCTCACCTCGTGGTTACCATGTCGACGTAAGCATAACGCAAATCTCTATTATTGTTGTCTATTTAGGCTTTATTGAAGGACTAACAGATCTCAGAAAATTAAAAAATAAATAACTATTTTTATAGAAAAAGTATTAAATTTTCCACAGAGCGATCATCATCAGCTATAGATTGAGACATCATGACGATCTAGCATCGTTTTCTTTTTTCGTGACAACGTGCTTAATTCTAAGCGAAATTGAGTCACTCACGACAAAGAAAACATTGTAGTTATTGATATGAAAATTTATGATTAATATGGACTGTCTTAATAATTTTTCTAATTACTTAGTTACTATAAGTAGCATTCTTGAGAAAATGCGTTTTCAATCACCTTTATCTACTTTATGCATGACGTACATACGTTATCTTACTAAACGTTATCTTATTAAATAATAAAAGTATATTTTCTTAATTTTTCTATAAACTCTATATACGCTATGTAACCTAACTAATTCAAAGTTAATTGTCATCTGGAATTAAAAACAGCTCATATATGAAAAAATCAATGGAATAATATAAAAACATATTTCTGCTAAATATATCTTTTCATTAGTTCCATAGCATGTAAAAGAAAATGCCGAATAGTATAAGTACTTTTCTACTTGAAGTTTTTGTACCTAATGTAATGGAAATGTCTTTATCGAAAACTTTATGAAATAATCTGTAATTTTATTATTTGCAAATATTGTTTGTAAGAGCAGTTGTATATTAATATCCTTATTATTGAGATGGAAAGATTAGACTCCATTATTTTAAACTGTAGGACAAAACGTGTATCTATTTATTGCATAATTTAAAATCTACCATTGTATGACACACATCAAAAGACATAAAGAAATCACAATAAGTCAAAAATTTTAAGATTATCCATGCGCACAATTAAATGAAACTACGTGATGTAGTATTATTTCTACTTTCTTTAATTTCTTTACCACGACCTAGGTTTCGTTGTATTACAACATCTTCAGGTGGGATATTAGCAAAGATTCTTTGCTAGTTTAAATTAATTTTATGTAGGTTAGCAAAGATTCTTTGCTAATACCCAACCTGAAGATGTTGTAATACAACGAAACCTAGGTCGTGGTAAAGAAATTAAAGAAAGTAGAAATAATACTACATCACGTAGTTTCATTTAATTGTGAATAATGAATTTCTACAAAATTAACGCCAAATATATTCAATATTATCCATGTGGTAAAATAGTCACCTTGTGATCCATAAACTTTAGTTTCGTAATAAATATAAAATTTGGGTATATTTTATTCACATTTATGATTGTCAAACATAAAGTCTTCTTTTTAAAAAATAGCACCATTGAAAAAACATAGTTTAAACAGCAAGCATTATTAACATTTATCTGGTAAATATGCATCAGTGTTGTGTGCGCAGAACAAATATGTTCGAGAAGACCAGAAAACGGTAACACCATCTCCGCTTTAGCCATTTTCTACATCCTAAAAAAATGTAAAGGTAAGTAGAATAATAGATTTCTTATGCATATACATTTTTGCTTAAGTCCTTAGAAGTTCAAATTTATGAGGAAGAAAGTCAACCCAGGTTTAAAGAAAACGTACTAGACTATTTGCGTTGTGTTGCCATAAAATATTCCAAATAAAATAATTTTATATCCTTAATTTATATCTTTATTTATATTCTTAATAACCTATTAATTATTTTCAAATTTAATATCTGACCAACTACTTTATTAAAAAATTATTGCATACTCTATTTTGATGTGCTTTCTACGAAAAACGGATAGTCAGTAAAAAATCTATTAATATCGACCAGTTAATTTTGAGTGAATAACGTCATACAGAGATAAACAAACAAGAACATTGCGGTCTACATGGATTATATTAGGTATTACGATAGCACTCTTTCTGGAATAGCATGGATATGGTTGTTAAGTTTGGCTAATAAACGACAAGTTTGAGAAAGACATACAATAATTTAATTTATTTGTATTTAATTTATTTTCATTTCAAACTTGTGATTTACTCAACCGACAGAAAATATCAGAATAATTCATCTTTAAAATTATTTTAAAACCTGGGACAGTCTTTGATATTTCAAAATTTTTCCATCAACCTAAAAAAACGTAGATAAATCTATTTTTTTAAATTTATCAGAAATGCCTAATCACCTTATTTTCTGATAATCTATGTATTATCTTAACATTAAGAAAATGAATGGCATAAAGTTCTCCATATATATTTAATTACTTGTATTTAAGCTCTCATGTTTAAGGGCCAAAATTTCTAATGTCATCAATTTTGGATTTAATTTAATTAAATTTTTTACCCAATCATCTCGTTATTGTTTTCTCTGTCTTTCTTTATCCGGTGAAAAGTGTTGATGTTTGGGATAGTTATTATACAAACTTAAGATAGAGAAATCTCACTTAAATAATTTAGTAGCAACAAAATGGATGTTCCATCAACAAAAAACTGGAATGAACTTTTTGCATAGATTTTTTTAATCAAATAATTTGTTCCCAATGTATCAAAAATATGTGAGTAGAAATATATATAAAATACTGGGGGAAGAATTTACAGAAAATATTTTAAAAACCACTTTACGCATTTGTTTTTCTTTTGTATTAATAAAGGGACTAAGCCAAATAAAGTTTTCTGACAAAAATATTTATAAGCGCATATTTTGGAAGTATTGAACCGAATTCCAATTTTTTATTTTATAATTACCATAATATAAAAATTTTTATATAATAATTACCAATTTTTTTAATGAAAAATGAATTGTGGAAACGAAATAACGGTCGTATTTTGCAGTTCATCAGGAGCAAAAAAATCTGAATGAAATGAGACCATAACAAATTTAAAAAAAAAAGATATAGTAAATGCAAAACCAATTTGGAATTATAATTGGATCGAGTTATCAATATTTGGACAAAGTGGCGATGTGCACATTGTGTTCAATATAAATAGATAACAAATATTAGATATTAATCATATTAAATGAAAACATTTTTTACATATGGTCTTACGATGAAATATTTCCTGATATATATATATATATATATATATATATGTATTTACACATATTTATATATATATATATATATATATATATATATATATATATATATATGTATATATGTGAGGATCCACTTAAAACCTTAATATTTCTGTAAACGTCCTCCTTAGGTAGACACTATTATGAAATTAAATACTTACACTCACTCTGACCAAAGTTCCAATTACCGTTTAACTAGCGAAAAATTTTAAATTTTATCAAACTAAGTCTTAAGTGAGTTACATTTGAAAATCACCTTTAGTCAAGATGATGGACAGTAGATAATAAAGCTGACAGAAATTTAATACTTCTAATAATTTGTGTTTAATAAACTACGTTTCCGTAACTGAAATTTACTGAACGTTGTTTTCAAATGTTACAGTTTTGTAAAATTAATTCTTGAAAGTGAAGCAGAATTTGAAAACAAGCCTTATTTGCAATGAAATATGGTAGAAATTAAAAGTTTCTAATCATTCGAGCTTATTATTTGGCTATAGTATTGAAATATACTGATATTGAATATATTTGGCCTTAATTTTGTAGAAATTCATTATTCACAATTAAATGAAACTACGTGATATAGTATTAATTATACTTTCTTTAATTTCTTTACCACTAGTGGTAAAGAAATGAAAGAAAGTAGAATAAATACTACATCACTTAGTTTCATTTAATTGTGAATTTACTGACATGTTAGGCTGTGAGTTAAAAAATTTTAATTTTAAATATTTATTCTAATAAAAGTTTGCAATTTAATAACACAGACAGAAGTTTTTTAATTAATATTAAATCATGTATGAAAACTATCCTGAAGACTTTTCTGAGAAATTTGACTAAATGGCTATCGGCTCTACTGTAGATCAGTAAAAATAATTATGCTTATTGTATTTTAAAAAAATTATTTGAAAAAGGAAGTTTACATTTGGTGTCTCAAAATAATACGTGACCACATATAAGCAACTAAATTTGAGCAGCTGAGCCACTGGTGCGAGAAGATAGGAATTACGATTGCCAAACCACCTGTCCAGAGTGGAGATCGTGAGTAATTACCTCAAATAATACGAGCATTGATCTCGTCCATGGCTGGTTATAGACGCCTACATACAGCAGTGAATGAAGCAGACTATTGGTGATAAAAAGGACCAGCTTAGTATACTCGTATCATTCGCAGACTTAAAAATATCACAATTTATCGTAAATTATGAAATTTGGAATCGATGCTAAATTTTTCTATAAATTTAATTAAATTTTTAATAACACTGTTTTGTTGAAAATTTTACTCTAATTTCGCTAATTTCGAGAGGGAAATATATTGTTGTAGATATTTTCATCTTAGTGTCTATTTTTACGCTATATAAAATTGAAAAAAAAAATAGATTTGGAAACTTAAAATAAAAATACTACTTTTCTTGCTATTTTTGCGTTTACTTCAATTCCACTTAATATCGTTCATTAGGGTACTAAATTTCATGATATTGAGAAAGGGACTAGTAGTTACTATTACCAACTGATACGTGAGTGCTCATATAAGGGTACCGTTATAATCATTTAATTTAAAGAACCATAAAAAATACTTAAACCTACTAAAGGTTTTAAAAAATAATATTTTTCATTCTTAATAATACAATAAATCATAACGGTCATGTTAAATTTTTGGTTAGTTTCTGACCTGTATTTTATTTATTACAATTTATATCATGTTGTATTCTTTTTTATATAAGACGAGATATCGATCTAAACTCATTAATAACATTAGAAATTAAAAAATATAAAATATATTTCTATGGCAAAAACAGGGTTGAATAAAATTATAGAGAATATTAGAAAAAATGTTGGCTCATTCGTATGTTTTTTGAATCTATAGTTCTTCTACTCGAGAATTATGTATAAACTATTGGATCGATGAGCCTTTTTGTAGTATAAAGCCATGATATAAATGTTATAAACTTTAGCTTATGACTTCTTATCCTAATACACAAAATTATTGGGAAATGAGTTTTTCTGAAAAACAGTCAAGCTGGAAATAATTTACGCAAATAAATACAAAGATTACTAATATTGTAATCGTTTTCTTTAATCGAAATTTTCTCTGGTAAAAAATATTACTGTCTTTAATTTATAAAGGAAGAGATTTCAAGATGACTTGGTGATAAGCGCATGGATCAATAGAAATAAACAAAAATAAATAAATAAAGATTCTTCAAGTTCTACTTTTGTTTTAAAAGAAGATAACATTTTGAGGTACTCACGAGGATAAAATAATGAATACCTTGTCCAATAATCGAAAATTTTTGCGAACGTTTTAATTTTCTTATATTGTCCCTTTCAAGCTTTTTATACTTCGTTCATGGATATTCTAAAACTTTATTTCCATATTTCAAAGGGTTTTACTCGAGGCGTTAAAAACATCCGTCTATGGCAGCCCCCGTGCCATTATCTTTCTTAAATTTTGACCAACTTAAGGATTTAAACTTTGGCGACAGGCAAAAATTAGACTGTAGCAAATCAGACAACTAAGACGAATACTAAAGCAAATTGTACTGTACTTCATGAATTTTTGATACAGCGGTTATGTACGGATAGAAGCGTTCGTTATCTTAATGAATGGTTTGAAAAAATGTGTTTTCAGGCCAAACTTCGTCTCTTTTCACTAATACATTCTTGCGATTTATCCACCAATAATATATTTAAATATTAATGGATAAATTATGAGAATTGCTGAATAATGAAATTTAACTATATTGCTCTTAAAAAAATTCAGATACTCTTGCGAGATTTGCCTTTAAACCAATTATTCAATGGTTGGAAATTTAGTTCCAAAATATTTTTAATTCCGTTCAAAATTTATTGCCTTCGATTTCTTCATATGCAGAGATGTTATCACTGCTCGTTGTGATTTTTTTTTACAGTTTTGAAAAATTCCAAAAATCCACATAATACACATATATTTTATATATTCAATATTTATTTCTTTATATATTCAATATTTATTTCTTTATATATTATATATTTCATTATATAGTAGACAGAATATTTGTAGTCCCTATAGAATAAACCTCAACCTTCAACCTTCAGACTCTAGGAATGACGTATCCGTATTGTCAAAACCCTTCTAGACTTTGCTGCGTGATTTTTATGTTTTAAAATTGCCTTGCGCTTATTATTACCAGATATACTAGGAATCGCCATTTTGCGTTATTATGACAATGCTGCAAAAAAAAACAGGAAAAATGTAGATAGTAAAATAAAAAAAAATAACGTAAACACTGACATGCGATCTTAAAAGCCATTGTGGAATTTTGACGAATCGTGACTGTTGCTCGGTTCTCTTGTTTTCTTTATAAATGTTATTAAAAAAATCATACTTACAAATAGGTATGGGTATATATATATATATATATATACATAAATTTACAGACATATGTATATATATATGTATATACATGTATATATTATACACACACACATATAATATACACAGGTGTGTGCGTGTGTTTGTATGTGCGTGTATACATATACATATCTATGTAATAGCCTAATTAAAGATGTATTCATGATAACAGCATGTGAATAACGTGATAGGAATGTTCAATCTTATTTAAAAATAGTAAAATCGTATTTTTCCCGGTTTTCCTTTTTGTCCTAAATATCTTAAAGGAAAAAAATTGTATTTATCATCAAGTATGCGGTCAATTTCTAATATTTTTTATATTTCGGTTGCTGCAATTGTAACTTATACTTACGAATGAAAATGCAATTTAAAATTGCAGGACTGCATTATTATTACAGAGGATATTTTATGTGAAAAATTAATTCGTTTAATAAGTACAAAGCAATTCTAGGGTGAAAAATATTTTGCGGTTTACTGCTTCCGGCGCACCGAGATAACTTTGAATATTTTATGTACCGAGTCGAGTACAAAAATTGCAGAATGAAAATGCAATTTAGAATTGCAGAACTGCACCACTCTCACCGGGGATAGGGCTATTTTTATGAAAAATAAATTCTTTTAATAAGCACAAAGCAATTCTCGGGTGAAAAATATTTTGCGGGTTACCGCTTCCGGCGGAGCTTTTAATATTTTACGTACCGAGTCGAGTGGAAGAATAAGATTATTTTTAGTTTTCCTTAAAGGATTGAATATAGTAGTAATTGAAATCTGAAGTTAATTTAGTTCATAATGTTGTTATAAAATGAATACAGCATTTATTCTATTGGGACTACTTTGACAATATAAGGTTATTTTGAGATAATTTTTTTTCAAAGTTATTACTGCTGTTGAATATTAACAACAAATGTTGTATATTAAAGGTATATCCGGAAATAAAAAAATGTTCTTCAATAACGTAAAGTCATGAAGGTTTTTGATAAATTTCTTTAAAAATATCAAAATTTAAGGATACTCTTCTACTTTAAAAGTGTTAGAGAAAGTGTGAAAGCTTTTCAGAAATATATAAAACATAAATATTGAGAAATTTTGGAAATATATAAATCTGCATGAATTTTGACGAATTGTGGCATATTAGACAAACAATCACAAGTTATGTTAAAATTATTTTTGTTACATTTAGTTATTTAGGTATAAAAGATGTATTAATTGTAATAAAAAGCAATCAATATAGTAAATATTTTTATTTTGTTTACGTATGTGTAAGGTTCACACTTCTTTCCGAGTAATAAAACAATACATTGACAAAAAAGAGTTAGTTAATTCTTTTAACGCATTAAAAATATATTTACATCGCAATTTAATTAGCAAAAAATATCTAATTTTTCATTTCGGCCGAAAGACCTTTTTTATTTTTTTGCAACCATATAAATTACTTTTGTCTACAGGATACTGCTATTCAACAGTAATTAAAATTTTATTTAATCGTCAATATTAACAATACTTGAAAGTCAGAAAACTTTTGAGTTTTTTAATGATCACTTGCTTAAAATTATAAGGCTAGTGTTTTTCAGTAACCAAAATTCTTAAAGTATATTAAGAATTAAAATACTTTCAAAATTTTGGTAATAAACAAAGAAGAAACTGGATAAAAATTGATATTCCCTAGTTGCTTATATATAAAACAATAAAACCAATGGTATTATTCATAAATATTTTAATATAATCTACCTTTTTTAGTGACACATGAAAGTTACTTAACAAATTTTAATCATATTGAACCAAACTTTTTACGCCGTTTGATTAAAATATTATAGAAATTCAGCCGAGTTAAAAAATAGTCAACTTATTCAGTAGTAATAATATGATGACATTTTTTAATAGATTGGCATAATTGCAGTATAATGTGCATTCTGAGTACAAATAGTAGTATACAAAATATGAAGAAGCCCGAATAACTGACGTTATATAAAATAAAGAGTCGATATTCTCAGAGAAAACAATAAATGGTTTTATGGCCTCATGCACTGAAAATACGTACTTTCAACCGTCGATCGTACATTCAGCAAAAAAAACTATCTTTCATGTCATGAAGTTGAAATAAAAATATAAAATATACAGCCTCTCATGTTATTGACTACGTGGCAGTAGCCAACTTTCATTTTTATTTCTGCTCTTAAATATAAGCTTGTAAATTGGTGTCGGGTAACAACTTTTATTACAGCTATAACGCGATGAATTGGGCAGATCTAGTAGCCGACAGTTTAGTTAATGTGATTTGCTTACCTATTATTATTTTAAAGTGATAAATATAATATTTACGGCTCTTTCAATTTAGGCGTTTTGTATCGGACCACTGCAGCACGTTTGCTGTGCCGCTTGCTATATACAGCAGCAGGGCCGCTGCAGGACGACAGCAGTCCGACATCAACCGTCTAAATTGAAAGATCTCATCAGAGTGCAGTGCGTTCGTGTATTAGGAGTGTCTATATTTGACATCAGTCGAACCATGGATACAGACGAAGAAACATTATTGTTAATGCTGTTGTTAAATTAAATTAAACAAATCGACGCCAGCGTAAAAGAGCATCGCTAATGTTTTTCTTAACATGTAAATCTGATGATTTTCATAAACCTTACTCCAGACTAAAACAAGATCCAAGCAAATTTTTTAACTCTGTTAGAATCTCCAGAGAATATTTTTACTAATTACTTGAATTAATTGAAAGTGAAATATGGCGTCAAGAAACTGTTTTCAAATATATAGTATGTATGAATCAGCGGAAAAAAGACTTGTGATGGCATTGAGGAAAGTGAAGTAAACAATATTTTACATAGTTTTGTGATATTATTTATTACTTGTAATTATTCTTATTGGTTTATTATTTTACAAAATCCTTTAGTAAAATAAGACATAAAAGATTGTGTAGGTAGGTACTAATATTTTTGTGAAAATTTACTAATTTCAATTATACTGTAGGATTATCGTCGGTAAACAGATCAGGATATATGGAGGCACCGAAATCTTCAATTAATTAGGTAGGGTGAGAGCCATTCAAGTTTTTCTGATGTGGACTGAAACTGATTATTAGGTTAGGTTAGGTTTGATTATAGCCCTTGATTTGTGAAATAGCCGCGTTGTTCATAATATTACGAATCGGATTATAAGAATCTCGGGTATATGATTGTTAACCCACATATTTCCAAATAATTCCAATTATGTCATAATTGGCATGCATTATACGAGTCGTCGGGATCTTCTTGAAATTATTTTATGTAGGCAATAAAAAATATCCGTCACCGTCTTTTGAATTACTTGCACTAGATTTTTTTTGTTTTCCAATCTTTCTGCAAGGATTTTAAAAATTGTGTGTGTCCCATAATTATTAGTAGATGGTCTTTTAGTTGTAGTTATTGATACTAACGTAGTATGACCGTCTTCAGTAGAGCTATTTTTTTCTTGTGAATCAGGTCTTATTTCATAAAAATCCGACAAAAATTGCAACCGACCAAAATATACATACTTTCGTTGTTTTTTCGCTTCGATCCACTTTTGTATTTTTCTGCGTGCCTCCATTTTTTTGGAGTAGTATTGCTGAAACAAAAATAATTTTTTTTTTAGATACTTATCCGCTGGTTTTACTACGACTGAATTGTATCATTCCTATCAACATGGAATCTCAGCTTTTAGTGGAATTGTGAAAAATACATGTCAACAAATTTACAAAACCCTAAGAGAAATTTGTACACTTGAAATGAAAAGGGATGATTGGTAAAGAATCGCATAAGCTTTTTCAACGAATGCAAATTTTCTTAATTATTTGGGCGCCTTAGATTGCAAACATGTAAAAATAATTAAGCCCCTAAAAACGGTTTGCTTTATTATAACTATAAGCCCTTTTTCTATTGTATTATTGACCATTTGTAATACAAATTACAAATTTATTTACATCGATGTCGGTTCATAAGGAAAAGCTTCTGATTCATAAATATTAATATATAGTTATTTTTTCAAGAAATTTTAAGACAACAGTCTAAATATACCACTACCCTTTGTTTTTGTTAGTGATGAAGCATTTGTTGTTGTTCACCACTACCCTTTGTTTTTGTTGGTGATGAAGCATTTGGCATCAGTAATTTCATGCAACGCCCCTATCGTGGCAATTTTTTGCATAATCGACAAATAATTTTTAACTACCGCTTGTCACGTGCGCGAAGCTACATTGAGTGTACGTTCGAAATTGTGACTAACAAAAAGCAAATATTTCACTGACCTATAAATTTAGACATATCGTTTGCTCCAGCTATCTGTGTTTAACATAATTTTTTGCAACGTAATTTTGACGAAATTTCTAAAAGTAATCTATTAATTCAAGAGAGGTACAAAATCATTAATATTTGTGAAGAACATAAATTCGTGAAACATTTTGTGAATATTTTGTTAAGGACAATTAACATGGCCAAATAACAAGATTTGGAAGTTGACACTAAATAAAAATTAAAAATTTCCTGCTGAGTTTTTTTACTTTTATTTATATCTTTCAAATCTTGGATAAATTTCCGACAAAAGCCTTCCCCAAGCATTTTTTCTCCAAAACAATTACGATACTTTTCATATTTTTAACTCCACAAAGCAGGACGTATTTCTATATTGTCTATAAATGTATTTATATTTTTGAAATACTGGATTAATTTCTCACAAATGCCTTTCGAAGCATTTTTTTTTCTCCAAGCAATTACTGTAAATTTCACATTTTGTAGTCCACAAAACAGGACGTATTTCCATTTTGTCTATAAATTCTATCACATTTATATCAACCATTGTAAATGAATCCATCTAATGACTGACAATTTACCGCACTAGCTAAGAACGAAATGAGCATGTGGCATTCGCGACGTTGCCGTCCTATTGTCGTGTGTACGCAGCACCGACGCCGCACCGTTGCCGCATCGTGCGCTTTGTATGAAAAAAATGATCATCTGTGCGCAGGACTACTACCGTACCGATCCCGCTCCGCAGCAGGCCTACAACAAACGTTTAAATTGAAAGTAGCCTTAGAATCTTTTTATCTTGTAAATCGTAACAAAACAACATTTTATTTCCATTTTTTTATTTATATATTCGGGGATAGAATACAACACACACGGGTGAAGAAACTTGCACGCAAATATTATTTTACTCTGTCGGGTATAAAAATATAAATCTTAAGTACCGACCCGAGATTAAAGTTTCAGCTTATGTCCAACAATAGTCTCGTAAAGAATATTGTTAGATCGCTAGAGAGCACGACATAATCTAACGATTGATTTTTGATATTGAAGGATTATATTCGACAGATAATTTTAATGACGACAAGAATTTTAAAATGGGAAATTTGAGGCAGCATTCTCTAGGCTCTCCAGACCAACCAAAATATATTTTGCTTGTTAATTTATATATTAACAAACATGTTACAAACAAGAATTTTTCTAATGATATATATTTGTATTATATTTCAGCTTGTGCTCGTATATCCCTGTTCAAAAATAAGAAAAGTGAAGCATTATCAGCATATTTATTTGTTGCATTTCTTTCACGCTTTAACATCTTGTAGGGTGTAAATAAATTTTTGCATTTATATAATATACATCGGAGATTAAAAAATAAGTTATATGTAAAGACGCTTATCACGCATATTGTCTTACATAGCGATATAAAAAAAATTGAAAATTGTCTTTTTATTTATTCGTTTGTCTTCTTTCTACACCACAGTAAATGTTAAAAGTCAGTTGTGTCAAAGTATATTACGAGTAATAATTGCCTCGTAACTACTTTTTTTAAGAGATGAGGTTGATTTCATTATATATCGCGGGCAAAGTCACGGACAAAAGCTATTTGCATGTAATAAATTTAAAATTAGTTATAAAAACGTTTCGTTTATAAAAACGTCTTCTAAAAGACATTTCTTGAATGATGCGTCTTCAATTATATATTTCGCTAAATGTCACTTTTAATAATATGAAGCATTTAGAAGCTTCAATAAAAACTATTACGAGAGTAATTTTATATTCAGTAGTTTACTAATTACGACCTAGCATTCATATATTCAATAAAAAAAAAGAAATTTTATCAGAAGCTTACATAAAATTGGAAGAATGTAATTTTTATGAAAATTGTAAATCGACTAATTCAGTCTTTTTGCAGTTATAGTCCTGTAATCCCAAGTTTTTTTTCCGTATTTTTGTTTATAATACGTCTAGATATTATTTTAAGTGTTTAATCCAACCTACCTGCTCTAGTTACGTAATTATTTAAATTTGTATTTGTTAATTTGAAGACATAAAATGAAAGGAATGAACAGATTTATTAAAATGTAATCACAAACGTTGGTTAATATACTGATATTTATAAATATAATATAAGGAAAGAAAAGAATTTCAAATGAAAAAGCAGTGTATTTATATAAAAGTAGAAGTAAATAAAACATATATAAATAGCGGATTCTGACATTGGGAAGGTAGTTTTCGATTATACTGTCACTCGCAAATGTATGGTCTAGGCCAAATTCAAGGTCAATATTTTTATTATATATGCATGTGTGTTTATAGATACACACACACACACACACGCATATATATATATATATATATATATATATATATATATATATAATATATGTACATATATATTTAATATGGAATATTAACCAGAAGCTTTTTATTGTAACACGTATGGTACTTAAAACATACAAGTTTTACCAACAATACCCTAACTGACCCATTTTAATTATTTGCTAAACTACCCTTTTTTATTGTTGTACTAATTTGTTGATAAAATTAGAGCATGAGTAATAATCATTAAGTTTTGTTACAAATAAATATCCCGGTTTAGTCATTAAATTCTCGGAAATAAAATGAATATTTTAATAGGAATTTACTTCAAAGAAGAAGCACGAAAATGGACCTAGTATTATGGAAATAGAATAAGACTTTTAACAAGGCTGGTACTTTTAAAAGTGTAGAAAGCAAACAAATGAGAGATTTATAACCAGGAGATGGCGAAAATAAAATACAATTGGTGACAATAAAATAAAATTTAAAAAAATATTTTCCTAAACTTAATATTTTTAATAAATCAAAAATGACAAATTAAAACGCTATATTGTCACACATCAAGATTTATTAATTAGAAATAAGAAACAGTCTAAGTAATTGCATAATAACTATAGAAACGATTACAAAACATATCTAATATTAATTGATGTTTAATAATTAGTTGCCATTGCTTAATGTTTTAAAAATAAATAGTTAACTGCCATTGATTCCTTCGGTTGCTGTTAAAATATATTTCTCTTCAGCTCGTTTTCATTAAAAGAATATTTGCGTGTTTATGTGGCAGAAGAATACAGCATTACTGACAAAATTTAATTCGCCGCTTCGCACAGAATTTTGTTTTTAATACTTATACATATATTTTAATCTTCATAAATTTTACAAGCAGTTGAAAGTTTATTAATTCTTAAAAAATCAAGGTTAGAACGAAAACCGACAAACACAACTGAATTTCCTTTTTTTAATTATTAAATTAACTGGTTAAATGTTGTACAATTATGTAAAAGGAGTATAGCGCAATTGAAGTACGTCAAATATCAGAAAATAATTTATTGTTAGTATTACGTTATATTGCTAGGTATTTTAATCCTTCTCTTAAAGTCCAAGTTAAGTTAGTTTTATAACTTGCTTTGCAAGTTGACAAATAAATTTTACTCACTTTCATCCGTCGTTACTTTCGTCTCAAAAACATTACCACTAATTCTCAGCCACATTAGCATAAACATTTTAAAGTAATTTTAGTTCAAGCACCGTTTGTAATGCCAAATTTAATACCACATTATTACGTTAGGTACCGCAAGTGACCTTTGTTATAATACTACCTTATCTCTTAAATGCTGGCAGCAATCCCGTTTTGCAACAATTTTGTGGGCCATGAAATATTTACAACTCTCGTTGCGAGTTAAATAGATACTACGTTATCATTCACTATTAAAAATTGTTTTAATGGACTACACATATAAATATTATATTATGTCTGCACAAACCAATGCTTTGTGCAATTATTGATAATATTGGGAATAAACCTTACTTGATAATATTGGGAAAAAATATTTGATGTTAACATGCGAAATGAAACGAAATTTGTTTTAATTGACCATTATTAACCACGATTACTAAACATTTATTTGTGTATCATTACCGAAGCTAATAATGAGCTTATATCCACGAATTAAATTGTTTATGTAACAAATTTATTAATATGAATATTTTTTTGTTATAGAAATTAAATAAAATGTGTACTGTTATGTAATCTATTTGATAATATTACTACAAAAATATATTGCCAGGCTGAGACAGGGCATTGAAATCACTGACTTCTATTATATTAACAAATCAGACTAATGACTAAAATAAAATAAGAATATTTTAACATTTATATTAAATACGTAGATAATCCGATGAAAAATTTATTAATATAGTTAAATATTAAGTTTTATAATTATAAAAAAATGCAGGAATTTACTCGCTGATATTTTATTTTTATTGAATTATTTTACCGAATTTTATTCGGTAAAATAATCCAATAAAAAGTCAAAATGAAAAGAAAACGGAACCCTTCTAGGAGCACTTAGTTGTCCATCTAAGAAATCCCTTTTTCTCAGAAACAGGTAAATCTTTAAATTTAAAGTTTATATCGGATACTGTGGCCTAAATCTTTAAAAAAATCAAGTTTTTTGGATCAAGCAACAAAAATATATGTCCATAAAATGTTATTTACAATATATCAAAACCCATTTTATTTTTATTTATATAAATCTCATTTTCACTGATTATCAAAACCTATAGGGTAATATCGATCGACTTACAATCCTGAAAGTCGGCATGATGCATAACAGTCATAGCACAAGTAAAGAAAATTACTAATTTGTCACTATAAGATTACACATATACATCCATAGCTAATACAAAAAAAGTACATACAACAGAAGTTTAGTGGTGTAATAAATGCACGAACGTCTTATAAGGATTTAAAAAAAAATTGCTGTAGATAGACTTTGAGTTATTGTTTTAAACGTATATATATATATATATATATATATATATATATATATATATATATATATATATATATATATATATATATATATATGTGTGTAATATATAATTAACTCAGCAGTACCAGAAGTGTATTTAAAGTTTATTAGGAAACTATAAAACAAGTCTGATATTTTTTGAGAAGTTCGCGAAAACTTTGCACCTCTAAATTAATTAAAGGTATTGAATATATTTGGCGTTAATTTTGTAGAAATTCATTATTCACAATTAAATGAAACTACGTGATGTAGTATTATTTCTACTATCTTTAATTTCTTTACCACGACCTAGGTTTCGTTGTATTACAACATCTTCAGGTGGGATATAAGCAAAGATCTTTGCTTATATCCCACCTGAAGATGTTGTAATACAACGAAAGTAGTGGTAAAGAAATTAAAGATAGTAGAAATAATTAAAGATAGTAGAATAAAAAAAACAAGGTCGTGGTAAAGAAATTAAAGATAGTAGAAATAATACTACATCACGTAGTTTCATTTAATTGTAATTAAAGGTAATTTATTCACATGATGAAAATATTAAAATTTGTAATTAATTTCATGTAATCAATAATATTAATCCTGAAATATGCTCAAGTATGCATGAAACCCTCACAGTGCGAGTTCTGCTAGTACTTAAAATGTTTTATTAATGGTAATTTGTTATATTTCTATAATTAATGTAGAGAATGTACTAACTCAAAATGCGCAGTAAAAGTATTGTAACTACGTAACTAGCCGTTTTCTATATTACTGGACTAATGTTCTAATTCATTATTAGGGTTTTTATCTAATGATAATGTTAATATCATAAATACTCTCAAAATTTGTCAAATATCTTCTTAACAATGTGATATTATAATAAGAATTTACATCGTTATTCTTTATAACAACTACAATTTAAAAGTATACATTTATTATAGAATGATAAATTCTGAAGTCATCCATACTTATATACTTTGTAAATGAATGTCGACAAATATTTTTGAGAACCGATATTTCGTGACTGATTATTAACTTTTGGCTTAACTTCTATAGTTTAGATAAAATTTATTATTAAAAAGTCTTGCGTCCTGCTATATTCAAGTCTATTATATTCAAGTTAATTATATTTAATGCAAAATCTCGCATTGTGTGGAAAGAAATTGCTCTTAGATTTAACGTGAATGCCATGATATTAATGGTCTAATTTCTTTTTAATAAACCGTTACCTCCATACTAAATATGTTAAACTGTTTGGAAATCCTCTCAGAATCTCAACAAATTTTCTACTGGTATTTATTGAAGCGAAATCACCTCTGAGGCTGAATATTTGATCTGACGATTTTTCATCGTTTACTTTAGGAAAGGCTGTCAGAGTAAATTCTTAAATTAATTCCGTAATGTCAAACAGTTAAATGGGCCAGGTAACAAATTTATTATCTAAAGTTATTCTTTTTATTTAAATAGTATACATATTTATACAGCAAATTACTGGGGGACACATGTGAGGTATATATAAAATTTTTGTAAATTGATGTTGAGGAACTACTTTGTTAGGCCTACAGTAATTTTTTTGATATTCCGTTTTTGGCAACAGTTCCATACCGCTTCATTAAAAGTTATAAGAATTTTGATAACGTTTTGATATATATATATATATATATATATATATATATATATATATATATATATATATATATATATATATATATATATATGTATATATATATTTAATTTTCACAAATTTATATCTATTACCCAATTTCGTTTGCCTTAAATTTGTGTTATTTTTATATTCTATGCATCAATTGCATGCCATTTCATTCAAAATTATAAGATATTTTACACCCTTTTTATGCCTTTATAATGATTAAGTGAAAACGATACGAAAATATTCCTCAACGTAATTTAATGCAAATATATACATACGTATAAAGGGGTCAATTATTACATATATATATATATATATATATATATATATATATATATATATATATATATATGTACATATATAAAACAAATAAATATATTTAAAAATCACTTTCGAAGTATTATTCTGCTTTCTTCTTCACCATTTCTGAATATTCCTTTTCAAATTAAAATCTATTATTGTCCTCTCTCTGTCTATTGTCTCTAAAATATTTTAAATGGACTAATTTAATAATTTATTTTTTCATCCTTACCACGTCTAATTAAACATTATATATCAGCAAAACCTAATAATAAAAATGGTGTAATAAAGGTACACTTCAAACTATAATAAAACATAAAGAAATTAAAATTAAATACTATATAGTATGAAGTTTCTTCCAGTTACTAGGACAGTAATTTATTCAGGTGTCCTTGGAAGACCATTACAATGTTCAGTCCCGATACAGTGAACGTCTTGACACTAAATGAATGTTTATATGAGTGATTATTGTGTGGTGGATAACTAGTATAAAAAGGGAAATTTTTAGAGCAAGACATAACGTTTTTTGTTTAATTTTTTCTTGTATGGTTTTTCCGCAAAATAAATTCACAATGTAAGTAAATTAAGTATTCATAAAATCAACATAAAATAATTCTTTTACAGACGGGTATCTTAAAAAATATTTTCAACCCCTTCCAGAATGAAAAATTTTTTAGTTTCCAATTAATTATACAAACGTTATTTTATCACAATTAAACAAAATCTATACAGCGAATTACGATTAAATTAAGTGATTTTCGTTACCCTCCAATTTTCTCTCAATCTTGAATTATTCAATAAGGTCTCATCAATCCCGAATCAAGTTAAAAAAGGTACTAAAATATTTAAGAATACGAATAAATACCGACACAGCAGTTTACATACAAAAATTTTAAAAAATTAGTAAAATGCAAACTATGCACTAAATTCATCGAGAATTTTGTGTGCATTTCTTCATTGAAATTTAATTGAAACATTAATCTCCTACCCAAAATTAGTATTTTGTTAAAACCTTGTTTCATCTCAGGCCCTATAAAAAGTTAAACTATAAATATTACGAGAGTAATAAAGTCCGTTTTACATTCGTCGAAGCAGGAAGCTCGCATATGTCACTAATAGTTTCCGTATATCACCGTATTCTATTTACAGCATAGGGGAGGCTTATAGCTGAAGCTCACTTGAAGCGTGTGCCAACTTTTAAGGGTCTGCCCTTATATTTTTAGAGAGATTTTATGCTTCGTTAGATATTCTTCACTTATTGTGTATGTACTTCTTCAATCTTAGATTATACTTATATTACGTACGTTTTATCAAGACTAAAAATATTTCTGAAAAGAGACTTAATTTACATATTTACATTTATCTTATCTAACGTTTTTTACATTAGATAAGTTAATAAGGTTTTTCTGACGTTGCCTCCGGGTTACTCATTCTTTCTCATTTTAGAGTAGGAGGTATTTGCACGAGATGTTACATACGAGGCGTTACCTTTCTACACTATTTATTTTGTACATGTTCAATAATTTTTTTCTAACATGCTTACTCAACATCTTTCCATTTTAAATGATTTAAAGACGGTCCCATAAATTTCTTTAATACTGCCAAAGTTCATTTTTGCATCGTTCTTCTAAACGTTATTGCACAGCCTCCCGAATGTTTGATCTGTTAATGATTAACGCGCCATTCTTGAGTTTGGACTGTAAAAATAAATATAACTGGGTGATTTTATAAATGATAACTTTTTTTGGAAACAGGAGATATTTATTATATCCTAAATTTAAGATTCAAAAACAATATTTGTTTTCGTCCGTTGATTTGTGCATACATATTTACGTATGTATAAATGCGGAAACGGTACAGTTGTTAATTCTTTACCAATTTCTGTTAATAATTTTTTTAGCTGTTAGTTAACTATCAGAATAGGCTTTTATTTATATTCACAATGAAGAGTAAAATAGTTCTCTTTAAAAAAGAAATATATGACAACTCCCTTTTTTCGTGCTTGGTGCTAATTCTCGGTATTCGTTTTGTGGGGATCTTCTCGTCCCTTCTCTCTGCTTCGTGCTGGATCTAACTTTTTATTTTTAGCTTTTATTAAAATTGTTAATTTGAAAAACAACGAAAAAGGCGTGGTTTGGGTTTTCAACTCTCTTGGTTTTTCAATGATTTTCTCCTTCACTTCTTCCTGTATTATTTTAATGAAACCATTTTAAAATCACGATCTCTACTATTGCTTGCATTTCATGTTCTCGTCTAGTACATTGATTTTTCACTTAATTACAAAAAACGTTTTACCACAGTATTCCTATAGGACATATTTCTATTGCATATATGTGTAATTATTTATGCACACATATTAATTTCAGATAAAACGTTTCGTAAATAAACTCAAAAAAATAACTTGAAATATTTATAGCAGTAAATAAATATCGAAAATATTTAGACATATTTTTTTCACTATATTTTTATTCCCCACTAAACGAAACTACTTGATATAGTATTATTTCTACTTTATTTAAATTTTTAACCACGGCCTAGGTTTCGTTGTATGACAACATCCTCAATTAGGCAATGTGTAAAAACTGAATACCTTGATTAATGAATCTACGTCATTTAAGTTTTATTGACAAGTATATGAAACTACTCATTTAGTTGTAAATAAAAATTAAGTGATATCGAATTTCTACAAAATTAACGCCAAAAATATTCAATAATTTTTTTACTTGAAAAATTATGTCGATAATGATCCGCAAAACATTAGATCAATATCAACTTTGCATTGCATTGCGATAAACGAGAATAGAGCAATCATTGGAATATTTTAAATTTATAAGAATAAACTTGGACGTCATCAACGGTATCAAAATTTGCATAATAATATTTTATTGCGAAAATACTTCAAGATATTTACATTACTTAATTACTTCTTACAAATCTAAAAGTCGGAAATTCAAATAATTCAGAAACTATAAGAAAACTAACCCTTTCGTACACATTTATATATCACATGAGACTTTCTTTAATAATGGCCATAGATTTTGGGAAAATAAATTTCACTTATTTTAAATTAATTATGTATAATATGATAACGATCTTGTAGGTAAGTACTCATCTGTTATATATAAATGAAGAATTCAGTCGGAATTGGGTTCTTGAAGCTATTATTTTTAAAAAGCCGATGACCACACAAGTGAAGGAAATAATTGGTTTTAAAAAAGAAAATATTTGGAAAAATGCAAGTACGGAATTTCGTACATTTATGACATAAACTAAACTTCTAAACTAATTTTTAAGGAAAATATTTTTGATATTAACACTTTTCTATCTTCTTTATTATTTAGTTATGTACTAGCTGTGCTGCGCGATTTCACCGACCTAGAATTATTTTAATTACAATAATCCTCGTCCCATTTACCCGGTTACTAAACGCCTCCCCTATTTTCGCCAAACAACATCAACCGCCAGCGTCGGGGGTATATAGCCCCTATATTATCTGCGGTGGGAAAATTTTGGACAATTTGTTAACAAATAAACTGGTCTCATTTTAGCAGTGTTCTTCAACCTGGGTAATATTATTTTATGATAGATCTGTATCTTTTATAATTTGTTTCATAGTAACACGTAATGAATAAAAATTTTCACTATATCAGCGGTTTGGGACAAAATGCTACTTTGAAATTCAATTTGTGGTTTCTAAAGTTTAGAAATACAATGTTAATGCAATCAAAACCTAATACGATAAATATTTAAAGATTAGTCTGAAAACAGTTTCTTTGGGAATTTTTTTATCTTTTTCAATAAAAATATAAAAAAATTAAAACAATTTTTTGATAAATTTCTATAAGCAAAAGTGTACCTATATTGGAGATATACAACTTTGAAGTGTTGAAACTAGTAGGGTTCTAAAGTCAATTTACGTCCAGAGATAATTTGTCATCATTATGATATTATAATATTATTAGGATCAATGACCTAGACTAGTTCTATCTTCGACATGTTAACTAAGTTGGCTGTTTCACATTCTATTTATTAAATTTTGATCACGTAATTTTATGATTATTTGAAAATTTTGATCTGAAAGCTTTTATTTAATTAATTATTTGTGTAAATATATGACCAGTTTTTCAGTAATGCAGTAGAAAATGATAAAAAATTGTGCTTAAAAATATAGATACTACTACACTAAGCTTTTCAAAACCCTACAACACAATCCGGAAAATAAAACCCTTTCCATGACAATACTAAGAGTATTAAATTGTATTCGAATAAAGTTATCCTTCCGTAAACTTCATCATTATGCAGTGGCTTAAACTTCCAACAAAATTAGTCGCAGAAAATTCCATTTTTATATCTTAAAATAACTTTATAGCTGTATAATTTATTGAAAGCAAAAAAAATGAAGCTTTATTTTGTAATTACTTACATATTAACTGTATATGAAGTCGCTTACTTTATCAATATTAATTTAGTTGTAATTAATAAACAAAAAGTGTACATAATGATTGAATATTATGCAGTTTCCTGACATATTACTGATGTTTATAAAATACAATAAGAAGCACAAATTTAACAGATGCAATAAAACTTTTTTCGTACATATTTATTTCCTTATATTTTCAGTGGGTTAACAAAACTTAAGTAAAGGTGATGTCAATGTCAAATATATATGTGAATTTTTTATTTTTTAGCACCAATAAATTGCCAACTAGTGTTTCAAATCTGCATCTTTTGAAACATTTCGTCTGGTTAAATTTTTACATCTATATATCCTTAACGTGGAAGATTTCATTGCATACCTAATACCAATAAACCTTTTTTCTCTGATTACTGCCTACACATACATGACATTCTATAAAAAAACCTCACTTAACAGTTATTCTTCAATTTAAATCTGACACAGGACCTGCGCTTCAATCATTAAATTTTAAAATGTAAACTAGTTTAAACGTTAAAAGAAATAGAACTAATGCTCCCATCATATTCCCAGTCATAAAACAATTTATGAAATCTTATTTAAGGAAAGTGAGCATATTTTTATTAAAAAAATTGGCTTAGGTCGAAGCATTGTTTTCGCAGCAATTTTCATGTAATATTTTTTGACATTCATCACGGTTACGTAGCCCAAAAGAAAAACAAATTAAACTCTTGTAAAATCATGTCTACCGGTATGTTAGAAATATTCGCTTGACTTTTAAATTTAAAATTAGGCTTAGGAATAACCATGTTAGTTCGAACATATCTCAATAACTTCACTCAAAAATAATAAAGAAAAAGGCAATTTTTTTAAAGGTCATATGTATTATTGAGCATCGTTTAAAAAGACTAGTCGTGAGGGTCTCAAAATTGTATTTTGTAATTTTTGGTACCTTATTTTCAGAAATATACTGAAAAATGTGTAAAAAATATATTTCTCTTCAGTCTTATTTCGGAAACTACTCAACCTAAAATTATTGAAAATATGGTTTTCTCCTTTTCCATAGATGCAAAAAACATCCTGGGAAAAATAATCTATATTTTTGTTCAATTTAATTTAATAAAATTTTATTCAACATTATTTTCTTCAATGATTTACAGAATAAAAATAATATTTTACTTATCAAAAGAAAGGCGAAACTAATTAGGTATATCTCTTAAATACTCTTGGTGCCTGTATACTTAATAAGAAAATAAGAAGCTATTAATTTTATTCAATTTCTGGAGCTTATGAAAGAGCTATTTCTTATGTTTAAATTTATGTTCGCGGATGGAACGAAATTCATTTCAATTTAAAAACGTCTTAAATTATTCCAGTGAAATAACCTCCAATATTTGTAATGTATTTATATTTAACACACTGTAAATACAAGTGGCCGCGGGTGATTATAAATTTAAATCTAATCGACAGACGAATAGAATACCTGGCGCGCCTGGCATCCAATAATCGAAAACAAGAAATCTCTGGATACAAGTATTATACTCATACGTGTAGATTTCATTTCCCTCGGTTGCACCTTACATGTTTCTATATTGTGCCGAGAGCTTTAAGAAGCAGTTTTCAAAGAAACTTTCTCCAAAAATGTGAAGATCTAAAAAGATTTTTCTGTTCATGATTGCTTTAACAAACAAAATAAAACTAGTAAATTTCATCATGTCCGTCCTTCCGTCCGCCTTAGACCTATAAATTATTTATGGAATTTTATTTACTATGCAGTAAAATATTATTTTTTTAAGTATCTTTTAAAAGTCTGATATAATATTTTATATATGTAAAGGTCATACATGTATGATGATTTATTTTTTACGATCGTCATACACAAATCCAAAGTCCACTTGGATACTTGTATGAAAATAAAACATGAATTTCTTTCGCCTTTTTTCAATTTTAAATCTGGAGTAATATTAAAAAGCATGGTATTGGGCAAAGTGTCTGACCCCCTTTAACTTTCCTAATTCCGGATTAAAAAAAAAACTTTAAAATTTCCAGGCGCTAGCATTGGATTAGAAGTCTAATTTAAAATGATTTTGGGAAAAAGATAGATATTACTTCAAAACCTTATTTTATTATGATTGATTATATTATAATGCATAAGAAAACACACGATCAACATTTTCCTTAAAGTTATAGGTCCAAAATGTCATTTCTTTAAAGTGTAAAATTTTTTGGCAGTTTTTTTTATTACAACAATAAAAATTAACGGATATAATTTTTTTGTAACTATTTTTATAATTAGATCTCAATAATTGAGAATCTTTAGTTCATTCGCCTGCTTGTAACAGATTCTAATAGCATTACATTGAGTAGATTTGGATCAGTTCCAAAACAAGTGAACTGACTGAAAAATTGATGCAGTGTACTTATTTATGTGAGTTTCAATGATTTTGGTATACACTTTTAAGCGTACATACAGATCTTTTAAACACGGTTTTAATTTTTACCGTCAACTTATTGGACAAATGTGTAATTTCAGCGGAATATATTTGTCTACATTTTTTTCGATGGTTTACAAAACTTACTCAGACTTAGTCATTTTTATGGTCAATTTGCGCTATTTAATATAAGAAATTGGGCCGAATTGTGAGTTTTGATACGAAGCGACTGCTGTCTTACCTTTACAACCCATAAAAGTAACCGAACCTTTCTTGTGCTATGATTTCTCGTAACGACTGTTATTTTAGGATAATAGCCAAAACGGGCGCTTTGAATTTCTTTTCTCAGTACTTAGGAACTTATGAGAAATTTTTAAAATAAGTCAATGAAACTTTGTTGAATGCACATGACTTACTAAAATATATTTTACTACAATAACCTATCTTGAATAGTTGATTAGCATCATAATTTTGGAGATATATTTACCAATAATTTGAAGTTATGTTTTGTCAATTTTTTAAATATCTCAAGGCTATGTTTGACGTTCTGTGCGAAATACTAGTATGGTAGGATGTTAACTTTACCTTATAATTACACTAACCTTAACTTTTTAATTTTCCGATAAGCTAATGTAATTCCTATGTGCTATTCAGTTATTTATTCCTTTACTGGGAATAATCTGATTGCAGTCTATGAACTTAGTTTAGTGTTTCGTTTAAAGCTACATTTTTATTAGGCTTACCCACAAAAAAGTTCAGTAATAAAAAACTGTGACCTGAATTCAATAATTTTGCTGAAAACCTTAGTCAATTCGTATGAAGTATATATGTTGATTTAATAATACTTCTTGTTTATTCAAAGTATTTGAAATTATGTCGTTTCGAAAAAAATTAAGAAAGTTGAATGAAGTAAGACAAGAATGAAATATTTTAACTGTGATAATAGTTAAAATATTTAAATCTTAAAACCCGCGAAATATGGAGAAAATTACAGAAATGTGTAAACCGCTTTCCTTAGATAAAATAGCAAACAAAAATATGAAAAACATATTTAGGCTGGAATGAAAATGGCTGGCAAAAACGAAGTACATGCAGATGCCGATTCCAAAGAACAATGCACAGCTAAATTACGGAACCCCCTGTCTAAGGAATCGTTTTAAATTAAAAATAACTACGGATTTAATAAAAAAAACCCATGAAAATTGATACAGTTTTAAAGTAATCTAGGTAAACATTTGGGAATTGATTTCATCAGTCTTTCATCTATTCGTCATTATCTTCCATTTTCGGGTTATAGTAGGAAAATAACAAATGGCGTGTGATGAAACATAACTCCAAGAAGAAATGAGTACTCACATTATTTACGTTAACATTACGCATTTGACATAAATATATTTTGGAATACAAAAATTGTCAAATTTCAGAAAAAATTATATTTTTCGATATGTTAATACTTTTCAATAGTTTGAATATGAACTTTTAAAAATAAAGTAATTTTGTTTATTTTTCTATTTTTAATAGTGTTTGTAACGATTTAATAAATATAAATGCAATTTTCACTTCTAATGCCATCTACTAATAACGGAGCTCCATCCACAAGCCGTCTACATAGACACAGGTAATACTAGATATATCATCTGGTGTTTCAGTTTTGAAACATCAACACAAAATTAAATAATCTTTGTATGGATTATGTGGAAAGAGTTTAATTTATCCTGTAATTTTCTAAATGCAAAACAACATAAGAATTAAGAATATATGAGCGGGAATATTCGAGGATGATCTGTTAATAAATAACCTGAACTTTCCCTACCTTGTACCGACTTTTGTTAATTTATTTATTATATTATCCTGTTTCTAGAAGCTGTACCGTAATAAAACAAAATCTATAATCTTTTCTATATCTTTTCGGATATGAAATATTTAAAAAAAATTGGACTTGCATTTTCTGAGATTAGTACAAACAAACTCATATTTTGCTTTGTGTATTAGAATAAATATTTATAATAAATTGGATGGGTATCTTTCTCCCCTTTTCGAGTTAAGTTCTGCAATTAACGCAATATCACGTTGTGAAAAATGAATTTCAATAAAAAAAGAAAACACAACTAAACTATATTTTTTATTTAACTACATGCAATCAAACTGATCATCCAGGTTAATGTTACACAATAATTATTTTTTGTACACACTAATTACTTGTAAGCTTAAAATTAAATATTCAACTGGAAACTGCAGATCGAAGCAATTTGAATAGCATTACCCAAGATTTGTTATATGTTCAAACACTCACTTCAATACATATTTATAAACATTGTCTGTTCTTAACATTCCCTACATCAAAAGAGAAAAAATAGAAATATTTAAACGTCAGTCACGTGTCCGTCCATTGTCGGCGTGTCAGAGCTATTTTTGTTCAAAACCATTCCATTCGTATCGAAACTTCACTTTTAACGCAGGGACAAAGCATATTATCCGACATATATTTCAATAGTTACCATTCAACGCTATCCATACGAAAATTTTAGAAATATTAATATAAATGTTTCGTTATTATTTATGTTATTTACCAATACTTTATTACAGTATTTATTGAAAGAAAAAGGTTTTCATTAACAAAATACAAAATATTAAATAATTTTATAATTATTAAAATAAATAATGATAAAATCTATCAATATAATCCATTTTAATGTTGAATGCATTTAAAAAGCAAATAAGCGCACAAAACATCGACAAGGTAACTCACTGTTTAAATTTATTTAGCTTTAAAGCAAAACTCAAATGATCAATATAAAGCACTAACTGTATAAAACATTTTATTCACTATTGGATAATATAATCCATCTCTTTACGATGTGTATGTATTAAAAATAATTGATAACAGTAACGCTGCAACTATATGCACCACTGCTACAGACATCCGTTAACTGAACAAACCAAAAAAATGATGTAACCAACCTGGCCAACTCTGGAAAATAAAGAGCTGTATTCCATAAATATGTAATTCTAGATTTAGCCCACAAATATCGTTACAGCTCAGTAACCTAATAACACATATCCATGCCTTTAAATTATTATATTCTGACAAGTTTGATTTTCAACCAGGCTAACAATATAAGCCGATCGTAATCCGTCCAGCAAAAGTTGAATTGGAAGTTGTCACGCAGAAAAATAGATAGGCAGATTTTGCTTTCAATAAAACAATAGAAGTTGTAAAAATTATTTTTGTGGCAGTTATAATATAGAGATTTTAATATGGTCAGCGAATGTACATGCGAGCAGATATAAATTAGTGAAAGAAATAATATCCCCGATTCTTGAAAACACAGTAAATAGTTTTTTGGGAATATCCACACGTAATCATGCATATTTAAAAATTTGTATAGCCATCTTATATTTACAAAATGTTATTTCAAATTAAAAAACTGTTTAACTTTATTTTAGAGTCCTATTCAGTATTCACAGCGTAACAAGATTTTCGCAAAGTTAAGAAGTTGGAAACATTTTTAATCCGAGCAAAATTTCACGTATCTCGTCAGGTGAATGGTTCCTCCTACGTTGAATAACACTCACATTTCCTTAATTATATTTATATTTCGTTGCCTACGATCGAAACTAAGTTTTTACTTATTAATTCTCTTTATATTCACCCAGAGGAAAAGTTCAAAGTTCCACTTGGATCTTGCCAAGGAAACAAATAAAGAAGTAAGACGTTTCAAAAGTTTGTTTTGGAATTTAAAAATTTAACTTCTTCTCTACTTGTTATTTATTGAGTAATTATTTTTAACAAAATGTACATAGTAACGTCTAAATACACAAATTACTTTTATTGATTTTTATAATACTCTTGTATTTTTTGGGTGTTATGACACAATATATGTAGCATACCAAAACAAATTATAAAGGAGAATTCATAAAATAGAATCCAATTCGATGATTTGGGTGTATATTAAAAATTTATTTCTTTGCTGGTAACAATTTCAGGGAAAATTATACATTGAAAGATAATATACTTATTGAGAAAAAGTTCTATTTACTTTTCTCAATAAATGTAAAATTCAAGATTTTTTAATTACATAAAGTATAATAACTATATTTTCACTGATATTTATGAATGCAGCGGGTCTGTGGGAAAGAAAAAAAATATTATAAATAAAAAAAATATTTCCAATGCGCGCACTTGTTTCAAGGTTCTTACAATAAGTCAAATACAGACTAAACAATAATGAATTAAGAAATTTGACCCTTAGTAATCACATGAATAGCAGATAAGAAATATACTGATTAAATATTCTCTTTTATAGAAAATATTCTGGATATATGGAGAAAAAAATTGATTCATGGAAAAATATTATAAAGTTTGAATTGGTAAGTGTAGGAAAAAAACGAACTAGTCATCAAAGTATCCTGCAGTTTTTAAAATCCACATAAAATTTAAATCTAAATAATAACAATGTTTTAAAATTTGCCCTTCAGTTTAGGCAGAAATACTTTAAGAGGAACAGTTAATTTAAAGTATATTATATAGTAACCCTTAAATATAAGCCATCATACTGTGTATAATTAAAAACAAAATACTTAATGGATTTACGAGAAAAAATAGTGTACTTCAATTACGAAATATCGTAGTCTTTTCAGGATCCGTATATATTACGACAAACTTAATAAAGGATATGAAGAAAATATAAAAATCACAGAAATAAGATTGTTTTAAATTAGACAACAAATATATCAGCAAATGTGCAATAATTACTTCTAATCACACGATCTTAATACATAGTATTTGTAAAACATTTCGAGACAAATATTTCTTCATTAAGCATAGTTTAAAAACAACACGAATTAAGCATAAACAGCTCTAAATGCATCAAAAATGAATTACGTATATTTTTATTTACTACAGTTACGAAAATATTACAATTATAACAAACACATGTTGTAAGTATATGTATGTACGTACGTAAAATTATTTCGCATTATATATTATTTGTTCCGTTCGATATTGATGAACATATTTTTCATTTCGAGCGAGATTTAGTAAAACCTAATAATCTACTAATTTACTTTTGTTTATCGTAAATATGTAAGTTTAGTGGAAACACCGTCATCTACATCTATTGAAATATTCATAGCTCATTTAATAATAATCGATCTAAATAAGGCAGCTCGATTAAAAGTAACACACTTTTCTCGCATTTAATACTGACAAAACACAGCTTCCAAATTATATAAAACCTTGCAGTAGTCCAAATTATTATTAAAAAGTTGGTTACATGGAAAAAATATACTCATATAAAACGTTTGAAAATGTCACAATAGATGTATTGTATGAATAAAATTTGCTATGACATGATAGGTACTCATCATTTATGTGAACGTATTTCTAAATATTGTAATTCTCGTGATAAATTGTACTTTACATTATATTTTAATTTTGCCAATTCCGTAATCAAAATTCGAGGACTTCTCAACTTACTACCATTGTAAAAATCCTTAATATATATTGATGCCTAAAGTGATATTGATGAAAACATTGTTTTGAAAATGAAGAAGTCTAATTGCAGACGAAATGAAACTACGCTATGTAGTATTATATCCACTATATTTAAATTATTACAACATCTTCAGGTGATCAATTTATAAAGATACCATCTTTACAAATTGCCAACCTGACGATGTTGTCATGCAACGAAACCTAGGTCGTAATAATTTAAATAAAGTAGAAATAATTCTACATCATTTAGTTTCATTTAATTGAGGAGGTAAATTTTAGTCAAAACTCAATTAGAACGTCCGAGTTCAAAAGGCAGCGCCGACCTTTCGTTGCTTCGTAATGTAGTTTCATTGTGTGGTGAAAAATTAAATTCCTGTTAGTGTAATGCAATTGGCCAATATTTTTCCTTAACTTCAAGGGTTTTCACACGACTTTCGTTGATAATAGATTTTTGGGATTTTGCATGTCAAAAAAAAAACGGATCCATCTGTATGTGGGATACAGTGAATTCCGAATTTCTTCAGAAACCGTTACGGGTGGAAACATAAAATTTTACTTATTGTTAAAATTTATTATCCATGATACATCTCAATTCATAAAGTTTAAAGATACTTAAACGGATATTTTTGAGTGGGAATAAATTTCTAGATTTCTGCTTTACATTATATCTCCTTTATACTATACGTTCGTATGAAAAGAGTAGCATATCTCTATAATATTTTATCAATAATTTTATGTAGCATACTTCAGGAGATATTTAAATATTCTGAAACACATGATTAAATACTCCCCCCCCCCCCGTTCATTTCTCAAAGTAATAAACCTAACATTACGAATATGATGAGCTTTATAGAAATTTACATTTATTTCATAGAAGGGATTTTAGGTCTCAGAGTTTTTGAGGAAGGTAAAAGATACAATAAATATTTAAATAGTGAAAAATGAATTAATAGTTGTAAACATTTTAATAGGAATTTTATGTACCCATAAAGGTGTTAACTTTTAATAATACATATGTCTGAGAGGTACCTCTGTAGTGCAAATTCCACTTATAATTAGAATTTTTTTTAGGAAGGTAATAATAATGGGATTACAAGAATGCAAGAAAATGAGCCATCGATAACAAGAAATTAATTGAAGCAGTAAAAAGTAACATGCAACTTGAGATCAAAATACAAAACAAAAAAAAGCTATATAACACATCAAGAATTATTTAATCTATCAAAACTTGTTAATAGGGAATAAAAATAAACAATAACAATCTAACGAGTTACCTAATAACTTTATAGAAAACAGTTATAGAAGTGATTAAAACTGATTTTGATTTTTTTGTTTATCCATTGCTAAATTTAATTTAATATACATTTTTAATATATTTTGCGTTAATTTTGTAGAAATGCATTATCACATAATTTTTTAATGAAACTATATGATGATTATATCAATTTATTTAAATTATTAACCCCGACCTAGGTTTCGTTTGTAAGATAATTTCTTTGTATGGCAATTCGAAGAGAACCTCTTCAAATTTCCCACCTGAAGTTATAGCACAACGAAACCACGGTCGTGGTTAATAATTTAAATAAATTAGATATGATACAACATCACGTACTTTCATTTGGTTGTGATAAAAAAATAAGTGTCGATATAAATTGTTAAACGACTCATGTCGATATATTTTTTCTACGTTGTCGAATGTTGTGTTGTGAATTTGTTCAACGACGCTGTACAGCCTACCAGTATACGACGTACCAGTTTCATAGATTAGTATGTAATATCTGTGTATGGAAGATACAGCAATACACAATCCGACTTTGTTTCACCTTGCTGGTTCAAATATGAATAGCATTAATATTTTTAAGACTCTTGCCTTTTCATACAAAATACGAAATTTCTTGTTTACCTGAGTGGCAATTAAGAATAAATTCTTACATATCATTTCATTGTTGTACCGCCTGATGTCGACACGTTTACATGTCTCCTTTGTCTTTCTTTCCACGGATATCTGTATTTCAATAGTTTTATTTAAATAGCCCACTTATACTGGGAAGCGATTGCAGCTGTCAACATTGTGATGTGTTAGAAATCTCGTTGCGTGGAATAAAAGGAAGCTCATCAAAACGTGGTGATTCTTTGATATGTAAATGTCGTTATTGTTTCATTTGCCCATATTCTTTCTACAAGAATGTTCTCATTTAAGTTACATCTAAACTTTGATTTCCTTGTTCCTATTTCTGCAATTTGGCGGTGTTTCAATTCCCAATTATTTTCTCATGACATTGTTTCGTAAAATCTCAAGTTACTGGCCGTGATAGAAATTCTTCAAGATTTAAATCAATTACTTAGTCAGTCACTCACTCTTCTATCCATTGAATAAGTTTTTCTTTATGCTGGTGGTTGATTAGAGACAAATACTTGCTTTATATTAAAGTTAATTGGGGCAACGGTTCTTTCACCTTGCATTCTTAAATTGGTAGAAACTAAAACTAAAACTAGAATTGCAGTACTGACTATTTTCAAGTAATTTTTTGAGGAATTCGGTAAATGGTGTTATTTACTACCTTAAACTTATTTCTTGAAGTGAAGAAATTATTTTCAGGTGAATACTATTTTAGTACTGTTCTAATAAATATTTGAATAACTTAAATGCCGTAATTTTGGCAAGGTATGTTTTTTAACCTAATATTATTCTAATAATAAGGTGGAAATATTTGAAGACTGATACATTTTAAAAGTAACACGTGAAGTGTAATGTTACCCTAATACAATGTAACATTTCTTCAATAAGAAAAAACAACGTATACGATATTATAAATGAAATCTTCATTACCGTTTACCCCCCATGGGAAAACTATGCGAAAATATTGCTGAGTATAAATAATCCATTAATAGTTGCTAAGATCAAACCTTACATTACCCAAGACGAAAGCGATGAAGTATTGGTGGAAAATTGGTGATGTCCCGACGGTATCGCAGGGCAATTATTTATCAATTAAGCGATCACAGTGTGTTCCAATCAGGGCCGGAAATTATTAACAATAATCGGGAGAGATCAGCTTGACATTATTCTTGGCTTTTTCTTTAACTGACTTAGATTAGGTTTTAGTAAGCTAATACAAGAGCAGGTAATACAGAAAATAGATTTTTTTTAATAACGTAGTTTATACAAATTTAAAAGATAAAGCCAAGAATTGCCAACCGGAATTAATTTTCAGTTGTGCGGATATCAATATCTCATGTTAGACTAAAAATATTAAAATTGCAAATTAAAAATTAATAAAAATTCATTTTGCTTACAGTTTTAAATATAAAAAAATTGATAAACAAAATAACCACGTAATATAAAACACAGAAAGTAAAATATAAAACCCCTTTTATTTAAAACATCTCCTATGATTGGCAGTTAAATGGTAGGTACAAATAGATTATTATTTATCCACAATTTTTTTATGCAACATTTTTTTTAAGTCGGTGCCTATCTATTCTATATTATTCTTCACCGACTTTAAAAATAATTTCGGGGGGGAACTCGTGGATAAGTAAATAAATACAAACCTACGTTTAATCTATCTATCAAAGGAGGTCTTTCGATAAAAAGGGACACTATTTTATTTTTTTTACATACGGTTCCAAATTATTCAAAGGGACCGTGTTTATTATTATTACCGTGTTTATCGTTATTTTTTTTTTCGTTATCCGTCTCCAACTTTTGTAAACATAAGTTTATTAAAATAGGAAACGTGAACTGCATTCCACTTCGTAATTTCATTAAAGACTAGGTAGTAGGTATTCTTGTCTTCCGCTATTTTAGTCGAACTGAAATATATATTTTTTGTTTTCAACTGAACGGATGAGACGACAGACTGTAATGAACTTTCAAGACAAATCCTAGATAAGTCAACGATTTCTGCTCTCCGATTCTCTAACTAGACTTTTGCTGAAACGTATTTCCAGTTAAGTTTACTGGGATTATGTTTGGATGAGACCGCGGAATGAATACTACCACAGCAATTCCATAAATGAGAATTTTAATAGAATATATAACTGAATGGAGATATCCATTTGAAGAAAATTCGAAATATTTCTAGCCATTTAAAATTTATGGGTGAATATATTTAAATCCATATAATATACAATTTGAATAGAGGATTTCCTCCTTTTTTTGAATTCGATTAATGAGTTATAAACAAATCACGGCTGTTTTTTTTTAAAGAGAGAAATAAATAAAAATCGAATCGAAATATTAATTTCGAGAATTTAAACAAAGGATATTCCATATAAAAACAGAAACATTTCAATAAATTTGGTAGAATTTTTAAGTGTCCCTACCTCAAACAATTTTTCTTGAAAACTGGTTAATGTGAAAATGTGAAATTTGTCACATCGATAAAATACTGTGGTAACCCAGTGGTCGACATTCGAATTTATTATTGTGATTAATTAATATGATTAACTAATCACTTTATTGAAAAAGAAACATTATTAGGTAGGCTACAGTAAGTCAGCAATTCAGATTTTTGCTACAAAATTTTCCTTTGGAAACAGTTGTATATTAAACAAGCTGACAGATTTTTTCTGTGCAACTATATAAAACAGAGATATCTAATACGCGTAATTTAAGATAAATTATGCGTATTAGATATCTTTTTACCTTGATTCCGTGGTCTATTTAAAAAGGAACATCTGAAATCACACTAAATTCATAGCTCGAAACTTATTCAGTCAATCTGACATTTTAAAACTCTTTGGCGACAATGTCTACTCAGTGCCTTTGTTTGACCACAGACTGTTATGTATTTGATATTTACCGTATGAACATAAACGATAAATTTTTATCGCTGGATATATACAATGAAACTTTTAATGTTTATATTATATATATCTTAATGTATTTCTAACACATGTTTTATATAATTTTTAGCTTTCTGCACTCCTTCTCCATATAAACGTAAACTATGCTAAATCTTATAGTTCTCCGTGCGCGCAACACGCTTAAAAGTGGTACAAAGTTTAATTCTTTTTGTATTATTACAAAGAGGTTAACTAGCATATATTTCTTTAACAACAAATCGTAAGATAACCTTAAACGTATTCATAAGAATATTTAGTAGGGACTTGAAATTTTTTTTGAATTTTGTACTTTCACAAAGTAATTCGAATTATGTGGGGTATCGTTTGAAAAGGCTGGTTATAGGGGTTTTAAAAGTACATCCACACTATTAAATCGTATATCATAGAGATGTACTGAAAAAAACACAAAAAATGTGAACACTCCTGCCGTTATTGCTGAAACTACGGAAAATAAAATTAAAAAAAAATACGTTTTTAAAAATCTACCGATTATACTATACTAGAAGATGCCGATTATATAATATTAGATTATATTCGGTGTTAATAAATAGATACTGCATTGTTATAAAGCCGCGTCATTGATAACTCAGGATAAATTAATTAATTCAAACACTTCCAATGAGGTGCGGGAACTTTGACAAGCGGGTAGGTTTTTTTTCCAATTTTTTACACTACAAAGTTAATAATTTGTTTATTCAAAAGGGCACGACAAAAATTCATCCATCTTTTTGTTATTATCAAATCAATATGTATAGTATGCCGCCATTTGAGGCTTAGTCAGGGACCTAAGGAAATATTATTTCCTTGAATGAAGCCATTCGAGGCTTAGTCAGGGACCTATTGAAATATTATTCACTTGAATGCCGCCATTCGAGGCTTAGTCAGGGATCTAAGGTAATATTATTTCCTTGAATGAAGCCATTCGAGGCTTAGTCAGGGACCTAAGGAAATATTATCCGTAAGTCCAACACTTTTGAAATAATTTCATTATTTATGTGCCAATATCAGATTGTGGCTACTCTGCATTATAATCGATAGGTATTGTTAATAGATGCAGATAATAAAATATAACTTCTTAGGTTAACAAAGCTGAACAAGAATAGATGTACTATTTTCAATGTCATCTACTTCCTTTCGGTGACAGGATCTTAAATAGCAATGTTTAAAGGCATTATGTCTGTTCAGAATCTGTAGTTTTCAGTTTCATGCTGTAGCCGCTGCAAGTTTTTTTTTAAATTTAGAATAAAGTAAAAGTAATTTTCAGTAGTCAATAAAATTGACAGCCAAATTTTAAATGAATAGTGATATCAATCGACTTTAAGGAATTTATATTATGTGTCACTAGCGTCACATTTTATGAGTCTTGATATGACAGCTAAACATTGTTCCTAGATTTAAAACTTTACAAATACACAGAAAAAGGCTAACATATTCAGAAACTGATCTTTGGTATAAGCTGAAATACTACGGTTCAACCATATCGTATCTAACTGACACATTCTATCCATTGTCATCCTCCTCCATCTCCGAATGTTTTTAGGATCCATCAGTTACTTTTTTGCTTCATGTGAGACGTATAGATTCCTGAACCATGTTGCGTAATATTTTTGAATGTAATTTATTTCTACAAATGTCATTTTAAACTTACAAAACAAAGGCGTAGTATTTTATTACATTCGTTTAATTTATTGAAACCTTCTCAAAAATTTTCAGATATGGCTTTATTTGCTTTAAATATTTTCCTAACAGCATGGAAATATAAATATATATATATATATATATATATATACACACATATACATACATACATATATATATATATATATATATATATATATACTACACGGCACTACTGAAATCTGAAAAAAAATTACATTACAAAAATTCCTCTTTTCACATTTTTTTTAACTGTTGGCTTAATAATCCTTTTTATGATTTATATTTATGTAGAGTTATGTTAATACGTTTTGTACATGACTACATTTACATACAGTGCATTAAACATTTATTTAATATTATTTTTAATCTTAGTTTGGTTTTTAATTTTATTTACTACCCGTAACTACTTTTAGTTTGTTCTAAACGCAATTTTAAACAATGTATAGCTGTATTAATTTTATGAACTGAGGTTAGCAGGCTAATTAACTGGTGTAGGACCTTCAAAAGATATTTAAATAGAATTAAGTAAAATATCAAATTTATTGAAATTTTCATATGTCGAGTGTTAAGTGGCGAAATGTATAGCATTTCAGGAATTATACAATCAATACTTTTCTATTTTATCATAGAAATTACTCTTCTATTTTCTATATTAAAAATATTGTTGAAATCTAAGTTTATCTTAGAAAATATCCATACGTGAACCGCTCCAAGGAATTAAAATATTGAAATTAAAATATTGATGCTTGAATGGACACTATTTCCTAATCAATGAAATAATTTATTATAGATCTGCTTACTTTACATAAAGCTGCTTATCCTAATTATCTAATTAATTAATATGAAATTAGGGGCCTAATTAGAAGAGACGAAAGAGCATTAGTTAAAATTAAAGACAGATGATACTATTTCCAACAGAGGATAAGCACTGCTAATTATGCGACCATCATTTCATTAATTAGACTAAGATTTTAAAACTAACAAAAGAATACTAGATAAATTCATAATGAATTTTCAGTTCCCATTTGAAACTTTCGTCAATTTGGTATAAAATCAAAGTGAAATTTTTGTCTTTAAATTTCAACTTTGTGGATTTTCATGCTATTTATTCTCAGAAGCTAATTATTTCTTAGAATTAAACACAAAATATTTCCAAGTAATTAATTAATTTACATTTATTAAAAAAGCTTTTGAAAGCATTTTACTGAATAGCCATTGGTATACCAGAAAATTAAAAAGACTTTTACGTAATTTTTTTATAAAAAATTGAAATTCTACTTTTGATAAAAATTCTACGTAATTAGGAATGGAATTCGAAATACGATGGTTCGGTACTATGGACGTATATAAATTGTCTGATATTTTTTCACTCTTTTTAAATATAGCTAATTATTTGACAACTGTAAGACATTAAGTTTCTAATTGTAGTTTCAGTGGTTTTGGAAGCAGAAGAAGACGAGGGGTGTGTTTTTAGTATAATTTTCGCCATTTTTATGGGAAGGAAAATGTTTTTTTGAGACTATGATAACCAATCCATCCAACTAGTATGCAAAATAGGAAAAACTTTAAACATTTAAATAGCCTCCTATAACTTTTTAAAATAAATATTCTCGAATGAAATATATCCGGTGTAATTTACTTTACATAAATTTAAGTTGTCACTGCTCCATAGATTTAGATTATTCGCCAAAAACTTTCTGATAATAACGGATGTGGCAGAAAAATAGACATTAAAGATTTGATAAAGGATTCGTTTCCTTTTCGTGAGATATTTACCTTTACCTAAAATATTGCGTAAATAATTTGTTTTTTTTTACGTTGGAGCGACAATAAGAGGCCAAGTGCAAGTTTATTCTCTGACTCGTGTGATATGAAATTTTTTATTATCATTCATCATTGTATTGCCTTTCTAAAATGAATAAATTAAAATTAATTTAAAATCACGTTAATTCATATATTACCAAAATCAACGTTTTATTTGAATACCATCTCTACGTAGGATTTTGAAAATTTAATTTTTATCATAATTCATTAATTTCGTAGGTAGGTTGCGAAAGACATTTTTTTCTTGTTTTTCACTATTTCTCTTCAGATATATTAAATTATATTGTGAAAAAAATATTTCCAAGATCTTTATACCTTTAATCCTTGCAAAATATACACCATGGTATATGGAATTATTTAATTAAAATAGAATTATAATTTATTTAAGCTAACTATGAACTTTTGTCCAACGCCTAAATCACCAGATTGATTTTGGTAAAATGTTCCGTATTTACTGGAAATTTATAAGATTTTATATAGTTACGTTATAGAACTTAAAAAATTATTTAGAAATATTTCCCGAAAACGATTATAAAGGTTGTCTATAATATTTTCAGGTTTTCCACTACCGTCCCTAAATTGCATAAAAGATTTTGTGGGACAAAATTTTCTTTTGGAGCCGTTACCAAACAAATTAAGTACCCTGATTACGCTATCTATGATGTCCGCCCATTTCAATCCGGGTATTAACACAGATATATTATTACATGTCCCAAGTAGGCTTGGCTAGAAACAGTTTTTTGCTATGGTTATGTGGATGGTTAATTATCCATTATGACAATGGATAGAACTGAGTTTAAACTGAAAATTATGTCATCACCTACATATTTTATTTTGTTTCATACCTTCTAAGATTCTATCCAAAATACTAATATCAACCCGTCAGTTTGTAGTCAGTCTTTGTGATATCCGTACTTCACATTTACAAAGGTGTGGATGTGTGTGTGTGTGTGTGTGTGTGCATATATATATATATATATATATATATATATATATATATATATATATATATATATATATACATGTCACTCCGTTCCATGAAATAAATACATGTGAAGTTTAGTAACGATTCTTTGCTTGGTTGTAAAGTTACGAGATAATAAACATTAAAACTTTAAACTAAAAATAAGACCTGAAATATTCCTCAGTTGAGAAACGAGAGCAAAGGTAATTTTTTGTTAATATTCCTTCATGATAATGGAAACAGTTTCTTCCCTTACCTTGCATAAGTGCTCCATTATATATGACCAAAAGTGTTTATCTAAAACTATTTATTTTTATACGTATTTCTGAATAAAATTACGTTTATCTCAGCAAGATAAACGTTATTATTGGGGAAGGAAACCAAAGTAACGGATGAGGCCGGCGCATAAGATTAGAGCGGGTAGCTTACTATAAAATTTAATTCACCTTCAAAATGAAAGTTAAGGTTAAACACAGTAAGCGCATACGTGATCAGTGTGTCTTACTAATACTTGTATGTGGAACCGAAACCTGAGTATAAGAGAAAGCCTTATAGCGTTCAGAGTGGCTCAGAAACTAAATGAAACAAACTGGTAACAGTCACACTGGGAGATTGAAAGTGGAACAAGTGGCTCAAAGAGAAATGCAGGGTTGCGGACGCCATCAAACATATTATAATACTTAACTGTAATGGACTAGCTACATTGTCAGAAAGCAGGACTCCTGCTGTAAAGTTCTTGTGAGCGGGGTGAAAAGATTCAAAAAAAGGAAATTCAAATATACGTTGGTGCGATGATATCAAAATAGCTGGAGTGAAATTGTTGGAAAAAGCATGAAATTGAGGGGAGTGATACAGAATAAAAAAAAGAAAAAAGAAGTTTGTTTTAATATACAACTTAACGTCTTAAAATATATTATTTTTATGATATATGTATTGTGAATTCTTTCTTCTGCTTTTGTTTTTTTTTAATTTGATTATCGACTGTATTTATAAAAATTTGTGTTGTTTATTTATGAAGGCTTGAAATATTGTACTTTTATCACATATTAGCTAATTCACGTAACATCTTTCAAACTCTATCAGATTTTATTCTCTCTTAAAAATTTTAAACAAAATTGAAAGCTAAACTCATTACTTAAAGATATATTAAGAAATTTCGCTTATGTAACAGATATCGCTAAACATTTTCAGTTGATACTTGGGACTGTTAAATCAAAATCCATGCTAATTAATTGAGCAGTAAAACACTTTGTTCATCTTTATACTTGCCTTATTTAATTTACGTTTTGAGATAATTGTTGATAAATATTGATTTAATTTATTTTTGAGAGGACGGAGGAAACCGACAAAATTTTGTAAGTCCTATATCAAATCATAACGTTGATAATTGGTAAATGATGCCTTTCCAAAACAACATAATTTTGTACAAAGTAATTCAGATTTACTATATTACTTCACATTTCTCATAAGCAAAACTAATTCTTGTGCTGAAGATAATCTTCCGCATAAGTTATTTCTTAAAGCAAAACTGCAGTATTATTCGAATTAAATATGATTTTGCAAAATCTTTTCAGTATTTGCATATTAATTTATAAAAAACAATGGGTAAATATTTTCACGAAGAAGGTAAAATTAATAATAATAATGTCTGTGAATTAGACCTGTTAGCATGTTATGTATGTGAATGACAAATTAATAAAACAACAATTTTAAAAGCTAAGAACTATAATAACGAATACATACATAGATGCACTCTTCTATTTGTTTTCACATGAAATTGACTCTTGCATTAATCTTGCATAGAAATACTGTTTCATATAGCACTTACATTACTATTATTTTCCTTAAAGTAATTCTTGCATGTGTGCTCATTAAATCGTATTTTGAGTTTCCATTCTTCTAAAACACTTTGTTTTCCGAAACACTTTGTTTTCCGTCCGTTTGTCTGTCAAAGCCCTTTTTCTCAGTATCGGTTTGAGGTAACAGATAAAAATTAATATCCTTTATTGAGATTCATGGATTTACATTACTTTAAAATTCCAATGCATATCTATTATAAAATTATGGATATTTATTTAATATACCTTTTAAATACTACGAAATAAATATCTAAATTTTTAGACTGATGGTGTGTATGTGAAAATTGCTTTAATTTTTATACTCTAACCCTGTAAGTAACTGTAATGGATTACTCTATTGGTTTTCACTGGAATATAATACTATTAACTTGGATACGTTTCTACACCAAGATTACAAATATATATGATAGAAACATTCATGATTTCGATCTTGGGAAATTAAATTTAATATTAAAATAGGCCGAAATTGTTTTCGCAGGAGCAAAATTTAAGTACGCATCAAATCATTATTGTCAGAAAATACATGTCATAACATTCAAATCATTCCAAATAGAGTTTACGTAAATGTGTGTTTTTGCAAATTATTGGTTACAACTATAAGATATATTCTTTAAAACTTCCTCGCTTAATTACCAAAAATAGAATTACGACTTTAATTTACTAATAAGGAGTTCACAAAATATATGATAGCGTCATAAAGAATTTTTAGAAGCCTAACAGAATAATTATTAGGTGCTAACCCAATATATTACGTTTAATCGAATTATTAAGTATTATCAGAAATTGAAATATTCGTATATAGGTACGTATTTTCTCTGTGTTTTAATAATTAATGTTCCATATGTAAAAAAAATAAGTTAGTATAATATTCCGGTAGCAATATATGAATTCCGGTATTTAAATAATATCTTACCTTTACTTAAAATATATAATACAGACCAATCTTTGATTGACTGACATTATGTTATAATAAACTTGTTTATGTGTATTCAAACAATAATATACGTATTTGCAATACGTATAAAATATCCCATTTGTAAATAGTTTATTACTTGGATTCCGTTAAATATTTTTAGGGTTCCTTATCTGTAAAGTCTTTGCTAATCACGCATAAATGAAGGTTTCATAGATATTCACATACTATCAACATATATACATTTCATGATTATTACGTACATTTCATGCCTTTACGGTCTGCCTTAGCTGACTAAGGATACTAATACCCCGATAATAAAACCTGCTGCTGCGATTCCTCTTTGGTATTTTTTAAATAAATAATGTAAAACATATTTCAATATTTTAAATTATTTTATTTTAAGTAATTGCTGCCAAGCTCAGTAGTTTCTGCTTTATTTCCAGGTTATTAAGACTTTTTTAATAGTACCAAAACCAATGTAGTTTTATTATTCGTTCAAATTTATTTCTTTTGAAAGCACCAACGAAATCCGACTTTTGGGATCTTTTACAAAATGTTCGTAATTAGGGCTAAAAAATAAAAAGGATTAATGGAAATCCTATTTCATTTAAAAAATGGTTCTTACATTTTAAGATAAAACTATAAAAAAAACCCATATGAAAACAATTTTAAACTAAGTATGTTTGGAGATTATAAGGGCATATACTTAAACAATTAGCTCTATATTGTATTATGTTACTTTAAGAATAAGTTAAATGTCATGATATTATTAGCCTTGCAAGTAGAATTTAATGGGTGAGTTGGAAAGTAAAACGACAATTTTTATATAGTTACCCCATAAAAATTAAGTTACGTATTAAATTATATAACAATAAACAATTTTAAATCTCATAAAAATTATACTGCATTTGCAGAAACGCAAATAAACTCTGTGTTCGGAGAAAGTCTAAGATTCATGTTCGTTACCAAATAATACTTAGCAAAATACATTCGGCTATCTAAAGAAGTAATAAAATTTACAATAGACAAATTGAGACAGCTGTTGAAATTATCATGACAAATAAATATTAATTGACGTGCTACAAAACAAAACAACCAATAAAAACCTATGTGCTTTCATCCATAGATAAAGTAGAAAACGGTCATCGTTGGCGAAAGAGTTCCGTCATTTCTTTCCGATCGTGAAATTAAACGAAACTGTTTTTTTCTACCAATCCGACGAAGAAAAGCGTTACTTTAATCAACAATAAATATTAGTACAAAGTAAGTGTGATATAATATGCCGATTTTTGAAAGAAATGTTAAGACAACCTTTATTGTCAAATGTTACCTAATGATTACGTTACGTAAAGTAACAACAGGGGGCTGAATTTCATTAATGTAAGTCTAAAACTGTAGATACTAGTAGAGTACGGCCAACAGACATACAAACAAATGAGCATGTCTAAATTGTTGCATTGTAGTGTATTATCGTAAAACTTCTGTCTTTGTCTGCCTGTACAGCTACTTTTATCAGCGATGACTATTGTTATTGACTTCAATTTGCTTGTCTACATCCATTCGTCTCTAAGGCAATGAGGTGAAGTTTTGTAATATTAAAAGATATCTTTTTTTATATTCTGAAACTATTTGTCTTCAATTTTTTATTTATTACTAAATATACAAGTCAATATGTTTTATCATCAAGTCGCCCGTTCATTTTAAGTTCTTCACTTCCAGCGTCCGACTTCCAACATCAACTTCTGTCTACGAGATAAGGGTTGGGATGTATCAATTCCGTGTGAGCGTGAGACACTACAATAATATGTATTGATCAATCTGACGCTGGCATATGACTAAGTTCAGCTGTGGTTGCCGGTTGTCAGTTACGAAGCGTTTTCCAACTGTTTTCAATGTTTAATTGCTCGTCGATTTCTGAATTTAGTTGTAATTTAATTGAATGTTTGACTAGATCGTGAAATATACAAGTCTGAACTGATTTATTATCATTTAGATACTGAACTATGTAGGAAAATATAATATGTAGTTAATTATTATGCGATTGTGATATAATTTTTTTTTCAGTAAAGCGCATATTGCTAGGTCAAAAAAAATTAATATATAATTATTTCCCAATGATTATTGCACCTAATGAACAGCAAAACAAGAGAAGACAATACCATAATGTAAGACAATACATGATTGTGGTGGCTCTTTGGCTTGTACAGATATTAGCTGTATTGCGCTTTTTCCTCTTCTTTACAAATACAGTCCACCAAGAGGGTATTGGAATAAGTGGAAGGTACGCGTTGTAAATTTGAAATATTTTAAAGAAAACAATTCTTAACAGTAAGTGAATTTAAAAAAATATTAAAGTCTTATTAAATGAGTAATACAAATTTATGTCTACCTAACTTAAAATTGAAAAGTTTAAAAAAACCTTTTCATTTTTAAATATTTGCAGGTTAATATCCAACTTTTCGAAATGATGAAATTTAAGATTGTTTCTATTAAACGCTTTTGGCTTGCTTCTTTTTATTAGATAAAACTTGCTGTATGTTATATAAATTTACTAGGATCTGGTTTATTTTATTACTGCAAAAGACAGTCGTTTTGTATAAAATGCCGGGACCTCGGCAAAATCTCATAGAATAGAGAGTGGACAACGATTAAAAGATGCGATATAAAACTGAATTGAAGTAAGTGTACAATATACCTACACTTACATAAGCTTGCAGATATATATAAATCTACATATGTACATATTTAACCCCACAAATCCGAATTCAATCTTTGACAGATAAGAGACGATATAGTATCAACGTTTCATATGAATACCTCTCTTATATATATTTACCCTTGCCAAATAGATTTCGATGACAAGGGGATTTAAAGCATTCGTAACTCAGCAAAGGGAAGATCAAAGAACATTTTCTTTCCAGTTTTTACCTCGAAAAGAAATGAATGAATAAAATAACCCGTTTTATCGTATCATTCAATATTATCTGTCTATAATATGCCTCCTTCGAATTCATCGTAAGATTTTAATCTTAAGTAATGTAATCGGCAAAATTTCAATAAGTATATAAATATATATAAATTTGTAATTGTAATTATAATTCTTTGTAAACATATCTAAGATAGAGTTTGTGACGTATGATTTCAAAAGCAATTGACTGAAATATTTTTTACACTTTGTATTGTGCTACAATTTTACTATAGTCCAAACCCGCCCTTAAATATGTGCCAACGCTAGTTCGTTAGTAACTTTAACACTTAAAACTTTTAAATCTTTTAGGGATATATTAACCTGTATTCTTAAAATATAATAAATGAGAGGATAATGAAAATATTTAAAAAGAATTTATTATAAATAAACATTTAATGATATTTCCTTCCTATTATGTACTCTAGCCTAGTGATTCAGATATACATAGATTGAATTGTTTAAATAAGAGATTCAAAGTCTCTAATTCAAATAGCATATACTGTCGCGAAGTGTATAAGGTTAACTACAAGGTATACAGCCTTAACTCAGTCCAACGTACTGCGATGATTTGAGATAGATTAGAGAAAGCGAAAGAACGGGGCCGGTATGATGATTTGCCAAATGCATGACCTCTAAAAATTAAACCTTAAATTAATAAGTTTGCAATATGTAACAACTGCGTATATTAAGGTATATATATATTAATGTATATTGCACTATAACTAACTAATCGATCATCTGGTGTAGTTTCAAGGGTGGTGTCGTTTTAAGTTCCGTGTGACGTTTATGTGTATTAGATTTTTGGAGTCCTTGCTAAGTCCAATGCGACACTTATGTCTCTGTGTGGGCTTGTCTGATTCTAAGAGATAGAGAAATGTCGGCTTGCTATCCTGAAACACTAGTTTGGCTTGGCCTAAAACACTAGCTATATTTTCCAATTTTTTTATATATTCAGAAATAATATTTTGCTGTGAAAGTTACAATTAAGTATTTGTATTTCTATTATTTCATAATTTTTAAAATGCTTTTTATTTTTATTTAGTGGCTATTTCAAGTGCGCTAATATTCTTTATTACTAAATTATATTTATGATAATCTACCATAGCCAGAATGTCACAGTTTCACAAAGACATCATGTATATATATATATATATATATATATATATACATGTATATATATATATATATATATATATATATATATATATATATATTTATATATATATATATGACTATAATATGCCATGTGTTTCCATGACCTTAAGCGATGACAGTGTTTGATCACTATGTGATTGTGAAAATGTAATATAGGTTGTAGTATATTTTAAATTTTTCGATACAAATGGTAAACTAATTAAATTAATACAAAACAACGATTCACAAACAGAAAATTTACATATTTTCGGATTTGGAATGGTTGAAAGTGATCTCGAATATCTTATTGGGAGTCATCTCGAATACGATGTTTGAGATCACTTCCAACGATTCCAAAAAGCTTTTATCTTATATTATCTTAAAAAGTAGTCTCACTTCTCGTTCTTTATCATTTTTGTTAGATACTAGTTTATCTTTAAGCTTGATTAAAAGTCTTAAACACAAACATAGCGCCATCTCAATTTAAATAGAATAAAATTAAAAGGCATTGATACGAATCAACCTGAGATTTATTAAACTTGCAATTATTTTCGGAAGCACAAAAATCATATAAACTTCATGTTGTTGATAAAATTAATTTATATTACGATAAAATTATCGGTAACCATTTAATAAAATTTCCTGAAGATATACTGTACTAATATTCAGTTACAATTCGTTGGACTTGTGTGTTGGTTCGTTGGATTCGTTGGACTCATTTCCCCTCGAAGTGTTCAAATGTTTAATGTCCAACTCTGAAATTAAACAAGACATAATACTCGATCAGCGTTTTTCCAAATCACTTCTTATTGGAAACTCTATAATCTCTTCCCATCTATACTTTTTACAAACTTTCAATGTAAAGGATAATAATCGGATAAATATTTTCATCGCAAATGCTTCTGAAAAATCTGTTTCATTTAATTCTAACCAGAAACTGCACCTCACCCCCTTACAAACTAAAACCTGCTTGTCAGTTTTTACAATAATTTCCTCCTCGACCAATTCCGTCAACGCACTAGAAACGTTTTAAATCTCCTCCGAATTTCACATAGTAATATCGAACAAATGCGACGTATGTCCCTATTCCGATATTTTCACTTATCTTTGGATATACTAATCCGTACCAAATCATACAGGTTTCCCGAAAATCAAAAATAAAAATACACGATCAAATGAACAAATGATGAACCAAAATATAATCAAACCTTCCATGTCACTTCGGTCATCTCCTATTTGGAGAGTTCCGCAAAATTAAACCTTCTGAATGAAAGCAAATAATGAATAGTTATCGACTATAAGAAATTAAACGTCATCAAAGTTGGTGATTCTTTTCCGATACCTCAAATTTAAAAAACTCTTGATAAATTAGGTGAAATTAAAAATTTTTCAACTATCTATATTGATTCAGGTTTTGGTCACACCACGTCTACTGAAGACGCCCCAAAAACTGCATTAGGAATTCGGCAAGGGCACTTTAAACATGCACGTATGCATTTTGGGTTTAAAAATGTTTCTTCCACTTTTCAACGTATAGTGATTTTCAGCTCTCTCCAGTCTTCAAGTTATACAATACTTTATCGTTATTTACTCATGGCTTAAAATCACATATAGATAACTTTACTGTTTTTGAATGACTACAAAATTTCGATCTAAAACTTCAACCCTATAAATTCAAATTTTTATGCAAAAAAATCGATTGTTTATGCCATAAAATCACTGAAATCGGCGTAAAATCAAATCATGAAGTAATCAAATGGGTCAGTAACATTCCAACACCCAAATCATACAAATAAGTTAAATATTTCTTGAACTCTTTTCCAATTATCGTACATTCATTCCTGATTTATAAAATTAGCAAAACACATTTAAACCCTGTTGAAAAAAATTGCGACGGGTCAAAATTATGAAACGCTATCGTCTATTTAGATTTTGTGGAACCTTACATATGAAAGCATCTGTGACGCATCTATCGTAAATACGCCATCTGCGGTATTCTTTTACAAAGCAAAATCAGCAATAATCGACCGATTGCATATATTTCTCGAATACTGAATAACTATAAATGTAATCTTAATACTATAGAAAAAGAGTTTATATATATATATATATATATATATATATATATATATATATATATATATATATATATATATATATATATATATATATATATATATATATATATATATATATATATATATATATATATATATATATATATATATATATATATATATATATATATATATATATATATATATATATAACTGTCATCAACCTCTTTTACACGACTTATACAAATAATTACGCTTATATTTATATTTTATACAATTGATAAACAGCGGTACTCGTATATATTTTTATTGTGTTGTTGGCTCATTAAATATCATTAATGACCACAATAAAACGGTTTAAGCTATGAATGTATAATCTTTTTGCTATATATAATATGTAATCTCATATATAATCAACTGCTGTCTCCACGCTCTTATGATATGACTGATAAATTTAATTCTATTTTCCATTTAATTTCAACATGATCGAAATGCGCAATTTGATTTGAGGACGTTCGAACTGTCTTTAAATACATTTTTGATACATTTGCTAAAAACAATGCCATTAAATATAACAACGCTTTTCAAAATGTGGAAACAGATCAAATAAAATTAGCAAAATACATGCAGGAAAATATTTTAATTACAACCACCACACCCAAATATAAAAACAAAATAAACACTAATGAACAAAGTTTGAATAGCGCCGTGAAAAAAATCCCATTGTGTTTGAAAAATTATTATATGTGTGTGCATGTACGTGTGTGTACATTTATACTTACTAGTTAGATTAAAGACACAAGTGGATTTGAAGCATTCTCGATGCCTAAATAGATAATCAAAAATATTATTCATTAAGACTTGGGAAATCATGCATCATCATGCGAAACATCGAAAGGTGTTCATATGTGTCTACATACCCTGTACATTGGAGGATATGATCTATCATGAATTTCTTCTCATACTTTTGTATATTCTACCTCAAAGTAAGATACTTGACTATAACTCTCTCTACTCGAATAACCATGCATCACTTACGTTGGCACATAGTAGTTTGAAACACGTGCTGCCTTTGTAACAGAAGTCACGCGTCGAAAAGTTTTGATCACATCAGTAAACACGTTCTGTGGATGACTAAGTTTGTTACGAAATGGTACGCCTGTATCCAGGATAGACGCGGAAAACTCAATAACTGTTATTCCGAGTTACATTTCCTGTTTGTAGAATTGTAGAAAATGTATCCGAGTGTATAGTAATATATTTATATATCTACTATATGTGTAGACGAAATGAGATATTTTGTGTTATTAAAGTACTTCTGTACCGAGATTTTTCTATTAATTAAAAAACTTGCAAGTATAGTTTATTAGAAATACAAAACAATAATTTCATCACTTTTTACCGTTCATCCATATGCACGTTTAGCACATAATTGTTTCGGTTTATTCCAAATATTTGATTGAGTAAATATATAACAAAAGGTTGGTCGGTCGTAAAAGTTGGTCGTAAAAGTTTCATGGCTTTATGATTTACATAAAATTCCTGTTTTAATAAAGTGTGTAATATTTTGCCTCTTCGTAATTCGCTTTCTTTACGTAATTACGAATTTTCTAATACCAAATCATTAAGTAAGACAAAATTCCACAAAATACCCAATATTTTAGCTTGGGAAGACTCAAGATATTTTTCCTGTCTTAATTTTTATAAAAATAAATCAAAAATGATTTTGTATTTTCCATGGATCCCTAAACGTGAATAATTAGGAAGATCACATATTTAATAAAATAGTTATAATTCCTCATTAGAAGTCCTTAGCAGAGAGTTTAAAATGGATTGTAATGAAAATTCTTGGAACAGTTTTAATTAGGTGAATACATAAAAATAAAAGTGCTACTCTCTTTAAGTCATAATATATCAGAATAAATATTCAAAATCAAGCACGTATATTAAAAATCTGAAAAAATTAGGACAGCGGAATTGCAATATATTTAATTATGTTGCGCTGGAAAATATATACATGAAATAATATTTCCATCTTGAAAAACAACATCAAGCACACCCGCATAAGTTGACTATAGAAGCGAAACTTTTTTAATTGTTCATGTTAGTTAATAATTTCTAATAATGATTCATATTTCTAATCGCTTCCACAGATGAACAAAATTTGGCGAACAAATCACCGTAACAATAATTTAGTTACATTTATATCTTTTTGAAGAAAACCACAAGAATGAATATCGCAAAACATGTTGTTTTTTTTAGTAATTAAATTCTCCATTTTACTCATATATTTTACATTACATTGTGTACAAAACTAAATATACAACTAATAGAAAAATAGGTATACTTCCATATTAATAAACGGTGTGATTATCAGGTGACGGTTGAAGTGAAACTTCTTTAACAGTTCACGTGAGTTAATAGATTTAAATTGGTCCTCAATTCTCGACGTTTCCATATTTAAAAAAATTCAACCAGCGAGTAATTACCATCACGACTCAGTTCCTATCTTATTTTCTTGGAGAAAGCCATAAGAATAAATCTCGATGTGTATTAAGTAGTTTTATACTCCACTTATAATTCTTGCATTATAAGTGGTGCAAAAATCCATAGCGACCTGCCAGTTCATGAACAGATTATTGTTTCAAATGCATATTTGATCTTGTCGATCATCATATTGTTAGCGTTCGATCAGTCCCGCCATCAGTCAGATGTGTTCGGCGTTGTTTCCTCAAACGCTACACAATTTTAACGTGATAATGATTTGGATATCGCTAAGCAAATTTCAATTCAAAAATATAAATGTCCATTTCACTAGTGACACCGTAAATATTATTTGTTAGGTACGAAACAATAACTTAATTTATTTAGGCGTTATATTTATAATGAGTATTTAATTGTATTATTTATGATTTTTAATTCCTTATCTCAAAACTTAAACCCTTATAACAAAACTTCGTCGCTTTATATCTACATACTTAATTATTTAGGCGTTATATTTATACTTAATTTATTTAGGCGTTATATTTATAATAAGTATTTAATTGTATTATTTATGATTTTTAATTCCTTATCTCAAAACTTAAACCCTTATAACAAAACTTCGTCGCTTTATATCCACATACTTAATTATATATATATTAAACCGTGGTTTTTGTTTTAAACCCTTGTAGAAAAGTAAACAAAAAATATATAAATTGCCCTGGAACAATCCTTTTTTAATTATAAAATACTTAAAATGATGAAAAAGATTTTCATTTATTGTATCATTTTGTTAAATGAAGATTTTAAGACAGTAATTGTATCATTTTAAAAAAGAACTAATTGAAATAAAACTCTTAATTTATTTAAAAAATAAATAAAATTTAAAAAAACTGTCCAAAACAGAGAGTAAAGTACATGACTTTTTTGGTTATGTTCTCTATGCAAATTTTCATCCGCGCGTTAATATCATGTTAGTGTCATGGTTTAACACTCGTCGGAGAATTATGACCCTAACATGATATTAGCATTTTTGTATTGAATCGAAATGGAGACAAGTATTCATAAATACTTTTTTAAAAGAACATATTTAAGTATATTCATATTTTACCATATCTTCTGAATATATGAAAACTCTGTTTATAAAGATATGACTGCATTACTCATTAAATTATCTTTTATTATGCCAAATCCTTGTGATGAAATATTTGGGTGTAACTTTTAATAAAGTGTGTCGTACATTAACAGAAATTCAAAGTCACTAATACATTCAGTAAACTGATATTTTCCATTAAATACACACACACGTACAAACAGGTGCATATATATACGCATGCACATAAACACATATCCATAAATTGCATTATAATAGGTTACCTTTAAATGCAATTAAATAAAAAATATATGACCCATTTGACCAACCCAAAGGGAGCGTCTTTTGCAGAAAACGCCATATTTTCAATCATTTTACTCCTTTTTTGTGTACTTGTTAAAATAAACGTAAGGTTTTTATTGTTAAAAATCGATAAAATAATAGAAAGCGAACAAAAGACTTTTCATATGACTGCAAAATTATAAATCACATAGAGATTTGATGGAATTCGATGGGTGCAAAGTTTATACAAATAGTCAACCGTGTTTTGGAAGTAAAAAAAAATTGTGTCACTGAAAGTACTGAATAATTTGAATTAAATTTCTAAAAAAATATTTATGGTCAAAACATATAAATTGGATAGATATAAATTTATCAATTTTGATTCAAAGACCGAATCATTACGCCAATAGAATGATCATAGCCTTCGTCATGTTGTAGACATATAAGGGAGTTATAAAATTATCCATAACATACAAAATAACCACCGACTTGTATAATATTGAAAAGCAAAACTGATAAATTACGCACTGAATTTCAGTAATCTTAAAATTATAAGAAATAAATTGCAACCAAACTGAAGAAGACTTCAAAGCCTCGGAGATATGGAGACACACTTTCAAATTTTGAAGCAGTTATTTCTTAATTTTAGACGAAAAATAATATATAGAGGGAAATAGTTTTTAAATAATACTCGTAATATTATCTGGTTTAGAATACTCATTCACGTGGTATTTTTATTAGACATTGGGTAACGTTACTGCGTTTTTATTGATTATTTTTAATCTTTTCTTCTATAATTTTAATAGGAATTTCTAAATGTAAGTTTAATTCTAGAAACATAATTGTGTATGAGTTCCTTACAAGTGTCGTGGCTTTATGTTAAATGATAACAATATAAAGCGGATACATATAAATTGATGGGCTATGAAGTTCACAATACGGGTCCGGGCTTTGCTCTTTGAAGTTTAGCTTCAAGGGATAAAATTTTATTATTTTTCGTATATTAAAGGATGATTTTAAATGCACATAGTCATTTCAGACATAGACGTTAAACGTATAGAATTATGGTTTTTAATTCATTTAAAATTCAGAAATATTTGGGTCTATTTTTAATAGGAAACGGGACTTGTTAACAGAATGAAAATATATAAATAACTAAATTATAATAAATTCGTTATTCATGATTATACCAATTATATAAAAGTAAAAGTATTTTTTTTCAATCTTGTGGTTCTGTAGTCAAACTCGAAAGTTTTATAATATCGTAACATTAACGTGTGTGTCTGTCCATTACTCACACTCTATAGTGTTGTCTCTACTTATTTTTCTTCTCCTTAATGGATTACTTAATGTGGTTAACAAGGAATCTTCATTCATCTCCCAGGCTAATTTAATTGACAATTGTCTACGTAAGTATAGGAAGATTTTATTTTTATATTATATATTTATCCGCAGATGCACGCACGCACGCACACACGTACGCATGCATGCACGCACGCACGCTCGCACGCGCGCACGCAAGCTCGCACGCACGCACGCACGCACACACGCACGCGCGCACGCACGCACGCACGCACGCACGCAAGCACGCATGCACTCATATATCAATGTTAGTTATAAAAATATAGCAGAAGAATCGCAAAAATACGTCCAATATTAGAGAATCATCATTCTACTATGTTGTTATAGATATTTGCGGGTACGTACGAGTATGACATAAGAATTTGTAAGATGCATATATCATTATATTTTATGAAATGTCTATAGAACCATAACTATTGCATAGTTTGACACCGGCAGTTTTTTTAAATTTTGTACAAACACTGTTAAATTCTTTATAAGTTGCTGTTATATAAAAAGAATTTAACGTGTCAAGTGGATATAACATGTATAATATATTTTTATATAATGTGAGTTATGAGCTATAACAATTAAAGGAAGTTAACATTTCGAGTGGGCATTTCTGAGCTATATTTTCAAAGCATTGTAGCTATGTCAAATATCGCATAAAGACATTTTGAATAATATAAATTTCCGCAAAAAGTTAATGGGTTCTTATACTAGTAAGTATTGCCCACTGTGTCATGACTTGTTTTTTTGTGAAACATGATGGATTAAATATAATTATTTAATTAAGCTAAATGGTTATAATTGAACCAAAGTATTATACACTAACGTGAAACTGACAAAATAATTCTTGGATGCACCTTTATATATATGATTAATTACGGGTCATTCATATATAGCAGATAAGCTTAATTTTTACGTACAATTAAATGAAACTACGAAACACAATTGTTTGCTTCAAACTGCCTACCTGAAAGTGTTGTCATTAAACAAGACCTGGGTTTTGGTTATATAATACTAAATTATCAGTTTCAATAGTTGTGAATAAAAATTAGATGACAATGAATTTCTACAAAATTAACGCAATATATATTCATAAGTATATAAGCGTTTTTCAGTGGTTTCAGATTGAACTGTAAAGTTTTGTACTCGACTTAAGCGCATAACAAAAACTATAATTTATAGAAACATGTCAATGGTTTAAAAGAAAAATTATAATTATGTAGGGAATTATACATTCAAGTAAAATCTACAAACAAGTTCTAGGTTGTGCATGCATACAAATATTCAATTGAAAATGCCTTTACATCACATTAGCATTATGTTAAATATTTGTAGCCATACCACATACCTGTATTTCATTTTTATTTTTCCGGCTCAATACCCATCAAATCCTTAATACGTAAAACTTGTAAATTTTAATTTATTATGAGCAATTCATTGACCACTCAATACATTACAAACAACATAAATCGATAGAGAATTGATGAGTTTATATCTCAAAACAGTTGTTCATAATAGACCACTTGCAATAGTTAAATGAACGTGAATGAGTAAGTGCAGTTTCGCCATATTCTCGTGACATGTGACAATTATTATGATCTGGTGGACTATTTTCCATACCATCGTTAGGTTAATATAAAACAATATGTTGTTTGATCGATCGAGAATTGGTTGAATCAAACAATATGTTGTTTGATCAATCGAGAATTGGTGTATTTATATCTCATAATAATTGTTCATAATAGACCACTTGCAATAGTTAAATGAACGTGAATGAGTATGTGCAGTTTCGCCATATTCTCGTGACACGTGACAATTATTATGATCTGGTGCACTATTTTCCATACGACCGTTTGGTTTATATAAAACATTTTTTCCAACAGTAATATTTCACATTTTTCAACAGGCAATCATTATTTGACTTCACAAGTAGATTTTTCAAATTTCGCTTTAATGGTTTAGTTGTTTTAAAATAAACTTCAAGAAATGAAAAAAATTATCGGTGCATCTGTATAATTTTCTTTACAATCGAGTCAATAGTTATAAAGATGATATTTCACATCGTAGATTAAATTTGTGAATTTAAATAAATTCTATCAATTATTTATATAAAATATTTTACTGGCACTAAATATATTCGTACTTGCATTATACGTATATTTCGAAAAAGTTAAAAGGTAAAATAAAACTTACAAAAGCAACACCAAGTTCAAAGTAATTTGGAAACACTCCAAACCACTAAAATAAATAAAACTTTCCTGATATTAACTGTTCGTAAAATGTTCATCGGTTTTCTCCTGATGATTGCCCTTCAGCGTGACAGTAAACAATTTATTCAGCTTACAAGGTCTTTGTCACAATAAACGCACGATTTATTTTGTCAATTTAATCCCGACATTTTGTGTAAGTCACGTTTCTGGAAAGTTTACGTTTATGTCAATTTTCCTTAACACAGTTTTCGTTACTTTCAAAGTTATTGCCAAACTTTCACGCGTGTACTTGATGAGACTAGAAAGTGAGAAATTGCTTTTCCGCCATAGAATTATTAAAAATCTATTTTATTTCCATAAATTTCCGTAACACATATTAAAATATCCGCAGAATTTTCATAAAATTTTCCAATATTTGATATAGGTTCCCTCAACGATTAAAATTATTATGTTCTTATGACGCAAATATTTTGTCCTTCATTAAAATAAACTCTTAGAATGATATTAATAACTAAAAAAAACTTTACAACAATATTGACATAAGAACAATGTCCGATGCTGCTTTTAACAATAAACTAGAAGCAAATTTCTTAAACTAGTCGCCTATTTACTTGCATTAGCGCCTAGCGCCTATTTACTTGCATTTTTATGCTGAGGAAAATACTTAAATATTTATAGGATTTTAATGAAATAAAAATGAAAAAGTATGAAAAGTCTCATCATATTTCCAAGTTGTGGTAACATATTTGTGTTATTAAATTAGGCAGTTTATCCTTAATATATTAAATAAGAATTTATTTTTTTTATTTTTTATGCTAAAAACGAAAGTATAAATATAACAGATTCATAAATTTATTCAAGTAATGTTTTTAAACAGTACTAATAGTGAACAATATGTAGAGCCCCACATTCAAATGCGTTTAGAGGCAGAAGTCAATAAATTTTACAAAAGATATTCGTACCCTACGAAAATTATTCAGATATAGTTTGACAACCAATACAGAAATATGAATAAGAATTATCTTTCATTATCAAGACCTTTGATATTCTTAATATTTCTAAGGTTCCGTTCCTTAAAGGTAAATAAGGCACCCTTATAAGTTGAACTGCGTGTCCGTCTGTCCGTCCGTCACGAACATTTTTCTCAAAAACGCTTAATGTAGAAACATGTAATAGGTTCCAGCATGAAGGAACAAAAAATACTCAAAAATATTTGTACGGAAATTTGGAGAGGGGGAGAGGTGAAGTACTCTAAAAATAAATTTAAAATTCTACATGTTTTGGTTATCGTTTCAAGGATATTCAGAATGCCAAAGATGTCTTTTTTATCTTTTTTGGTATTATACCTTAGGAGTTATACTAAAAGTTACGCAAATAAATCTATTTCTTCCTCCATTTTCGGACTATTGAATCCAAAATTACGAAAAAATCTCCGTTTTAAAGAGCCGCAGAGGCCTTAGGACAATTGTAGTAATGATTGTAGACGTCATACTTTTTTAAACGCCATGATTTTTGTGCCTATGAAGAATGTAGTAGAAAATATATTTAATACTGCTAAATTTTGGTTGGTGTCTGAAAACATAATTACCTCCTGATACATACGGTCAGACACAGCTATTTCATAACGAGTAACGAATCAATGAAATTAAAAGGAAATTGATAAAATCTGCCCTTGCATTTTAAAATTTGTATGAATGTTCTGTAATTCTAGAAAAGCAAGAAAATTTTAATTTACTAATTTTTATAAGCTTCTTTCCAATGAGTGTTTTGAGTATTGTTTTCCAAGATTCAATATTATTGGTTTCAAGATACGTAAATAATAAACTCGTGGCTGTTTCTTTACGACCCTAGAAGATTATTTATTATATGATTAATGCATGTTAATTAATTATCAGAACTATGACACGATAAAATTGAATAGGACAGTGTAGTCTTTATAATTCGTTACTGTATACTGTTAGGAAAGGCTTAAGAGTCTCTACTCTTTTATCACAATATACAAAAAAGGATTTTTTTAACGGTTTTATTATTATTATTTTACATTGAAATAAAAAAAAATTAAACATAATCCACTCTTTAAATAAAATCATTATTTCCAGATAAGAATACGTACCTTGCCTAGTAAAAAAAAGTATCTGAAATATTTCACCTAATTTATTGCACACCCTCCAGTCACGTTCCTATAACGACACAATGAAAGTATTTATAATGACTAAGTGTTAGAAATAGTATATTTTAACATCAGTTATGTACGTGGCTGTAAAAACTTTCATGATACAGAAATAAATTAAAAACAGAACCTTCAGTATATTGAATATTAATGAACCGAAAAAACTTACATCGAAATAAATTTTGAAGCAAATGTTTATTCATGCACATGTTAATTTTGTTCACGAAAATATGTTCATATCTCTTAATTAATATGCATTAAATTGTATTATACGCTAATAATATGAAGATAGTCTTAGTTTTATTTAGAAAGAATTCATTTGGCAACTTTTGATTGAACTTGGCCTATCATATGTTCATTTTTAATGATTGCTATTTACATGTAGGCAGCGTTGAAATAATTAAAGGAATTTAATAATAACCAAAAACCCCAACTCTAAAGTAAGGTGCTTATAAATTCTGAATAAATTTGAGGTTAATTTAGTAGAAATTCATTATAATTAAATTTTTCGTAACGAAATAAAACTACGTGATTTAGCATTATTTCCACTTTATTTCAATTCATTACAACGACCTAGGTTTCGTTGCATGACAATATTTTCAGGTAGACAATACGTAAAGATAGTCCTCTACATCTTTATAAATTGCCCATCTGAAGATATTGTTATACAATGAAACTTAGGTCGTGGTAAAGCGTTTAAATAAAGTATAAATAATATTATATCACATGGTTTCATTTAGTTGAAAAAAATTTAATTAAATATAAACTCTTTACAAGATGGTGGCAAATAATGAATGACAATTGGATCTTTTGTAAAGAAAATTTTAAACATTAAATGGAAGTGCACGGCATCTAACATACATATCTATATTTGATACTGACATTATTTATTTTGCTTAAGTTATGTAGACTCTTAAAACAATTAAAAATGTGAATTTATTAATCTCTACAAAATTCTACTTCTCAATTTTAAAATGAATAGATAGAATTTTGATCATTGTATATTTGTTCGAAATTTAGAAGGACTTTAAGGATAGAAAAATTTTGTTTAGAGCTAAATTTATGCCCATTGTATCTTCAATGAAAGGGGACTATCTATCGTATTTCGTTGTGGGGTTTTAGAAGGCTTAATTTGGCAGTATCTATCCTTCCTATAAACAATTTGATATCATTTTATGTAGCAAAATGTTTATATATATATTTATCCAAGTGATTACTATATTAAAAGCTATAGATTAAAAACGTTGAAAAACTTACCAGTTGACAAACTTTAGCTGAAAATTCACGCCGAAAGTATAATTGTGTATCCAACACTAATAACAAAACAAATGAGGAATCTATAACAGCATATTTAAGCTTCTTATTACATTGTACATAAATTTTTATGTTACTGTCGCTTTATTTTATCATAAGGTCTGCCAAACCATTACAATTTTTTCTTTAAATAACTTTACTTCTTAAAGTGATCCATGCTTGGAAAACGTTTACCGTAGTTAAGTTCATTTTTGTGATTAATTTAATATTCCACAAATGTAGTAGCAGAGCTCTTACTTTTTCACGTGTACTTCTCTAGTTGAACCCGGAAACAACTTGACTACCTTCTTTTACTAGCTTTTAGAGCCAAAATGGAAACTTGGAACCATTTTACACTAATTGTTTAATAGCATTTTACACTATCACTGGTAAAAATTTGTCTTCAGATTTCGAGGAATATTCCATATATAACTTGATATTAAAGTGAAAAAATTCTTAAATCTTCATGTTGAGATATGTATTTACCATTTTCCAACACACAAGTTTATTTGAGTTTTGGTAACAAAAAATGAATAATTTTGTTTCTATTTCAGAAAAACATTTTATTTTAAAAATCATTCCAATGAAGAAGCCGCGAGTAAGTAAAACGTAATTTCTTCGTAAAATATTTTGCTGTAATGCAAAGGCTACGGATGAATTTTAATTTAAACTTACTTGATAAAGGAATACATAATATTCATGGAGTGAATTATAAAGGAGACTACTACCCATACACATGTATGACACGCGCAAGAAAGCACGATCATTGTGCAAATGGGGCGCCAAGCTTCCGATATCCGAAACCGAGAAATGTCAGCACGCAATGCATATAAGGTATATGCTTATAAATAATATTTTTCTCATGTGTTTATCAAATTTAACCTCTTAATATAATGAAAAATATTTATAAATGAAAAATATGGAATATTTTCGGAAATTTAAAAATTTCATGATACTTATCTTTTAAGGTTTTCGTAAAGTAGATTTCGTCATATTCCTCCGTCTGCCCCTCTGTAATAATCTAACGGCTTGTATAGTTTGGGAGCCATGAGCAGCAAAAAAATTCAAATAGACAGTAGGGGATTTTAGTGACCCATGCATGTAACACGAGACCAATTTTTGTTTGTGCACGCCATTGAGTGGGTTGCCCTTAGATAGTCTTCCAAAATAAAATTAGGCCCAAGCGTTTATCTGATGTTCCATTAAAATTATTTCGGCAAAAAATATAACGATTTTATATTAAAATTAACATATCGTAAAGATTTCTTTTGAATTAACAGGGTGCCAATTTTAGTTTAAAATTAGGAAAGCGTAAACATTTTTTTATGAAACAATTTTTTTATTGCGGTAACAAAAGAATTTACAGTAATAATTTTGAAGTATTAATATACCTCTATTCAAATTTTAAATTGACACTTAAAATAAGAGGCTAGATTAACATCTGCAATTAAAATCATTATGTTATTATTTCTGTGACTCACAAAAAGATTAATATGTTATCTTTTATCTATTTAAAAGTATTGATTGCCTCTCCTTTAAACAACCATCTCAATCATGCTTTGTTTTTCTTCCCTATATCATAGTATTTATTTTATTTTTAATGTATATTGTCAACGGCCGTCGGCTCTGCGCGTTAGATAACGTGCAAATTAAAACTTTATCTGGACCTATGGACTATCTATCTTATGGACTAGATAGTCCACAGGTCGTAATCCTATGGAATATGTCCCTAACCTTAGTTCTCCTAGGGATCTCTTATCACTCCAGGTTGTATTTTTCTGAAAAACTCCAAGCGTAAGGTTTTTGAATGGTGACCAGGTATTGGAAGACCACAATGGGACGATCCTCCTCTTAGGTGAATAGATGAGCTAGTAAAGGTTACGGGAAGCCATTGAATGTAAATGGCACGAAATCGATCTTTATGGGAATTTATGGTAAAACATATGTTCAGCAATGGACGTCTTTCTGCTAATGACTATGATTTATTTAAATTTAACAAATAGTTTGTGTAGAAATCGGTATTAGTAATTGGAATTTTAATATCTACCAAACTAAACAAACACTTCTAGGTTGTATTTCTGAGGAAAAAACTTGATCTAGAAATGTATAATAGTACAGCGTTTCTCGATCCAGGTTTGGACAGCATTGCAAGTTGTTACCCTGTATATATTTTATGTAATATATGTATATATATATATATATATGTATATATATATATATATATATATATATATATATATATATATATATGTATATATATATATATATATATATATATATATATATATATATATATATATATTTATGTAAATTTTATGTAATAGATAGCATATTCAGTGTTAAGTTTATGAAATATTTTTTTCGAATATAATGAAAAAATTTAATTATAGATAGAAAATGCTTAACAATATTTTTTGAATATTTTACTTAAAATGGCATTCTTACGAAACATAATTTGGTACTATTTAACGTAAAATTATTAATATGTCGTACAAGTAAAAGAATTAAGCCACTAAAATGCATGGGTAATTAGTAAAAATAGTACAAATGTGAAATAGTACAATTTTGAATTAGATATATAAAAGAAATGAGAAACAACCGAAGTTCAGAAAATACATTTTTATCAACACAAATAATATGAACTATTTTTAAATGTTTTTACCCACCAAATAATAGCATGTCAACTAAAAAAAGTTTTATTCAAATATCTATATACTACTGAATTTATTTTCTGTCTGCAAGTACTTGTCAATGTGACTCTTCTTACCCGCTGTGTGCAATGCGTATACGAATCTAATTTATATTATGCAAAAGATAGTCATTTAAACCAGAAGACAAATTTTAAACCTAAAATATAAATTCACTGTAACATTTAAATCTATTTAAGCTGAATAATGTAGTGAAAATATAAATATCGCAAATATAAGTAGTCATAAATTTTAAAATTTACTAATATCTTTGTAATTCATGCCAAAACATCAAATAACATATTTAAAGAAAGTATATTATTGAATTTAAATTTACTTTGGAATGTAATAATTTCTTTTCTCAAAAATATTTATTGAATTTGACCATTACCTTAAATCGACGTTGTTAGAAGCAATGGTGTTAAATGAATTAAGGTGGCCGATATTTTTAAAAACATTTGAAAATTCGATGTAGAGCCGCCAGTATTGATAATTGCACAGCTGCAAAACCAAATAAAAATCAATTAAAAGACCTGAATGTTTTCAATTTCTATTAGTTGAAAATTACCCAAAGATATTTTTTCGTAATAAGTTTTAGTTTAGTTATATAATTACTAAATACTGATACTTTATTTTATCAGCTAGTTAAATAAACTTACTTCGATCAAATATATTATTTACAAATAAATCGTTTTTGAGACATTACGCATCATGCCTCAAGCATGATGTTCACGTAATGTGATGAAAAATTTGTTTGTAACCTGAGAAAAGAAGATTTTGTGTTTTGATTTTAACTTTATCTACTATAATGTGTAAGCGAAACATATGAATATGGAATTGTTTGAAGTATATCATCTTTGATTCAATTCTATTTCAGTTTCTTTTTATTTGTTTCCTATGCTTTAAATTGCGATAAAATACGTACTAAATCATTTATAGTACACAAGTAATATTTTGTTTGTCGACTAAATTTTACATTTAATTTCCTAATGCTAAAAGCCTTTTTACTGAAGGTACATATTACGTTATTTTCATAAACTTGAACTTTTTAACAACATTCCAGACACTTGGCATATTTCAGTGGCAAAATTTAAAACATCGTTTATTCTGCATAATGAGATGAGAACTGAAGCAAGAAGTATTTTTGCGTTTCTTCTCATCTATTAAATATTTTCTTATTAATGTTCCGTATTTTTAAAATATCTTTACTATTAAAAGATACTTATTTTTGACTATCACTAAGAAAATTCGAAATTTGAAGACGGGACGAGTGTCCCGTCTTCGAATTTCGAAAAGCAAAAAACTGGAAATAAGTGAGTACTTATTCCCAGTTTTTTGCTTTTCGTAAAATTTACAACGTATGCAAAGAATAATTTCAATATGTTAAATTTAATTTTCTTAAATGCATAAAGAAGTCCGGTAAATCACTATCTATTATTTAATATATTTACAATGGGCTTAAAGAAAATTGGTTAAGAAACTAAGCACCCATACTTTTTCTTATCGATTTTTCATTTTAATTTTTCTGCAGTACTTTCATATAATTCAAGCAATGCAAAACGATTACATATGAATACGCAGAAATATTTTATTATAAAATTTACATTCAAAAGTCTAAAACATTTAATTGAAAAAAAAATCTTTAATATTTAAAAATCAACCTATTAAGTAGAAGTAGAACCCTATGAGGGTTCTGTGTACACTCACGTAAATATATATATTACAATCCAAATATTAAAATTTATTTTCACTATAAAAATATGTTGCCCACCGTATCTCTAATAGGAGTATTATATTGTAAATTTCTAAAATTGCCTTGGATTGATAACTTAAATTTTTTCGATATTCTGTATTAATCTTTTCTTTTTAATACTTGTCGTTTAAATAAAGGCGCGTTTTTGAAACAGACCTAGTAACAAAATAAAAACTAAAACTCCAAAGTGATTTCGATGGACCTAAAAATTTACCTTATTTTTATATAAAAGATTTCAATAAATAAAATATTTAAAAAAAATCAGCCGTGTCATATTACAGGAGTGTCATATTACAAAAGTGGGGCTTTATAAAAGTTACATTCTCTTTTCAAATATAAGCACCCTTCTCGAATATAGTTTTTCATAATTTCAAAAATGGTTTATTTTTTTGCCGGCACTTTTACCTTTCTCATTTTGTATATAAATCGCAAACATTTGATAAATTAAGACAGATAGCCTTACCACGGTAATAAAATTGCCTTTATACTTTTCGGTTGGAAAAAAAAAGTAACTGGATAATTAACGATAATACATGGAATCACGAGAACTTTTCAAGGATAGTTTATTTAAAGAAAAGTCTTCTTGATATATTTGCTTGTGCTATCTCTCCCAATACACAAACTTGCGAAGATCTTCGTTGTCTTACAAAATAATTTTAATGACACATTTTTGTAATTTTGGATAATAATTACGACTCAATGTCGTATATATTCTCAAATACTCGCGTAGATGCCTACGCGAATTAAATGAAACTACTTGATGTAGTATTATATCTACTTTCTTTACATTCTTTACCACGACCTAGGTTTCGTTTACAACATCTTCAGGTGGGTTATTAGCAAAGATCTTTGCAAATAGCCCACCTGAAGATGTTGTAATACAACGAAACCTAGGTCGTGGTAAAGAATGTAAAAAAAGTAGAAATAATACTGCATTAGGTAGTTTCATTTAATTGTGAATAATGGATTTCTACAAAATTAACGTGAAATATATTCAATAACTCAATTGTGTTGGATATATCAAAAGAATAATTTAGGTAAGCCGCCAGTGAACAAACGGTAATAAATTTTTCGCTACCTACTTCGTTTGTTACATTTAATAATTTATATAATTATTGTGCACGAAAAGGCATGGAATTTTTCTTTCACTATTTTCTATTTATCGAGAGAGCATTTAGAAGTAAATAAATAATTTAGGATTATTTTATTTACCGAATCGAATTAGGTTTCCTTTATTGCTTTTAACATACATTATGAGTTTGTTTATTATTCAATGTTTATTTCAAATTAATAACCGATATTATTTTGTAGTAATGACTAAAATGGTTGGTTGGAAAATTTATTTTCTATTCTAATGAATAACCACGTTTTATTTAGTGACTAAGAATTATTAACTTTTAAAAATGTTCAAGTATGGTACGATTATATTTATGTATTTTTTCATGTATCTATTCTACAAAGTGAGAAAAAAAGGAAGGGCGCGTGTAATTTAATGTTCCCGAAAAGCTTGATACGGCAAAGCTTGATTACCGAACTATTTAGTTTTTTATAAATGCCCTTTTAGTTTAATGAATATCTGTTTAAGTCATTCTTTTTATTTTAATAAGACGGTGCCACCGAAAGAAGTCTATAAAATATAGTGTAGTTTCATTGTGACATTTGCTGTACTTTACACAAATATGAGTTCATTTCTTTGATTTGAATTTCACCTAGGTTGATCAAGAAATTGTAATAAAATCTTAGATATTCCTATTTTTATTTGCACTTATCTCGTTACCACGGGTATTAGATTTTATAAATATTTTTGAATTATCTTTCAATGTAGAGGACATTTAATGATATTTAAATTAAACATCCTACGCTAATGCCATTTTACATATATATATTTTTATCTATAAGATAAGTTGGTTATTGATCGTTTTATCTAACGGTATTTGTGAAATATTTTTCTTTCTTTTTCAAAACAAAACATATTTAGTTTTCCGCATTACATAATGTGTTAATATTATGTTTTCAGAAAGTGAGGTGCTGATAGAATGATTGGCTATGAAACGTGTTCTAAAATGATTCCTGGAGATGTTTTCTTCTTTTTTTTAAAAGAAACTTATGTTTGCATTAAAAAAGAAGACTACTACTTTACTAATTTTGTAATTAATATATTGGTTAGTTTATTTAGTAGACGTAGAAGTATCATGATAAGTTAATATGACTAATAAAAAATATTAATAAGCACAAGAGAAATCAATTGGAATAGTTAAATTGTTCGTCGTGGTAAAGAAATTAAAGAAAGTAGAAATAATACTACATCACGTAGTTTCATTTAACTGTGGTCATAAATTTCCGATGTGGAAATTCAGTTCAAGATCAATTTATAACATTGAAGAAAACAAAAAAATAAAAAAAAAAATTATTAAACTTTGTCAAAACGAATATCGCTCAACACGTTTTAAGTAGCTTAAGCTATAAGCCTCTTCCTATTGTATACATACGTATATATATATATATATATATATATATATATATATATATATATATATGTATGTATATATATATATATATATATATATATATATGTTTAGATATCCACTGAGGACATTTGATTTGGGCGGTTGAAATCAAAATTAAATCATAAATTCTTGGATCCAATGTAAGTATTGATTCAAATTTGGGAACCGATACGAAACTTTCTTGGATAATCCTTGCATCTGCAAACTTGAGTTGTGACGACGACCAAGATTAATACTTAGATCTTAGCCACTATTAGAGAGACATTGAGTTTGAGCTCAAATGTTCGATTTTAATGGGCAGTTCTCTCGCCATATATCTGAAGGTCAGATGATGACCATGTTGCTCGTACGTGGACCCAAGTCAAGATTAGAGCTAGAACATTCGGGTTAGGATTCCGAGATTCAGTTTTATTGGGCATTCACAACAACTAATTTGAGGGTCTGATAATGACCAAGATCAGGATCAGAACATATGTCTCTAAGCCACCATTACAGTTAAAAGTTTCGAAATTGGGCTTTTATATTCAGTTTTACTGGGTAATTCTTATAGGCGCAAATTCAAAAGTCCTATGGGTGATCAGTATAAAAATACCTGGATCTTAGTTAGTAACTTCCGGTTTGAGTTCAAGTATTTAATTTTAATAAGTAGTTCTCACACGTAAAAACTTGTGGTTCCTACGATGACCAGGTTAATAGCATCTATATCTAAGCGATTATTATAGCTAAAAGCTTCGAGTTTGGTCTCTAATATTCAGTTTTATTGAACAGTTGTCAAAACGTGTGAACTCAAGATTTTAACCTTAACCAGGATAATAATATTTGAATCTTAGCTGTTTCGGCTGAAATAATTTATTTAAATTGACAGTTCTTGTGCGAAAACATTTTAGGGTCTTGACTATAACTTAGATACTAACACATTGACCTAAGCCAATATAACAGCTGAAACCTCCGAGTGTCGTCTCCAATATCAGTTTTGTCGGGTAGTTCTTACTTGTATAAACTCAATGATTTGATGAAGATGAACATAATAATACTTGCATCCTAGCCACCCTGATAGCTTGAAACTTCTAGCTAGAGTTTTGAACTTAAATAGCAGTTTTTACAACCACAGATTTGGCGGTCTGACCAAAGTCGTAACGCCCGGATCTAAGCCAATATTACAGTTAAAATTAGACACCAATATTCAACTTTGTTAGACAGTTCTTCCAAAGTAATAACTCCTTACAACACTTAGAAACTTTGAGTTAAATCTCAAATATTCAGTCGCAATGCTTCATTCTTACACCTTGAAGGGCCTGAAACCGATTAGAATAAAATATATTTATTTATTCATTGGTATATTTTAATATACATAGTTTATATATATATATATATATATATATATATACAGCAGTCATATTGCTGCGAGAGCAACCAACCGCTTAAAGCCCGTCCGAATATTAATCAACGCCACTTGACGACCGGCCGGGAATCGAATTAGGGAACACGCGATGCACAACACCATCAATATCGTAACACTATATGCCACCGCATATAATGACGGTGATGATATTACTAAATAATAGCCTAAGTTGCGGGTAATATTCTGTTTTGAAGTATCAGTTTCATCAAGGATTTTCTGAGCTTCGTAGTTTTCTGAACTCATATTTTATAGACTACACATACCTGATTAGAATATGCGTATGTACGAAGAATAGTTGAGATAGCCGTTAACCACAATGTTCCCATATTCTTTCACTACTCTATAATATCTTAAATAACGCTCACAATCCCTCTTATCTTATCAGTCATGCTGCCAAATTATGGAATAAACTGAATTCTAACATGAAATTTACGCCGTCACTTCTAGCCTTCAAATGCCGTTTGAAAAAAATTTATCTTCCTTAACTTTAGTTTAAAAAATTCTATTTTCTGTCATATCTCACTTCCTTTAATTCTTTTTATTACCCATCCTTGCTTCAATTCAGATCATAAACCCCACCGACATATCAATTTAGATTTTAGTTTTGTTTTTTTTGATCTCTTTTTTTGCGTTCTATTATTTTTCCTTTCAAATGTTTCTGTAATGTGTAGCTTTCTGCCTATACTTTTTTCTGTCTCTATTTTTGTTTTAATCATTTTATCTTTTACATATTGTTAAAATGTGCAGTTTCATGCCTATCTCATTTTGTTTTTAATGCAACGTAACTCTGGTTAACTGCAAGAAACTGCTTCTGTGCAATAAGTCCATTGGCAGAAGGATAACTAAATGACACCAGCCGAGCGGAGGCAATATTTTATAAAGATCCTACTGGTCTTGAAAATATTTAAAGAAGACACTCACTGCAAATTTTTTATGAGAAGGTGTTGCAAGCATTATAAAAATAACTAAGCCATTGTTTACCTATAAGGCTTGGCTTCTAAGAAGGACATCAATTAAAAACTCATATTTACCATTGTCAAAATAAGTTTTAATTTCGCGCACGACCGTGAAAATATTGATAAAGAAAAATACAACCCTTCCCATCCCTTCCTTCAACAAAAATCGTCAATTTCTTAATGACCAAATAATGCCATATATGTTTCACAAACCCAACTATAATTTTTTAAAAATTTCAGTTCTTTTATTAGGCCTTAATATCTAAATTTAAAAACTTTGAACGATCACTAAATTTCATAATTTTTTTTTGGTTTCTTGACGATATTTTTACTCAAACGCGGAAATGTTCTAATAAAGCCAACTTGAGAAAGAAAGCTCCAGTTTTGCTAAGACTATTGAATAAACACTTCGGTGTCAGGAATATCTGTGACATGCAAATGTATGCTATCAAATCAATATGAACGTTAAACCAGAATTATTGATATTTATACCTTATATTTTTTCTAGATTATTTAGTCCTTTAGGACTAAATAATCTAGAAAATTCAGATCCATGTTCAAAAAAGACGTACACCTCTGTCACAACCCATGGAATTATATATTTGATTCTGAAGACAAACTTCTTTTACGAAAATTAAAAATATATTCTAAAACATAAACTGTAAAAACATCTCTTCTAGAACTAATTCGCACACCAAATTTTGCAATGTTATTTCTAAGCAAAAACGCAAAACTTTATATCGTGTTGTCTAATGAAATACTTAATTTTTTTCTGATCCTTCTTAATGACAAGGCTAATTTTTTTTTAAGGAAATAATAAAGAAACATGCTGAAAATCATGTATAGTAATAAGAAAAACGCTAAAAACTTGGTTCTTTTTTAAAGCATATGAACCAATTAATTTCTTTATTACCAAAGCTTGTTTAAATTATTTTCTAAAACTTCTAATAAGGCCTAGGCCAAATTGTGTTTTAAATTAACCACTGGTTACAATTACTTTATTTATTACAGATTAGTTAGTTTTAAAAGGGAAAACAATTTTAATTTTCTTAGATGATCTTTCTTATTTTCATGCCGTTGACCTTCTTGTTATATCTATTGAGATATAAGAAAGTCAAAAACCTAATTTTGGCTAAATTATTGTGGTAATAATTTAAATTTAAATTTAAATTTAAACTACAACTTCTTTATTATTATTTGGTGATAAAATTTATAAATTTTGATTATACTTTATGCACATAATTGTGTGATAGACCTCATTAGGAAACAAAGTTCCTCCAAACTAGGTCAACAATGAACATGACTTTTTAATATAAAAACGCGGCATAAGAGGATGATATTTTTAAATAAAAACCATAATTAAGCAATGTATTCCCTACTGATGGTAATATTCATTAATTACGTAATTCCCTCATTTTATAAACATTTTATCAAAATGTGGCTTTGTTAGGCGACTGTACCTTATTTTCAACAATATTCGATATGAAGACACAACTTCGTTACGATTTTTTTATACGCATAGATAGACAAATTTGTTTTATTAACAACATCAATTAGTGCCGTTTTATTACGCATATGATTGTAAATAAATAAAAAGAATTATTCCAATATAAATGATATGAATATACGCCTATCTCTTTGTAGATAGCTTTCAAAATTGTTTACACAATGAACATTTTATTTGAAAAATCCTTTTTGAAACGTATTTACAAAAACTTTCTATGATACCAAGTCACTAATTTAGAAATTCTATTTCTATATACCTTTTTGAAACAAACTCTACTCTAGCTAGGGTAATGAAATGGTTTCGTAAATAAAACGAGTGCCATGCGCGCTTCTTGTCAAGCCGTGCCACATTGTTTAGCCATGCCTATTTTTATACTTTTTTCTGGCGTATATCTGCCTCTAAAACAAGTATTTAATACATATGTAATTGATATATATGGCGGACTACAAGAGCAGTCAAGCTCCGTTCGTCGAATGGCCGGAAATCGAACCCGCGGTGCCCCGCATCTTCAAAGGGAAGTTCCTTTTCCTTTTGATCCTTTTGATCAACCACGACGACGACATTAGAATTTTGGAAAAATATTAATTTTTTAAAGATTTTTTCCTAATATTGTTTTAATATTAATTCTGAAGCTGGAGATGATGGTGTACAATTTTTTTGTAAACATGACCATTTCTCTATGTTTATATTTATGAAGATATTTAGTGTTTCTTTTGAACTTATGATAGCTTTTAGGTGCATAATATTTATAATGGCACATTTTTGTGGGAAATCTATAGATCCTGTATGATAAGGGAATAATAAGCTAATATCGACCAAAATGTCTAACGTAGACTAGTTGTCTAACGTAGGTTAGCAAAGATTTGTGAATGGGGGTTGGACGTTATCATTCCTATTTTCACAAATTATCCATCATCGCACATTAATATTATTTGAGATGGAAAAACTTTAAGGGCTATATTTTTATATCTGGCATATAGGGGGATAAATTAGGGTGTATAGTTTTGTATTTTAAAGTTATAAAATGCAGAAAGTGTCATATGAGATGGAAAAACTTTAAGGGCTATATTTTTATATCTGTCATATAGGGGGACAAATTAAGGTGGATAGTTTTGTATTTTAAAATTATAATATGCAAAAAGTGTCATATGAGTTCAGATTTATTAGGTTTGACATTTCTTTTAGGAAATTGTAAAAATTACAGTGATTGCAGTGACTAATCAAGTTATTCTACTCAGTTATACAATAAAGTAAGAGTTGAACGGAGATATAAAATATTGTAAATATGATTGAAAGATGCCTTGTTATATATTTAGAACAAAGTAATAATTTATGTCATACATAATCTCTACAATAACAAAATATTAATATTTGTAATTGAATATGCCTTTTCGAAAAGGGCACATCTCCAAAAATGTATAAAGTTCAGGACATGAAAAAAACTAATTATTTTCTAAAGCAGTGTAAAATTTATAAAATTAGCGTTTGAATTACATTTTAGTGTTAATTAGCAATCGAGAGTCACTGAAAATATTAATTTTAAACATTTGTATCTAAATATATATTAGATATTTTATATTTGTGAGAAATGCCTTTTTCGAAATTTATAGTATTGAGTACAAAAAGATTAAATAAAAAACATATAAAATTTGCGAAACTTTTATTTTAGTGACTTAAAATTGAACATAGAATTTAGATTAAACATAAGTAATACACTTTCTTCATAAAAGTCAGTAAATTCTGTCGGTATGTATTGTGTCACCTTTGAAATATCTGCAATTTTCAGATGATTAATAGGCACTTTACCACTATACGCCAGTTTCCATGTTGTGTATACAGAATTCGTAGACCCAAAGTTGTCTGTAGTAAAAAATTTCTTGTAGAGGCAAAGTAGGTAAAGGTAAGTTTTGCATATAATTGAAAGATAGTCCTAAAACCGTCTCATTATTGGCATATTTTTCTTCTATTTCTTTAACTTTTTTATTAAATTTGCTTACACGACGTTTGTGTACAATCAATTCCGTAGCTGCTGTTCTTTTAGCGCCATCATTTAAATGAGGATCTTTTATTTTAATATTTAGTTCTTCACACTTACTGCAAACGTCGATTTGCGGTCTACCAAACAATAAGTCAAAATTCTGCCGAAAAACTGATAGTTGATTTTGCCTGTCATTTCTGGTTTGCGGCTCGAAAAGATTTCGTGTAATTTTTTTATATTTAGTGATGATGACAGGTATTGTTTTTTAATTTCGTTCGAATAATGAATTTCTTTCTTGTCAAGAGAATCTATAAAGTTATGAATTTCAATGCATAGTTGGCCAGGAATAACATTACTTCTTGAACCTGCTGGTTTGCCTCTGAGATCTTGTGGTATTTTATTATGTTTTTTTAGTTCTGTCAACCGTCTGCATCTCTTAAGGGTTATAACATGTAAACTTACGAAAGCAGATTTACATACCTTTTTTGGTCAGTACCAATTTCAACAAGGTATTTGCAGGAAACCGTTTTAGGTTTTGTCTTTGCAAAATCGTCGGTCCGTTTTGAGGTGTCTTTAGGTACAAATAATTCGATCATACTTTGAAGATAAATATCTTGTTCGTTTTTAGTTTCATATGAGTTGATTCGTTCAATCAAGCCATCCATATTGTCTTCAGAGAAACTCTCAAAACATTTTTGATGGCACTTAGAAAAAAATCGATAAAAGAAAGGATAAATTTAGCTACTATTACAATAACAAAACGCCTAGAAAACAGACATGTAAACTATTAAAAATAGGACAAGAATAAAAGAACGTAACTTACCGACAAGTCGCTCCTATTCGTCGTCTTGGTACTTGTTTCCCTTTGTGGTTTAAATGAGGTAAACCTTTGATTTTAGCAGTTTTAATGACAACGTGTTTATATTTCTCGATATTTCTTACTCCTCTTTTCTTTTTTTTCGGAATTTCATTATCAGAATCAGTGGAACTCATTGTGAAAGTGAAACAGAACGTGTTTATAAGCCACCCGCAACTAAATGACTGATGCAATTATCTTATTGTTACATGATACTAAGAAAAGAGATACAAATATTTTGGGGGTAAACGAAGAAAAGAGACCGAAATTTATGGCAAGAAATTCAAAAAAGGCACATCTCTGTTACAAAATATGCGACTTGTGCCCTTTTCGAAATTGCATATTCAATTATTCACGTGCCTCGTAATTATTCGTTAAATCCCGTAAAGTGGAACATAATTTATTACTATTTAAATAACTTTCTTTCAATGCCTAAAATCTACTTCTTGCTAAAAGATATCATTGGCAGGTCTCATTTTTCCTTGATTTGCTTACATTTGACTTCATGTTTTCTGAAATTCGAAGTTTTCCTTATTTACATAATACAATTTTCTCTTCACATTTATATGCCACATATATATCTTATATATCTTTCGATAAAAGTAATTTCACGAATATGGCACATAGGTGATTGAATTATTAAATCAAACATAATGTTATGAAAAATATTTAAAATATTACATGTATATATATATATATATATATATATATATATGTATATATATATATATATATATATATATATATGTATATATATGTGTGTGTGTGTGTGTGTGTGTTCGTATGTATGTGAATATATGTTTACGAATGTTATACAAACGACATCAGTATGTATCGTATTGGAGATCGCATGGTGCATTAGTTAAAAGTGATATTCTAATAGGTATTCAAATTAGTTAAAATTCTCACAAAATATTGTTCTCAATTAATATTGTTCTGAATTATTGTTCCGATTGGAACCGTCGTTTTTTTATCAATACAATAATATTATTATAGGCGTGAAGCCTATAATAATATTATTTCTCTTTAAATAATTTTTAAATATGGGTAGCATTATAGAAACTACATAAATATGGCACATTTAAGAAAACAACTTCATGCTATCCAGTTAATCATGTCAGATACGTGTAATACAAATATACATTGCGATTTATTTGTTCTGAAATTGCAAATGAAAATGATTTACGTGCCATTCATTGTTTTGAAATTGCAAATAAAAGTGAAGTACGAGATTTAAAGAAATAGAGATTACAATTAAAGCCTCCGGTTCAATACAAAAATTATTCACAATTAAAAAGTCTTGACAAGTCATTATTTATGTAAAAGTGAATATTGTCAAAAAGTGTAATGAGATTTTTATGGTTTTCGACTGTTTTAAATATCTGATGGAAACAAAGCAGTAGTAAAATATAAAATAACTTGATTTCAGGTTCCAATATATAGATAGTAAAAACCAAAAATAAATTTAAAAAATAGCCAGAAAAATAATAACAGAATTATACTAATAAAACGAGCTACAGAACTCTATTTGTGAATTTAAATGCTCAGGTTCGTGATACTTTACGCTTGATTATTAAGACTTATGGAGGAAACTTCTATGACAAACTGGGAAAAGGATATAATTATGACGATTAACTAATCCTTAATTATTACATTTTTGGTAAATCCTTTTTATCAGTTGTTTCTTTAGTTTTATTCACGTCTATTTAAGCTTCGTAAGCTTTTTCACGGCTTAGCATGAGCCTCACATTTGGTAAATATGCTTCTGTCCAAATACATAATAGCCTTTCAACTCTAGTACTTTGAAGCTCACAGACTATTAATGTTTAGCTAAAGATTAGGGCCTTACTATGAATTTTTTCAAAGTTTTATAGCAATCTACCCAGTTTTCTTTGCAAAATATTTTGTCCCTACCAATTTATAAATGTAGATTATAGAAAGTAGCTTTTATTCCGTAGTTCTTCTTTGTTTATCAATTCCTGCGTAGTTCATTGCATCACGTTTATCTGCAAACTTTATGCTTCCATGTACTAGCACTTAGTTTTATATTCATTCGTAAACTTTATCTCGCCGGTTAAACAGATATTTAATCCACCAATTAATAGAATCTTACAATAAAAATAATGTAAAAAGTACTTATAAGGCAAATTAGTGTTAAAAATTAAATAAAAAACTACATATTTAGATTCGAATTTTTGATCAAATAAAACGACCGTGTTTTTAGTATAATAAACAGGAAGAAATACAAAATGACCATTTTTAGAGTATTGCCTTTTCTGATTTGTAATTTCTTTTACTTTATTAACATATTTAGTAAAGACTAAGAGGAATCCGATTCTGAATTACAACTTCATTTTATTTTACGGGGGGGGGGGTCGGAGAGGAATAAGATACCTCTTCAAATCAGTTGCCCAGTCACGGAAATTAACTCATGAATCTTTCAAATCTTGTTAAATTCAATTTACAATTTCCTATCCTTTTATTGCCGTAATCTAGCTGGTAAATATTAATATATGTACGACTTAGGCGCACAGGTAGGGTGTTGATTATTCTGTGCCACATATCTCAGAATTTCAATTTGGATTTATAGAATTAGGTACGTGACTACGTGCCCGTGTAAAATCTACATATTCTAATTCACATCTAGGTAATAGAATAAACGTTTGCATATCTATTATATTTGTATATTTCGTTCTATATATTATCAGTTGAATTTGGTGTAAGCAGGTTTATTGAGATTTTCTCCGATGAAACTTCTTTGAATCTTAATTAACTCCTTGAGTTAGTTCGTCAAAAAGTTTTATAATATGAACCTATCCAAATAGCAATATTTTTAAGTAACCGTGCTCTAACTTTTTAAGTAACGGGTTTTTTTGATTCCTTTTCTATTCTACGTTTATATTTATTCTTTTTATTTTGGCCTGATTTACATAGGTACCCACATATTTTCATACAACTTTTTTCTGTATGTTTATTAGTTGCATATTAAAATTAAAATGCTGAATATAAATTCAATTTAAAATAATTATATCATAAAACATTGATAGATACTACCAAAAATTCTTAAAAAAGAGACACATGCGAGTTGAGATACTTACGGGAAAGGCTTCCGTTTTTTGCTTCAATCTTTTTGGATTGTTAATGTAGTGGAAATAATTTCATTTGGAGTATTTAATCAAATGCTTATTCAAAAATAAGGGCGGAGGAAGGTGTCATTACAAGTTAAATTGAAAGTTAATACGTTACAAGCCGACTTCAAAAAATAAACGCGGTGAAAACAAAGTTTAATACAAAATGCTTTTCAGGCTTTATTACATATTATTTGAAATCTCCGCCGAAAGTATGGTTTTAAATTAAAAATAATGACTAAAACAATGGCAATATACGTATCGAGACACTTATGGAATATGTTTACGTAATTTTTTGCATCTTTTAAGATATATAGTAAGATAACAGAATTAAACTTACTTAAAACATTTAATAAAAATGCATCATGTAGAAAAATAATAGAGAAATAATAAAAGAGTGGGCGGAGAGCATATTGCAAGCTACACTGAAGCTTAATATTTTGCAAGCTGGCCTGAAGCTTAATATTTTGCCTGAAGCTTAATATTTATATAGCTTAATATTTTGCAAGCTGGCCTGAAGCTTAATATTTTGCAAGCTGGCCTGAAAAAAGTACTTAATTTAAATCTCCACATCAAACACGACTGAAGAATTTCATGCACGTAGGTCTAAAACTGTAGAAAGTATCAAATTCGGACAAAAAGATGGATGGACATGACCAAACTACTAGGGTTCCGTTTTTCAATTTCATTATGGAATACTAAAAAAATATCGAGTTACAAGTATTCTAAACCTAAGCCACTTAGATTCACATACACCTTCGTATACTAGATATATATTTCATAATCTGTAGAATGGGATATGTACTGTCTTTAAACTTCAAGCACTGAAAAAATACGTATTTCTTATTACGCTTAATTTATTACTTTTTTAGTATTTATTGTTTGGTTGCACGATATTTCAAATACTTGCTAAGAAGTATCAGGTGTATTATAATCGAAATAGACCTTGGAAGAATATATTAGTTAGATTTATATTCTACTTAAATAATTATTTTTGGCAAATTTTCTTTCCTGTTTATTCTATTATAAACACACACACACACACATTTATATATATATATATATATATATATATATATATATATATATATATATATATATATATATACGTGTATTAAAATTTTACATACATACATTTTATGCTTAATGGTTAAAGCATAAACATAATTGAATAATGAAGGTGTTTGAATTTTATATTGAATATTAATTTTAAATGGCCCACAAGGTTTGTTTAATACTGATAATGAAAAATATAAGGAAACTTTTTTTTAAAATTCAATATCTATCATTTGAAATGATGAATCCAAAATAAATATGTGAGATGTACGCCAATAACTATGAATGAAGATATGGAAGACATTACACTAGAACGTAGTCCAAATCTCTGATAGATGCGACACAGAATCAATATCAACACTACAGTTCCTAACGAAGGAAATACAAACATTAATTTTAATATTAGGCATTCTGATTCAAAAATATGAGGACGTTATTTTTGTAAGGGGATTATTTATTATTAAATTATTTTGTTTTTATCTCTTAAAAATAATAAAAAAACCTGTTTCAGTTTCATTTCAAAGTTAACGTTAGCCTATTTATTAGTTTATGTTATTCATACAGTAGTTTTTTATACATTATTCAAATTACATTGCAATGGTGCCTTTAAGACAAACGTGTGCAAAGTATGTAACAGTTTTAAAAGTTATGCGTAACTAGGGCAAATTAAAAACCTATTTGCAAGTTATTTTCAGTTGCAGGGTCTTCATTATATCTGAATCTGTGTGAGATATATTTATATATATACAAATTATTTTCGTATCCTTCACACTTATATGAGCTTCACATAGTATGAATGTTATTTGTTACCAAAGAGCCGTAACTCAGCGAATGCCTTTTTCGGCTATTAGATAAATCTCGCATCAAACGGTTTCTAATCGTTTCATTTCATTATTTATGGTTAAATTTCCACACTGCGTATTGCAAGAAAAAACGACTTTGATAATTACGATTATTAAATACTTATAATTTTTTCGGTTATTTGTTGTCAGCAATGTTTATTAGTTTAGTAATGAACTTACCTGTTGTTATTTCTATCCGTGATTATAATTTTCGGCCCGTAACGTTGATTTGAACTTGCGGTTGGCAAACCAAATCTTATACAGTATTAAAAATATGTCATATTATTGAAATATGTCGATATTTTTGTTTAATCAAAAACAGTATAAGATTTAACAATATCCGAAGGTACCTTTAAGGTCTATTATTTTAATTATCTTATATAATTTTATTTTAACCTGCTTACAACGTTTACTACGAAAAAGTCTAACTATGGCATTGCGATTACCTTAACTATGCATTGCGTTGATAATTATTTTATGTAAAATGCTTATTTTAAGAGAAAAGTTACTATACATACTAACCTTTCGTTTGGATATTGCACAGATTTTAATTTATCTATATCATTCATAATTATTATCTGAATCGTTTTAGCCGTAGGATGATTGTAATAGAGAGATGAATGTACATTTGGCTTTGTAAAGACTTATAAACTATGTAGAGATGTTTAGCTTGTGCTTAAAGAAATGGGACCTGAAATTTAATGTTAGTAAATAAAACTTGAAGTTTTACCTCAGCGTGTAGCTATTTTGGTAGTGAAATATGCGGCTTTATATTTTATATAAACTACTTGATTTTCTTTTCAGGCGGGTTGTGGTTGAAATTAATTTTCAAAAGCGAGAAAATTTAGAGTTTACCCCGACAACCAATTTCGCACATGACGTCATTCCGAGCCTTGCTTCGAGAGATGCAAAGGGAATATGCACAGAGTTCTATTATTTTGAGCTATGGAGCTATATTTCATATTTTAGTCTCAAATATTAAAAAAAAATGATCTTTATGCGATTGTTATGCTGTGTTTAATGCTAAAGTGTACTAAATTAATTAGCTTCTTTACATTTCATATAAAGTCAGCTCCTGCTTTACGCTTCATGTAAACCGAATATATAGGCTTAGCGGCGGAAAGGATGTATTCATCTGACCGCGTCAGCAGTTCATCTTACGAAATTTACGAGGGTGAAGGTGCTAAAGGAAAAAGCATAAAACATACCTCTGAACTCGAGCTGATAGAGACGGGCAGATATTAAATCGGCGGCGCGTCCCGTTTGACGTCAAAGAAAAGTGGGCCACTGATCTAATGTGACAAAAGTCGCCAGTTACAATGATTGGTAGTCTGCGTTGCGCACAAAACTGGTTATTAAGTTAAACTTTATGAATTAAAATATTTTTAGGTAATTTTCATATTTAGCACTCCTCTGAACATGAAATTTATTACGTTTTGATTCAGAATTATTTACGTTTTTAATTTTACATTTTGAAAATTAATAAATTATAGATTTTTAATTTCAAATAATAAACATCTCTGAATAGATGCTGTAAATAAGAACAAAAATAAAGAATATTGAATATATTTGGCGTTAATTTTGTAGAAATTCATTATTCACAATTAAATGTAACTACGTGATGTAGTATTATTTCTACTTTCTTTAATTTCTTTAACCACGACCTAGGTTTCGTTGTATTACAACATCTTCAGGTGGGATATTAGCAAAGAAATTTGCTATTATCCCACCTGAAGAGCATCTTTGCTAATATCCCACCTGAAGATGTTGTAATACAACGAAACCTAGGTCGTGGTAAAGAAATTAAAGAAAGTAGAAATAATACTACATCACGTAGTCACATTTAATTGTGAAAAATAAAGAAGATGGGACTTTGGGGAAAACTCTGGTTAATTAGGAATTGATACAGTAGTTATTTACTTCTCAGTTAAATAAATCTTATCTTAAGTTCATCGCATAGGGTTTCTCAACTTTCAGTATTAAAAAAAAATATTTTCTTTCCTTATTTGATGTCACTTATTAATGTGGTAAATATTTTGAATTAATCACTACTAATTTGACGTAGTCTTTTCTGGTTTCCATACCTCAATAGAAATAACGAAATGTAATGTAATTCACGACCCTGTCTGCCTGTGTGTCAAATTCATTCTTCTCATAAAGCGCCTTATGTAGAATTGTAAAAGTTTTAATAGTAATCAAACGAAAAAACTTAACCTATTATTATACAGAAACTTGAAAGTTGGCATAATATTAAAACGTATTAACTCCACTAAGTATTATATAGAAACTCGAGAGTTAGCAGAATTAGTGTAGAAATTTAAGAGTTGACATAGTATTAAACGTGTTAACCCCACTTATTATTACGTAAAAAGTTGAGAATTAACAGAGTATTAAACGTACTAACTTCACATATTTTAATGCAGAAACTTGAGAGTTGGCATAGTATTAAACGTTTAACTCCACTTGTTATTACGTAGAATGGCATAGTATTAAACGTGTTAACCCCACTAATTATTACTTAGAAATTTGAGAAATAGCATAGTATTAAACGTGTTATCTCCACTTATTATTACATAGAAACTTGAGAATGATTACATTATTAAATGTAATACATCCATTAAATGGAACTACGTGATGTAGTATTAATTCTACTTTATATAAATACTTTATGTATATTATTGATGTATTATTATTTATCTTTGCTAATAGCCCACCTAAAGATGCTGTAATACAACGAAACCTAGGTCGTGGTAAATAAATTAAAGAAAATAGAAATAATACATCACGTAGTTTCATTTAATTGTTTACAATAAATTTCTACAAAATTAACGCCAAATATATTCAGTAATACCTCCACTTATTTTTACCTAGAAACTTGAGAGTTAGCGTAATATTAAACGTATTAACACCGCTTATTAGTACATGGAAATTTGAGAGTCAGCATAGTGTTAAACCTATTAACTCTACTTGTCATAACATACAATTTTGTAAGTTGACATAGTAAATATTGACTACACTTATTTTTATATACAAACTTAAGAGTTGGAGTAGTATTAAACGTATTAACTCCATTTATTATTAAGTAGAAACTTGAGAGTTGACATATCATTAAACGTATTAACTACACTTATTATTACGTAGATACTTGAGAATTAGCATAGTATTAAATGTATTAACTCTACTTATTATTAAGCAGGAACTTCAAAGTTGGCATAGTAGTAAACCTATTAATTCCACTTATTAATACGTAGAAACTTGGGGGTGAACATAGTATAAAACGTACTAACCTTAATAGCTAATACCCAAGAATATTTAAATGGAAATTTTAAGCGAGTGAAACAAAATACTTCAAGGCTTTTTTTGGAAACTTTGTATACAATGTGGTGTTATTTGGGTGGTACAATGATATAAAATCGTTAGTTACAAAGGTCAATTTTTTTTTTACCTATGTTAGGTAGTGAATATATTTGGTGTTAATTTTGTAGAAATTAATTATAATTTAATTTTTCACAATTAAATGAAACTACGTGATGTAGTATTATTTCTACTGTGTTTAATTTCTTTACCATGACCTACGTTTCGTTTTATGACAATATCTCCAGATGGGCGATTTGTAAAGATTGATAATTGAATCTTTACAGATTTCCCAACTAAATATGTTGTCATACAACGAAAACTAGGTTGTGGAAAAGAATTGAAATAATGTAGACATATACTTCCTACCTTGTTTTATTTAGTTGTGAAAAATTATGTATAATGTTTAATAATATTCATATAACCAGTTGGAGACTTATGTGTCTAGTCGTATGTTCAAATTCTTTTTAAACAAAATATGTTTTTACAATATTCTATTCAAACATGTGGCTTAAAAATATAAAAGTACCAAGCAGATGTTTTCTTAGGAAACAAAATAGAACACAGACTGTGGGAAATTTTTATAATCATTCATTTCTACCAACGGTGAGCGTTTAAAAGTAATTTTTGCGTTTATACCTAACTATATATTGTAAGTTTTGTGGTTACACTTTGGAGAAAACAATTTCAAATACTTAATTTGCCTCCTCAAAATTTCCATATAATATTTTTTTGAGTATCAAAAGTACTTAAAGCGGTTTATGAGAAAAATGCATGGGATAGACAAAAATGAAACTGATATTATAAGGGTTCTATTTTTTACCTGGGTGAAGCACTGAAAATAATACTTTATATAGAGGTTTATATTTCTGCTCTTAAATTTTACTTCCTAGCTAAATTCGATTTTATTCAAATTTTATCATTTATTTCATAAAAAAAAAAGGCTTACATGACCAACTTAACTAGGGGTTAGTATTAGTTGAAATACTGGTATATAATTTACTACAGTAATAAAAAATATATTACCTTATTTTATTCTTATATTCCATTGACAAATGCTGGAGAGATCATTATCTTTGAATCTCCCAGGTGAAGTTATTAACCCTTGAAATCCTCTTGTCTTAGAAATCTATCTAGCAAGGGTAGATGTTACAGAGGCACGTAGATGAAATGTTGATACCATTTCATCTCTAATCTGTCAAATATTGAATTTGGATTTGTGAGGATAATTACATATGTATTCCTACACCCTTGTGTAAGGAGCTATATATCTTAATTCATACGTGTTTTCATAAAGGTATATTGGTTTATTGCTTATATATATACTGTTAAAACTACTGTTAAATTTGTTATGCATATATGATATAAATTAACTATTCGTATAGTAATATTATATATGTCTATTATTACCAAAAACTCCACGAGACAAATCAGACTCACCTTGTCAATACCTAATATTTATTATGAAAGTACGATCTTTCGTGACGTCCACATTAGACATTGTACGTGGTTTAAATATTATTAATAGGAAAAATTTAATATCGATATGTTAACTTACACTGATTTACCTATATTATTTATAACCAATCCCCACTTTGATTCGACGAAAAGGGATCACGACTGCTTTATGTTTAATTCCTTTTTAGGAATCCATAACTCAAAAGGAAAAAGGAATTCCTACATAATCACTTCGTCGTTCGTCTGTCTATCTGTCTACCAAGATTTTTTTTCGCAGAAACTTGTTATTATATAATAACAAGGCAATTAAAAAATACAACCAATTATGTCATATATTTTGACACTCGCAAATAAATCAAAATCAATAGAGTATTTCGGCTTGGTATAGAATTATTTGTAGGTATATCACATGAGAAAAAACTTTACTTAAAATATGAGCGTGTGAAGGTGTAGTAGACAATATATTTTCCTTTAAATTGCAAATTTGGAATTAGTTTAATGGGACCATTAGTACCATTAAAGATTTTTGAATGCCTGTGCGAGGTTCACTTGTGCTCGACAGGTTCCTTTTACATATTTAATATTTACGGTTAGTGACTATCTAAAATTACTGAAAGGACGTTCGATAATTTTTTTATAAGATTCAAAATGTATAGCGTAACTTTACATCTTAGAGTCAAAATGTAATACATTATCAAATTTAATTTATGAAATTTCCATAACATTTTCCACTCACATTTTCATACTTTTATGAATTTCATTTTGAGTATTTTCTTTTTTGGCCAGTACTTAGAAGTTGAAACAAACGGATACGCCAAATTTCAATTATATAAAGGCTATAAAAGGCTTTATTGTCATGAAGTTATCAATCAGTGAGGGCGAAGTACTTGGCTTTCATATAATTTATGTATTGTAAATTATACTTACATGAAAGTGTAATATTGTATTATTTATAAAAAAATTGTAATTACATGTTGTAATCTTTAAAACTTCGGCATATATTGTAAAGAGGCTTACCCGATTATTTTTTTTTGTTTTTAAAAGCACTCTTATCGAGTTCCTGTAAAATAATTTTTTCCTTGGACATAATTTCGTTACCTTATGTATCCGATCGTATTTGGTCAGCTTGGCATCATTACCATCGCAGGTGAATCACGAACCTAGGTAAAGTGAAGTAAAATAAAGCCGTATTATCTATTTAACCATAATGTAACTAGTTTTTGTGTCTGAAAATCATGCACTTGTTGAATATTATTGTGAAATGTTAATACTGTGAAGCTCATTTAAATCTTTCACGTGTGTTTGAATTTGATACCAATTTTGAGACCATTAATCTTTGATATGTGTATTAGGCATCTTGTATGACTGTGCAAGTTTTATAGTTTGGCGAGTAATATAAGAAACTTAATATTCACAAATCAAATTCATGGTCATGCAAAACAAGGTAGTTAATGAAACGGTCTAGGATCAAAAGGAAAAAATTAAATAAAGTTCACCGAATAATTTAAACGAAACGGCAAGTGTTCACTCTTGTAACAAAGTGAAAATTGTTTTTCCTGTTCATTCGATTTTGGTGAATCAAGAAAAACACCCTTATTCCGTGATTGACGCCGATTTGGATGTTAACGCAATATTTCCGTCATATTGATAATAGTTTTTCTTTAGAACCTAATATTATTCATTTTTAGTATGGAAAAGTACATTTCCTTAATTATAAAATAATGGTGCAAAAAGTTGAATTTATATACTATTTTTTTTACTATTTTAAAGAAAATTTTAAAGTTCAAATTATAGTTATATTTACATTAGGTTTTATTATATATGTACTCAATTTTCTTTGTCTCGTAATATATAAAATGTTTATTATGTAATGAACTAATAAACCCGTTCATAAATTTCAAGATATTGTGTATATTTTTTTTAGAAAAACAAATACATTTTTCGAATTTTCTTGATATCATATCATAAGAGAACAATTTTCCAACCCTATGTTTTATCTTGAGAATTTACTTCAATCCAGACTTTGATATGTTAAATATTGTCCCCATTTATCAATTTACCAAAACCTAATCCAAGTCGATCGAAGGCAAAGTTCAAGCCACGATCAAATACTTACAAATATTCCGTATTCCCTATTTGGCCGAAACCTATCGTGGTCCCGTAATTAATAAAGATTTACCTTACAACCTTCGTCCTGGGAAACTGCTGGCCTAGGGTTTCATCTTGATTAATAGAGGGCTCGATTTTTAATAGATGTTTATGGTATGTTTTCAAGGTTTTTGCAAGGATTTCCTGTCGGAACAGATATAAATATGGTTTTGTGAATTTTATTGATTCTATAGTATCGATTTATATCGTCTCCGCGCATTGAAAAGTCTCATATTTTATAAAAGTACAGTTACGGAGCAAGTAATTATTGTACCTTTAAGACTTTTTGTCAATTAATTAGAATTTAATCGAGGTAAGAACGTGTTTTATTTAGAGCTTATTCACCTATACTTGCTTATTCACCTAGGAATATTTACTGCGAGTGTAAGAAACTAATACTTAGTGGTGGACTTATTGTCACAAGAGCTTCTTCTACTGCAAATTACAATACATTAAGTGAGAAGAACGAGTACTATTGTATATTGGAAATAAAAGGGTAAACTCTAATTAATAACTTTTACAAAATCACATAATTATATCTATACAGACCTGAATATGAAAGATAAAGAATTGTTGTAGTACTAGATAAAACTTAAGTATACCGATGAGGATTGATAGATGAACACATACATTAAAAAATTTGAAAATACGAAATCTCATTTAAAAATTTTATAAAGTTAGGAAAAATTTATTGCCAATGATTTCTGTAACAGAAATTTCATCCCTAATTGCAATTTTAAAAAATATCGTACATTGGATATGCAAAAAAAATTAATAATATTTTGTGTTAAAAACTCTGTTTGTAAATAAATAAACTAATGTCATTAAACAATTTAACTTTGTACTTTTCTATTTTAAGAAGTGCCTGTATAAAATAATAACTAACACACTATAGAATAACAACTAACTAACCACATAATTAAACATAAATAAAAGTTTCAATACATAGCTGAAAGTGTCGCTTCAGAAGATTAAATTCAAATGAAGAATGTAAATGGAAAGAGCTATGTGAAATATGATTATAATAATAATTTGTTTTGATTAAACCTTGAAATTAAAAATATTACAATTTTTCAAAATAAAAACAAAAGTATATAAGAGTACATTTTATGCCTATTCGGTTTTTTCTTTTATTAATGAAAAAAATTGAGCTAGGCATATTGACTGAATTATGGATTTTTAAACCAACCAATATTTAGGATTGATTCAAGAATTATTAGTTATGTTTATCTCGATATGATCGAAATAAAATACATATTTTAAGGCGAAAATAAAAATCTACTTTTTTAATAAAATTATATAAAATTGTATTACTTAGTTTATGATCTTCATTCAAAATTTTACTCTTGTGAGATGGTTTGTTCAGGGAAAAGAAACGTGCTTAAAAGTTGAAGACTGAAAAGGTAATCCAGACTATTATTACACTTATGCAATAAGCATTGATATTTGAATTATTTAGTTAAAATTAATCTGTAACTGAATGAAATGGAAGTGATCTTATGATCAAAATATATATGGAGAGAGATGAGATGGAAATTTATTTAAAAAAATAAGCCTATTTTGTACATATGTGAATTAAAAATGAGTATGAATTTATTGACAATAAAAGTTTACAAAATACAAATTATGCAATATGTATTTAGAAAGAATCCAAGGATCATTACCAAGAGTGTAAATTTACTTCGTAGTTATAATTATTTGATATAAATTACTTTTCTATTTAATACGCCTTTAACATGTTTACAACCTCAGAAGTTAAAGCAAATTATTTTTAAGGAAAACAATATTTAATACTAAATGAACACAACATTCCAGAATCTCAATTTTAATTTATTGCATATTTGTTTAGGAAAGGCTCAAACAGTCAAATACGTCCCATCATTTACAATTATTTTGTTCGTCAACAAGTTACATGTCAAAAGCCACCATTGTTTTGATAATTTTCCTTAACCTCCCTTTCATTCCGAATGAGAAGACATATTTGGTGTCATAACAAAACTGGGAGCTACCATCGTTTGTTGAATTAACGTCGTGTAGTATAAATAAAGCTTCTCACTGAAATGTATTTATGCATCAAGAGAATAGGGAATTTAACGAGCTGGTGTTTAATCGCAAATTGGAGTCAAATTATGCTTCCTTAACTTATTCAATAATGAAGTATATTGAAGATACACAAGACATATATGAAGTATGCTTGACACATGAACCGGAGGTGAACGAAACTAATTTTAGATTCCGTGTAACTCCGTTGCTCGGAGTAGTTAGTGCTTTAATTAAAGTTTGTATTGTGATTAACATTTTTATTGATATATTTCAAACTTTTACGTTTAGATGAACTTATATCACACACATCTGACATATTAATGTGTACGATATCACTTCTAGTTAAATACAATAATCAAACATGGAAATTTAGTAATCTGAAAGATTGTAAAATATATTTAAAAGCCTACTTTATAATAAATATACACTGTTAAATGTGTAAGCAGAAAAAAGTACCATAAAAATTACTAATCAAAGAAACGAGTCTTTTCAGAGGGAGACGGAAACATTTATTGGAGACTAGGTACTGGTGTCAAGATACAGTTGATTCCAAAATATTTTAGGTTAGACAAAGAATTTTTAAAACAGTTGGTCCTCTATTTGAGAAAAGGTGAATGAGCAGTGAGACTTCAATGTATAACCCTGGATAATGATAAAATAATTTCCTTCTTAAATACTATGAATAATATTTATAATACCAAATAATATTTACAAATATAAGGTAGTGTATATTAGGTGATCCCGAATTTCTATTCATTTAGATTGCGGTCTGAAGTGAAGTGTGAATTTTGTTTCTTTTTTTGGGAAATAATAATGTAAAATTTGCACAACATTTTGGAGACGTCCTAAGTTTTTGGAGGATTCTCAATAGGATCTTAGTAATGTAGATATATTTTCTTACTAAAACATCTTAATTAAATCGGCTTTACAATAAAGATTCTAATAAAAGTGAAATTGAGATTATAGCGTTAATGGAATTTTGAAGGAACTTTTTGCTTTTTTGCTTTTTATTGCTTATTTATTTTATTTCTCTTTGTACATTCCAAATAAATACCGCATACATCTTTATTTATCCCTTAAATGTCCTGCAGTGCACCTACACCGGGCGTCGTATGGTGTCGTTAAAGTAATACTGATGCGGACTCGGCTAGCACTAATTGATTTTGACTATTAAGTGGCACAAGTAATGAATATTGAGTGATTCAGAAAGAAACATTTATTAGACTGGTAATTTAATGTTTTTATCAAGTTTTTTTTCAAAGGCAAAAAGTTTATGAGAATGAAAACATGGGGCTTAACAATGATCTAAAATGTGTTGAAAATAAAAAAAATATGTTCCGTTATTGAAAAATAAAATATTTTTCAGTAATAAAAGCCTAAGTAAAAAAATGTTTTAGGTTACATAGGTCAAATTTTTTCGAAAGGAATCCGAGAAAAAAGAAAATTGCCATATCAGTTAACCAACAATCTGTATATGTGACTTTAATTCAATAAATATAAACTAAACCCCGTTTGGAATAGATTAAATTTCAAACTGACTTCTAATGTTTGTATCGTAATTAAGTTTTAAGCTGACTTGTCATGCTTGTACCTCATTACGCTTCCAGCTGGCGTATATGCTTGTGCCCTAAGCTTCAAATTGTATTACACGAATTGTATCCTAATTAAGCTGCGAGCTGACCCGAAATGCTTGAACCCTAAATAAGCTTTAATCTTACTTGTAATTCATTTTTCTCAGCCGAACTTAAACTTAAAATACGTGGAAACCATTGTAATTATCTGTTTGATGAGTATAAATAATCAGGAACCAGTTAAGCATTTCCCCAACACGTACTATGATGTTACCAATCACAGTGTGATATTGCCCGTTTTAGTATTAGAGTAGTTCAAAATTAATAAATGAAATCACGTGATCTAATATTTCATTTTCATCTGTTGTGAACAATGAATTTCTACAAAATGAATGCCAAACATGTTCATTATTACAGAGGTAATCAAAATATAGTGAAATTCCTCGAAAGCATTACAAAAATGTAATAAAATAACTGATATATTGTGAGATATTTCGAAATTAAATTGTTACACAATATTTTTTAATTTACACGTTTAATCAATTCGCCAGAGAACTAAATATAAAATGTTATTTTTCAATTTTTATTGCAAAATATATCTTAGTTTTCCAATTCGGTTCATTTTTTGTGGATAAATTAGCTTTATTATTATTTCCTATTGACTATATTTGGCGTTAATTTTGTAGAAATTCAAAATTGATAATTAAATGAAACTAAGTAATGTAGTATTATTTCTACTTTCTTTAAGTTCTTTACCACGATCTAGGTTTCGTTGTATTACAACATCTTCAGATGGGCTATTAGCAAAGATTAAGTCTTACGAACATCCAGCAGCATTTATATGTTTCAATGGCGGAAGCCGGGTTTGTATGAGTTTTCCCACTAGTTATCTTAGTGAGTTTGTTGTAGGGCAGCGGTGTAGGTTTTATTATATTTCCGAGAGTTATGCGATATACAAATATTTAGTGAGGGTAATAAATTAAATTGCTGTTATTCTATGAGGTTGTACAATGCAAGTGTTCCGGTGTATGTAATAAAATTAAATGGAAGTTATTCTCGGTGTTATATTTATACAATAACAAGGGTATTTAAAAGTCAGAAGAAGGTTATACCACTAATTCTACATATCTACAGTTTTCTTTATTCATTTATTTATTTTTTTATATATGTTTATATTTAGATGTGTAATTGGGCTGAAACAATTTGAAGAGTACTGTAGTATGAATGTTGTCTAACTATATTATGTTTATAAGATATTAAGTATGGGTGATGATATTAGATTTAGTTGTTCATTTAATTACCAATTATTTCTTATTTTAATTTTTGATTTCCTTTCTTCATATTTTAAGACTTATTAGATTGCTTAGGAATTTTTTGCGAATTATCCAGAAGGTGTATAAACACAAAAACCTGAGTTTGAAAATTAAAATGATTTTTGTTGTAAATGAATTCTGATATCATATTTATATAAAATTGTTTAAACTAATTAATTTCAAAACAGCGTGTAATAAATTAGATAATATTAGAAATCTGATCTATTCATTCAACAGTTTAACACAAATAAAATAAATCTTTGATTAATTATGTGTAGAAGCGTGATAAAAAGTAAAGTAATGGATATCGTAAGTGTTTTACAACAAACAATCATGAAAATTTGGTAACTTTTTCCGGAAAAATAATATTATCTTAACCGTATATTTGTTCGGCCTAACACCTTTGAAAGTAAGCTTGTAATTTATCCCTCAGGGTTAATAAAATTTCTTCCTGGAAGAAATTTTATTAACCCTGAATATTTGGACATGGTACTGGTGTACAGAGAATCTAACCGAACTATCCGATTACGCGTTTCATCTTAAATATCACATTCAATTTAAAGATCTTTATATAGCCCCATAGAAAAAGTCTATTTTCGTTAAATCTGAATACCTAGCAGACCACGTGTGTGGTGCCTATCGACCAACCCATGGACTCATAAATTCTGTTTGGAAAGCTTAACGTTCGGCAGGCAAAGAATATACATATGAACATTCAGCATTGGCATTAAATTCTTTGAAATATTTAGAAAATATGTTAAAAAAGTCAAGTGTGGATAGCAACGAAAACAAATGTACCCCGTTTTCATCTGAGCACTAACGCAAGAATCTAATGTTTATTTCTTTTAATATTTGGGTACTACGTGCATTATTGGCAGAAGTAATTTTTTTTGTATATTTCTCAATTTATTTTTCCATAAATTAAGATACTAAATGATAACAAACCTTGAAGCACTTAAACGCGGTGGCGCCTAACGCAGTCGGCAAGTATTTTGAAGACTTTCATGGTGCGTTTTGTGAATGAAAAAAATTATTTAAGTATTTATATTTTTGACGAGATGAATAATTACCATTTGATTGATCAAATTTAAGCTTAAATTTTGTTTGGTTCAGAATACCGCCTGTATAATTAAAAGACACATACTTCGTTTCAACCTGTATAAAGAACTAATATTTCGTTTTAAATAACAAAAACTAAATGATTAAATAATTAGTTTGAAAATAAAATTGTAAATGGCAGAATATAATTTCTCACAAAATACCGTAATAAAAATACATGGAATTTGAACAACGACTGGACACGACACAAATAATTATAACTGACTCTTTTTAACACGTAAGCACTTTATATAAATACATTTTGGTACTGATCTAAAAAAATCTAGCATATTTGACTACGAACGAAAACATTGACAAAATTGTAGAAAAAATTTTATACCTCCCATTTGTTACCAAAATATCGCTCGTAGATACTTGTCGTTTAACATGTACTAAAACAAGAAATAAAATGTATACACACAACCACACACATGTATGTATGTATATATAAATATATGTATATGTATATATATATCTATATATATATATGTATATATATATATATATATATATATATATACATATAAGATAATAATATATAATCTAGAACTCATAGCACACAAAGTTATCTTCGATATTTCCACAACTTTTGAAAGTGTATTCAATGTTTCAATTGGCATTTACTAATTGCCACAAATTCGGATTTTCTCCACGCCGCTTAAATAAAGTGACTTCGTTTTGTATCAAAATATTAATTTTATATTACGGAAGAAAGATTTCGAATAAGAAATGTGGCTTTCGTATTAAGCTTCAACCGTCAAAAACACCGCACATTTCATTAAATATATTTTACCAAACTGAGCTCTGAACTTATTATAATGTATCGTATTTCGGCTGCTACTACTAACCTTCCGACCATATAATTTAACGTCTAACCGAACCACATTGGCAAAGTAATATTATTCTTTCACTCGTTTGTTTTTTCTGTTTGTAAATTGCGCACAGTAACAATAAATGAAAATAGTGGATTTGATATTTGGACCAAATTTTATATGACCGGGAAAGGGTTTGGGTATCAGGTTTCTCTCATTTACGACCAAAATATTTTATATCTGCTCTGCGGTAAAACATCGTGGACTAAAAGAGATTTTTATCAAATCTTCTTGCAGGGGTAAAATATTGTAACAAATCGTCAGCTGCTTAATTTTGACATCTTTAATTTTTTTCATGAATTTAATTTTTTAGTTTCTAAACGAAATTTTACTATTATACCTTTTTTTGAGTAAATATATAATTTTTTTATATAAAGGTTCTACGCGTTAACACGGTATTCAACGATTCAGTCGCTGATTTCTCTCAGAACGGACTAAGATTTTGTATAGTAAATAAAAGTGTTTTTTTTTTAAAACGGCACTGTAACTTTTTGAAATAATGTCGTGTGTATAGATATTACGTCTAATATAACATGAATAATGTCATTATTATTGATGTTCTTAGGTGTAACATGGCTACAGGAAACCTTAGCAGTATAGTCGAACGGCCACAAGCGATAAAAAACTGCAAATTTCGTCTAAGTTTTTGAATGTATTATATAAAATATAATTAAAAATACAGACATTTACACAGATATATTTGCACTTACTTTTAGTTCTATGGCCACTTTTTAATTATTTCTAGCTAGATATATTAAAAAAAACCTGTCAACACGAGTAGAACATGACCTGCCTTGGTTTCGAACATATGTAAAATTATAAACATTTAAGGATACGTGGTATTTCTAATAAAACTACACTACATAATTTTTTTACAACGTGTTTATATATGAACTATTAAATCTTTGGGGTCTTTACAGTTATATTTTAGCAATTACATCTTTTAGAGCAACAACAAACTAAATATAAAAATGTGTAGTTCTTCATTGAATTAAAAAAACAAATTATTTGGATTTTTCCGCTTACTTATACTATAAGTCCTCCCATTACGCAAACTTTTAAGATTGTGGGTCAACAAAAAAATTATCTATCGATGATTGAAAAGAAAAAAATTACCATGCAAAGGGCATTGTCTTTCAGTTACCTGAACCAAAAAAACTTGAATTTTTAAAACAATTTAAATTTAGATATTAATTTCAAATTGAAATCTCGAATCCTTTCTAAGAAAAAGTGCTTTGACATATAAATGGATGGACTTACTGACAGACAACTAAGTTGTCATATAAGAATTTCGTTTTTTTTTTTAGGAATGAAATCTTATAGATAAAAATAAATCTTCAATAAAGTTCAAAATATAGTAATGAGAAGAATCGCTATATTTTGTATGGCTGCTTACTGTCTATAAATTATTTCGTTTAAAAATTAGATACCCCTAAATTAATTGAAACTTATTTTTAATATATGCTTGAATAAAATTATAGTGAATCAAAATGGCTATAAATATTTTGTTTTCTCTCCAAACAATGTTGATTTAAATTGTAAATCTTTGAGAGGTCAATAATTGGACCTTCAAAAATTGAGAAGGTACAGATTGTAGAGTTACAAATTTTCTACCTTCGACTATGTAAATTATAGGTATATACTAATGCAAATTTTCATAATACCAAACAGTTGATATATTTATAAGTATTTCTATGTACAGCTTTTTTATCCTTAGCCAAGAGATGATAAGTCAATTAATTAAATTAATATCTTCGCCTTCTGACTACAAACAAATAAGAGAAATTCACTTTGAATGATATCAACAAATCTTCGTCAAATTGAACATTTAATATTTAGCTTCACAACGTTTAAGGTTTGAAAGGTTCGTTCTTTGAATCAAATCAGTTGAACGACGATTAATTATCTGTAAATACTCAGTGCTTGACGGTGTAGCTGACAGTCCTATTAAGCCTGCGTAATAGGGTAGATAAAAGTACTTTTGGAAAATAATTAACGAAGCTAAATATTTAAAGGGTTTATTACAATATATTGTCAATAGTTGCGTTGATAAATAATCAAGTTGTTATTGTTTATAAAAAGCAAATATTTTAATTTTCAATAAGTAGGTCAAGATCGTTGAGGCTGTGCGCCAAGAAATACAAAATGAATCCTTAAGATGCGACGGTTTTGTCTGTTACTATGTCACAATCTATTTTCTTGCACCGCTAAAGTTAATGATATGAGGGAACTAAAATATAATTAATTGAGATTGCTAATAAACTAGTATAGAAAATTATTTTCATGGAAACGCATTCTATTTAATAGATTAAGAAATACTTACGTGGATACATAGACAGATTAAAAACAAAAGACTTCTCACGCGGCGGCATCATGACTGCGATCACTGACTTGAAAGTATTTACCGGTGAAAATTGGAATATATATCAACAAAAATTCGAATGTTTAAATTTTTTGAACAACGCAGCCAAAGAAAAAAAAATGTCGATGCTTATCACAAAGCTAAATGCAAATATTTGTGATTTGTTGACAGCATTGTGTGTGCCGAACTTGCCAATAAACGAAACATATTAAAAAATATGTAAAAAAGAGCGAAAATAATACTATACTGTGCAAAACAATGCATTACAACAAGCGGAATTCTGAAAACTATGTTAGAAAACTAATAAAAGAGAACAATACTTAATAGAACTAAAAAATTTGTCTAATTTTAAAGAACTCAGATCAAGAAATTCAGGAAAAATTGTTGAATTATTGAAAGAAGCTGACTGGAAGATCTGATGTTTTTAAATTAGTGTTGTGGGTTTCAAGCAGAGGCACTTTCGTTGAACCTCGACTTCCAATTCCTCATCCCTGAATCCGCAGGAGTATTGCCTGCTTAAACCATGAGACTTGAGGATTTGCCGTTTTAAAATTAGCAGAGCTGGCCTCAGGCAGAAATTCCGTTATATAATTATGAGTTCAAACATGATCCTGATGCTTCAAGGGTATTACCATGTCTAAACAATGAGAATTGAGGAAATGCTGTTTTGAAATTAGTATCGTGTGTTTAATATACATGATACTATTTTCAAAATAGCAGCAGAAAAGACTATCATTGAACTCTGGGTTCCAAATTCTCAATCTTGAAACTGTGGTGTACTGTCTGCTTAAATCGTAAGACTTGAAAATCTGCTGTTTTTAACCTGATTTCATGGGACTCACGAAGAAATTCTGTAACTGAATTTTGATTTCCAACTCCTCAGTCCTGATGCTGTAGGGTTACGTGAAATGTAGCATTACACGTAGTATCTAGGTATGCATGAACGTGAAAAAGGAGAGAACCATCGACTTGGTACCTATTCCAAAAATCTCCAGCATCAGGAATATTTTACAGAATTGTTATGATGGACGAAATTGTGTACTCTTGTTCTTACTTTATAAAATTTTTATTATTTTCTAAGATTTACTTTTATTTGTCGTTTCGTTTCTTTGAAGTTCAAAGTTGAGAATGTATAGCAAATACATTACATAGGTTATTTTACAGATTCAAAAAATAGAAAAGTAAATAAATATCAAACATAAAATTTAAGAAAAAGATTGTCGATTTCGACAGTACATCTTGAACTATTTTTATATGAGTGTGTAAAAATAGTTTAGAAATCCACATTACTCGCTTTCTCAATTTATACTCTACTTGACATATATAATAAAAATTAATTATTTCATTTGTCCCTCTGAAAGTTCCATATCAAAACGTTTGAATTTATATGCAAATTAATACGATTTATTACAACGGCAAAATTAAATTTTTCAATACTCACTTCATCAATACTCACTTACAAATGGACAAATACGTGAGTGATTTGTTGAATGTGGAAACTTTTTCTCTTGAAGCACGGATAAGAAAAATCTTTTACGAATTTCATAAAAAATGCACACTTGTTACGTTTCCTAATTTTGAAAATATAAAGTAACAAATAAAAAATTATAAATATGCAAGAGTTTATTAGCTACTATTCGTAAATTTTACGTTCAGTAAATATTATTTAGATATTTAAAAAAAATGTTAACGAAGTTTTAAATAATGTAACTTGCAAACCTATAAAATATTGCCTATGATAAAAATTTTGAAAGGTTTGAATAATAAATTATACATCCCTTTATGTCACGAGCCTTATTTTAGTAAACAAATTAAAAGAAAACAACTATCTTACATTTTCCTTTCTCGATTCCCTATCAGTAGACCTATCTTTCAGTTTCTATTAAAAACCTTTCTCTATATATTTTAATACTAAATTATTTGTTAATTTAGTTACTATTAGGTCAATCTAGTAATATATTTATATCATTTTTGGTATAATGTAATTGTACAGGTGATTCCCTAAGGTCTCACAGACATTAAGTTCTCAACTTCTGGTGTTTTGTTTCGATTGAAATACATTGCTGATATAGTAATAAGTTGGTCGAAAAATAAATAAAACATGAAAAAAAATATAATTTAATTTCGTTTATTATATTATAATTACTAGAACAAACAAATTACCATTACTGACTTTCCTTACGCATTGGGTAAATCAACTAGAGATCGTAATTTTACAAATTTTATCAGCACAAATCTCGTCGTTAGTTAGTTTTCGACCTGAAAGGAATCATTTCGATAAATAGAATTTTAGTGTTTTTATTTATTCCCTTATTTATTTATTCATACTTTAATATACAAATAATCTTTATTTATTTATCCATACTTTAACGTACATATACATACATTTGGCGACTTATTAATACAAGAACCACAAAATTTATTATTCGTTTCATCTTAATTCATCAACAATTAGGATTATATTTCATTAACAAATATTGAACAAAGAGGTTTGAATGAATTTCAAAACATGGCAGCATTAAGTCAGTTTTAAATTTAAAACATAGCTATTGCAGATAAAAGCTCCCGAAAAATGCTGTGTTGCTGAGCAATATAATTCTTTGCAAGAACATTACGATAGACCGCTCCTAGATCTGAAAACTTAGTAACGGTACCTACAATATTTCAAGGATGCGATACCTGGTGATTGCCGTAGTTTCTACAATAATTTAACTCATAAATTGTTTTCCAAGTTTTAATTTTTACGCTTTCGGAAGGTTTTTGTTTCATAATTTTAAATAAATATTTGTAATTAGTCTTCCAAGTATATTGACGAATTAAATATTTAAAAATACACATTCGCGGCGTTGTAATATAAGCGACGATGTAATAGAGGGAAAATAAATATTTTGTTGAATATATTTGGTGTTAAGTTTATAGAAACTCATTATCACTTAATTTTTATTAACAAGTAAATGAAACTACGTGATGTAGTATTATTTCTATATTATTTGAATTCTTAACCACGATCTAGGTTTCGTTGTATGACAACAGGTGGGCAATTGGGAGACATCTCTTCAAATTGGCCACCTGAACATGTTATCACACAACGAAACCTAAATCGTGGTTAAGAATTTAAATAAATTAGAAATAATACATCACGCAATTTCATTTACTTGTTAATAAAAATTAAATACAATTTTTGTGGTAAGTGCATAAGTATTGGGGTCACATTTTGTTAAATTTTTTGCTCTCTTTGATCATATTATTCTCTAATAAGACTCTGAATAAATAAGAAGATATTAGGCCGACCTGTCTCACGATCTGTTCAATATTGAAGGATTTGCTATGTCTGTCTCTCCCATTTTACAATTGTTTTATTTTATTAAATAATTGTAGAATTTTTGGGTATTTTTGTATGTCTGGACCATTTAGTGTTTGCCATAGTGATGAATCTATTATGAAATCAAATTTCTTAACAAATGCAATATTTATGAGGTATTCATACTCTAAATATTTTTCACGAATTTGAGCTGGTGTGAATATATGGTCAGTTGTGGATGCAGTGGAAAATCAGCTTGTACTGTTTGTTGTTTAAAATGTATTATTTATTTATATCTTAAAATTATTTTTATTAATATTTTTTGCGTTGTTGGAGTATGCTAATGGACCAATAAATTGTAATGTTTTCTGCATCGCTTTTCTTGTATCATATATTTATGATGGAAGTATCCCAATTAGATTGAATTTTTATGTATAATTTTTCTTATTTTGTGTACGTACATTTTTTTGCATAATACCGATTTTTATTTTCAAATAAAAGTTCTCACTAGATCCGAGAAATGAAAGTGGTAGTACTATGAGCTAAGATTATTCTCGCTACGCTAAGAAGCTTGTTTTATTTTTTTACATATCGATGAAATAATTATCCACCATGTTATTTAAATTATTTTGATTACCTCATTAATTTGTAAATTAAATTTTTTGAGGCACCGCAATAAAAACATTACAAGTACACCATCTTCTAACATAATTCATTAAACAACTCGTTGGCGTAATACAAAACAAAAATACATAATTTTGCAATTAATCTATTATGAACTTTTAGAATAAATATTAAATGTTTCATATTGAGCCAAGTTAGTGTTTCCGAAAAAAATATTGCGATAACTTTCATGTTTGTTGATAACGGTTTCCAATCATACTTAATATAAATTGCAATTTGTGTTTCTGTATTCAACATATGGAATAATGTGTCTAATCAAAATGCTTGTAAAAATTTCATAATATTATCATAAACCGTGTCCATACTATGCCAGTGTCTGCCATTTAGCCAACCAGGTTGGCTAGGCCAGATTCGGTGTAGACGTGAATATTGGCACGTATTAGCAGTTGTTTGAAGTTGGTTTACGTCAAATACAATAAATAAAAATATGCCAACTGATGTCACGTGGCTTTAATTATAATTAGAGGTGGCTGTTTTTTATTCCTCCTCAACAATCAACACATCTAATTCATTTACACTTTGGAAATCAATGTTGGGAATTATTTTTAATTTTGTTCATTGTTTGTTCACCAGTCAGTTTTTTAGAGAAAATAAATGGTAAAAAAATTATTTGTTAAAACTGAAAGATTTTTGTATAAAATATAATTGCAATGAAGAGCATTTGTAAACATTTGTGAGGTTAATATTTCCAATTAGAGGTATCTTTGCCAATTTGATTTTACTAGCAGACCTTGCCAATGGCCTAAAGCAGCATAGTGGGTGTGAGTCTCTATATTAAGTATACAGTAAATATAAGGTTTTGTTTTGTTAAAAAAGAACGATTCGAAACCCTTGACCTAAAATATCGCCCATATTATCTTCAGATTTTCAAGAGTAATTTAACCCGTAAGCAATCTGCTTAAATGTTTTTTTTCGGAGATGGATTTATCCCCTTTCTCTTACGCACACGACTATATGTTCGAAAAAAGTTATTCAGTTTCACTTTTCTTGACAACGCATGAAAAATAGGTCTAAATCAATAAATTATTCTGCTTTTATTAAATTTGGTTTCATGACAATTGTTTAAAAAATTACCTGATACTAATTTTTTTTAGAGAAAATAAATTCATTGGTAACAAGGTTTTATTATAATATTTAAAATATAGGTCTTGTTGTGTCAGAATTTCAAAATTTAATGTCCTGTTATTTTTTAATATACCCCAGGCGTTCGATATTTTTGCTGCCATGAATATATTGTCTCAAACAGACGCAAGTTTTACATATTGCCTTACATTTTCCAACATCGCAGTAATTTCCACTAAAAATATCCTTTTAAAAGAATGAAACAAATTTACTAGTTTTTGCTTGTTTTAAAAACAAATTATTTTAAATTTTTTTCTTAAGTTCATTTAGATGATGCCGGAATCAAAATATTTATTATGACAAATTGTTTTAGATTATTCATATATTTTTAATTTTGGGTAAACCTGTTTTTTAAGCACCGATTTCTGTAGCAGTTGGATTTATGTAGAGCTTCGTTTTTTTTAGTTTTACATAATGTAATTCTAGAAATTAATTAAATTAGCATATTTATGCATCCAAAAATTACATAAAACGGAAGAATAAAAATTAACCTGCAGTTTGAGTATTACACATATTCTGGTAAACAAATAAGATGACAGATTTATTAAAAATAGAACAAAATCGGTTGCCAGGCTCTAATGGCCAAGGTTATAATTTCATTTCTTTCTTGAATGTCTATGCAGTTTATATAGTAAACAAAAGAAAATGATGTTAAACCATTTATGGCACAGTAATTCTTCACAATTTAATTATCCACTTTTAAATTGGTCCTTTTTTTAAATTGGTGTTCGCGAATGTAAAATGGATACATGCTTTGTACTTACTCATGGCTTAAGAATAGAAAAAATGCCTGACATTTTCATCTAAACATTTATAAAATTAAACGAACATATGTGAATTATACGAACATTACCAAAAGGGAACAATGTTGTGAACAAAAGTTTAGAAAATAAAACCCTTTCCGAACAAAAGTTTAGAAAATAAAAACTTTTACATTTTGCCACAAGCCTAAAGGAGAATCCTTATTTTTAAATAAGTAATAAAAAACTGTCTTTGTAAAAATTATATGAATTTAAAAATTCTTTTTAGGAGTTTATATTGCATATTTGTTTTTTTTTGTTACTGTATAAAATTTTGAGGGTTACTGCAATTAAATACTTTTGAATCAATGCAATCAGTCTAAAACGAGCTTTGGATCTAGGCTCTTTTTAAACTTAAAGTAAGGAATCCCTATATAAATTATGTAAGTCAAGAGACAACAGTGATGAAATGATAAAATCATTGTGAAATTCAAAAGACGATATATCCGAAATAGGCATATTTCTACGAAATTCACTTAATATCCTCCTCCAAATTATATGAGATGAATAACATACTTACTTGTGTTTCTGCTAATGCTTCGAAATAAAGGCTATATCCATGACACAATATTCTACATGTTAGAAGAAAAATTATCTAGCGAGTAGATCCGTGATTAAGGAATTTCAATTACTTCTGAAACATTTTTCATCGGGAGATTGAAATTTGATAGCCTTTAAAGACAATAGGTAACTCGTATTGAATATTGATGAGTAGAAAAAGGATCTTTCAAGGTTGGGAAAAGGTAAGAGATTATCTCAAGAGAGGGATCAATGTGAAACCTATTTGAGAAAGATAACTTTTACCTATTAGTCGAAGGAAATGAAATGTGACAAATTTATATCGGCATTTATATTTTCAATTTTATTTTGGTTGTAATATCTTACATTAAAATGACAGAAATACGTAATTTTTTCTCTCATTTTACATTTTTATAACATATTGTATTAAAATTACTTGTATACTAAAATATATATTTTCCTTATATGGTTCCGACAAATTTTATATGTTTCGAATTGCGCAAGACCTTCACATATTTGTACAACATTTTATACTTTTCCTTATTATGTTATTAAAATTTCAAATGGTTACGACCTACTTAAAGATGAGAAATGATATATATATATATATATATATATATATATATATATATATATATTGCTAAAAGAGTTAATTTATGAAAATCGCATTAATATTAGTGTATAACTATAGGGTTTTATTGCTGAAATATAGTTTAATTGCTAAAAACACAGCTACTTGGAAGGAGACAAATCAACAAATACACTGTTAAATTCACATAATGTACCGAAATTTGTTTGCATTTTAATTATTTTTTTTAAATTCAAACACTAATACTATTTTTTAAAACACACACTTATAACTACTGTTACTGCCCGAAATATTCGTGTAGTAACACTGAAGTAGTCTTGAAGTATGGAAGTATATGCATACATAGGTACATATGTGTGTGTAAATAAATAAATAAATATATATGTATATATATATATATGTATATGTATATATATATATATATATGTATGTATATATATATATATATATATATATATATATATATATATATATATATATATTATATATATTTAAGACGCATTGTAGCACAGATAAAACATTAATGTTGTTTTGTGTTATGCAAAATTCTGTCTTGAGAAATAATTACGAAGGATAGGCGTAAAAGTAACTGCAAGTAGGGTCAGGATCCATTAGGGTCGTTGCTATTTTTTTTTATTAGGATATTTTTTTTTTTTAAATAATAATAAAAGAAAGTCGTCACTTTATACTGATTAAATCTCAAATCTCATTACTATAACCTTTGTCCGAGTTTAGACTTATAAAACTAATCTTACTGCACAATATAAAGTTTACACTCTCGTCTACATCTTTTCAAGCATTAGACGCAGTTCTCATCAAGAATACGGTAACCAAAATGTATCACATTTGGAGTGTTCGTGTTTTCGAAACTAATATATCATAGCCAGTTCACCTATTTTAAAACAAGTTTTAATTTTCACTTAACAAGTTTTAATTTTCACTTTTCAACTTTTCCATTATAAAATAAAGCTATATTTTAGTGGGCTTGTTTGCCTTCTTTTTCTGTGGAAGAAACAAACTGCAATGCGGGCAACAAATATCATATTATAATCCTTATTTAAATAATTTTTTTCTCTACTAAATGAAACAACTTGATGTTGTATTATTTCTACTTTATTTACCAACTTAAATAAATAATCTCGTCTAATATAACTCATGTTTGAATAAATGAAGTAATATAATATATGTAACTTGTACTGAGATAAGCAAAGTCGTCGAATGTAAATGATATTGCAATAAACGAAACAGATATTAAATTATTTAAAAAAATTACAAGTGGAAAAGTCAAAGAAATGCAGGAAAAGCGTATTACTATATCGATAGAAATAGTAGTCCTCTTATTATTTTTTTCATTTAAGTTTATTATTTAAGAGGAAATAAAAAATTAAATGAGATTAGTAGTAATGGAAAAGACTTAACTGACTGTGCTGCTCATAATTTAATGTAAAAGAATGTTTTTAATAATTTCTAGCAAAATATTTATTATGTAATTTATATTTCTATAGCCTTAAATTTATACTTTTCAGGTTATGGCATATTTATAAGGGTATATTTTTAAGTTATGAGAAATGCTTATTTTACTAATGAAACCAATTAGTAAAATAAGCAGTCCTTATAACTTCATTCTATGCCTAAGTCTTGCGTCGGCCCTTTTTTGACAGGCTCGTGTCTTCTTTAATTTGCATGTAGATGCTTGAGATCTCAGCAAGTATGAAGCAAACTATTAGAAAACATCTTATTTAATACGTACTTGGCCGAAATATTTTGATGAGACATGATCCAGATTTTGTACAGACGTTTCTCTTTTAAAAATGATAGCAATGCCGTCAAGCATTTAGCTATTATCGTGCAATTTTATATTTAACATAACACCTTTTTATTATTTTTAAGAGATGCATCAATGGTATGACGTCACAACAGATGACATAATATTGGCATGACGTATTACTGCAACGCAAATTCTTAAGCCAGATATAATTTTGTTTAATTCTATTGTTAAATAATCCATATTATTTTATTGCTAATAATCACATTTATTTCAAGTAAAAATAATAATTATGAACTAATAAAAAATTAACAAGAATATTCCCACTGGCTTTGTTTCAGGTAACCTTCCTTAACTACTTCGACATCTAATGAATTGACTCCATGCAGTTTAACAATGAAGAGGAGAACTTTTGTTTAATGTTGTTGGACTATAAATATCTTGAATAAATATTGATGGTTTATTATTAACCTTTGTAATATGTATTTATGAAAAAAATTGCTTGAATTAAAATACTCACTCGATTGGCCCAGATCGTCATCAGTTAGAAATTTTGTGAATGGAAAAATTGTATTGCTATCGTTTAATGAAATTCTATAAATATCAGAGCGTTTTTGCGTTTTAAAATATGTGTCACTTTGCTGTCACTCTCCGACACATGGCCTAAAGAAGTAAGGTGCTATTTTGCAAAAACATAGTAACTCCAGTTTTAACGCCAGGCAATTAGGTGTTTCCGAAACTCGTAATTTTACGTTGATGTCGAAATTCAGTAGAAGTATGCACCCCATTATGTACTAAATGTTAGGCCGTGAGTTACCTTTATGTACACGATTTGAAAAAAAACAATTTTTGTATTACCCTCCTAGATACAATTTTGTTGTTTGATTCTTATTTAATTCTTATTATAGGTGTGAGCAATTTATGTTATTAGCCAAGAATTCAAATAAATTATATTAAATCGTGTTTTTGTTATTATGCGTCAACTTAAAATCCACATTTGATTTTTTTCTCCCGAATGATATTTAACTCTGACTTACTTGGTAATTGCAATGATAATATAATTATAAACAACGTATTGATATAGGAATACAACTGACAAATTATGGTATATCTAAACATAAGAAATTTGAAAGGTTGCCCGAATTTGAAGAGTCTAAGATAGGGCATAATGACACGATGCATCGTTATCACCTGACAATATATAAAGTAATGTTTATATTTACGTTAAACCTGCCACATGTTCCTCCAGAAAAAAATGAACCAATTTGCATGAATAACATAAAAAGGAAAACCCAAATATTTATAAGCTTATTAAATCTGAGTGGGTTCCTATAGCCTTCTAATGGTTTAATTACAAGGGATTCCATTAACAACATACTACCAATATTAATATTAGACTATTAAAAATTATTAATATTTGCGAGGCCACGGCTCTACAAACCGTACGAATCTTTCCAACGAGGTGGTTCTTTAACATTTTCTTTAGTAGCGGGTTTAATTTTAATCCTTGTTGTTCTTTATTGGTATGTTTAGACAACAATATCAACGATTTTCAAGAATATATTAAAAATAGAGAACATGCATGAAAATTAGATTTGAATAAAACGATTAGGTTTGTGAAAGCGAACACAAAGAAATATATTTGTAGCAATCAAACAGAAAGATTATTTTCGATTATAATGAGAGTCCAAAATATTAGCAAAGATATCTTTGCTAATATCCCACCTGAAGATGTAATACAACGAAACCTAGGTCGTGGTAAAGAAATTAAAGATAGTAGAAATAATACTACATCACGTAGTTTCATTTTCTTTACTATTATCTTAAATAAATTTAGCATGCTTATTATCCATTAATAATATTTCGGGTAACCTTTGTTAACTATTGCAATAAGCCATACAGTTTAGCATTGGAGAGGAAGACCCATATTAAATACTTGTTCATCCTATTAGTATCTTGGGGAAACATTGACGGTTTATTAACATTAGACTTTGTAACTTCGTTTTATTTTTTCTCTACTTTTTTCCATTAAAACTTTCACTGGTTTTCATTATCGTTTCCGATAATAAATTAGAATTAATTCATTCAATGCCAATCTCGACGTAAACAAATTTAAAGTGGGATCAAGGAATGCGATAACTGCAATGAGAGTGCTATGTAACTATGCTTGCTACTACATGTGTAATTAAGTATCACGCTATTTTTTCATAAACAATAGCATCATATGAAATAACAAATACATGCTTAACACAGAATGCATAAAGCTAGTTACTCTGGTTCATTCTTAGCTTCATATATTTTCGTTTGCATCAAATATTTTCGTTCATGTATCTACTCATGTAGTATTTTAAAAATATCTGATCAACGTTTATTTTCATTTTTACTGCCAATACTTTTGTTCTTACAAAAGAATACTGCTTTATATATCATTTTTCTAGCAACGAAGATAGCATAGATTCAACCTATCGATTTGGATGGAATATGCTTCCACGTAATATCTGCTTAAAAGCCAAATTTCTTTATAATATTATGAGTAACAATTTTATGGGGAAGAAATTGTTAGCTTATTTATATTCATACATACTATTTATACACATTATGGAGCACAACATGTAAACACGAACGTAATGTTATATTCATTTCATAATTACATAAATACACATAGTTTCATTAAACAACTTGGCTATGTTTTTACTAAATTATGCTTATCACTAATGGGTGAGGCAGTTTTATTGCAAAAAAAATAAATATTGAATATTTTCTCAGTATTTAGTATTAAACAAAACTCGAAAGGAAAAATTATGATGAGAAAATTTTGCAGTTGTGTTAAAAATCATTAAAGTCATTTTAAATTGTACGTGGTTACATATTTCACATTAAAGATAATTATATTGTTTGTTTAAAAATTAAGAAAAGTCTTGTAAATATGCATCTCAAGATTTTCTCCTCTAGTTCTTCTTAAAAAGTTTAATTTTACTGATACATTTATGGAGTTGCAATGTTTTGTAACAAAATATTTATAACTTTACATTAATTTTGATAGAACTTCTAAACATTTTTTTTTATTAACCGCACATATCATTGTTCGAATATATGAAACCTGATTATACATTCTTGGCAGTTGTAATTTCATTTATCACGGATTAATTTTTATTAAAAATACCTATTGAATTTGACCTCGTTATACAGTTTATTGCGTACAGCAGTTATTGATTTCACACTGGCTTATTTCAACAAATATTTAGATGTCCCATGTAAATTGCATTCTGCTGGAAAATAAATTCAAACACTCGTGGACAAGGTCCGCACTCACTTGTTCACCGATTCAAATCGCTATCCACCAACAGTACTTTTTATTAGCTTTCCGCGGATTTCTTTGAAAAGAAAATTGTTAAATAATAAAGTGTATCATAATTAAATGAAACTACGTGATGTGGTACTATTTCTATTTTCTTTAACTTCTTTACCACGACCTAGGTTTTGTTGTATTTCAACATCTTAAGGTGGGCTATTATCAAAGATAAAAAAGTAGAAATAATACTACATCACGTAGTTTCATTTAATTGTGAACAATGAATTTCTACAAAATTAACGCCCAATATATTCAAAGTGTGTCATTATTCCCACATCACGCGTACTATTATATAAATGTTTTAAATATCGACTTACTAGATACAAAATCTTAAACTACATTTAATTCTTTTTTCGAAATATATTTATCGAGAAATATTTTGTGAACTATCATTTTTCGGGTTTTATTCTATATAAGGTGCAAAGAGAAACATCGAGCAACGTAATCTTTTGTGTTACTTCATAAAATAATATTTGGAAAATAATTGTAATTTGAAATTAAATGTCAATTAATGGTTTCAAAACATTCCTCTGATAAAAAAATGCCATTCCAAATTATCGACTGATTAAAAGTAACTATTTGGTTTGCATGAGATCTTATTTTTTTACTTAGTTACGAAAGGCTAAAAAAATTGTGTAAGGTAATATTTTCATAAGTCAAATTTAAAATTGATTGTTATATTTTTTACACGATCGCACGACAATAACGCAAAAATATAATTTTTGAAATTGATGAGTATTAAACTAATTTACTTGTGCAAGTAACTTCTCATTAAAACTGCCCTCAGAGGAGTTTGCAAGATATTTGAACTGGTTTAAAATTCAGGTGCGAAAGCTAATAAATCAGTCCCATAACGTAGGTCGAGGTGTAATGAATCAATTTTTGCAAGTGTAACTTAACCAATTTATTTAAAACCGGTAAATGCAGGTTTTACTGGTATCATATTTTCATATTGATGACAAAGTTCGGGGAAGATTGGTTTTCTAGTTGCCCCTGTAATTCTGTTTCAAAAGTAAATATTTAATTATTTTTGTGTGTTAAGAATTTTCATCTATAATATATTTACATTGATAAATATTGCACAAATTATATGTTTGAAATCGATAAATGATTATGGAGTCCTTCATATATCCTTAATTGACAAGCCGGATAGAGTAATATAATAATAAATTTTAATTTCATTATTCAGTATTTTTTTTGCAACCTCGAAAGTATGTATTTCTTTTTTTTCATATTTACTATTTGTATTTATTTTGTTATCCTTAATTTTTTAGTTGTTTAAACTCTTTTCATATTTGAACTGAAATTTTTTCAGCATCTTGTAAAGTAAGATGAAGAAAATATTAAAATTTGTTCATTTCTTTGTAAAAATATAGTGAAGGAAAATTGCAGTTGGTTTGTTTCATTACTGAGGCAAATAATAAAATCGTTTGTGTTTATTTTCGTGGAAAAATTGCTTATAATGATTGCATGAATTATTGTTTCCAAATTTGTAAAGTGTATTCTTTGGCTCCAAATTTATAAAGCGTATTTACCCATAGGAATTCCTTAATATACCAGATGACATCTGCCTATGTATCTTTCTGTCTATTTCCTTATAATTTGTGTTTCAATAGATTTCGATAGTACGATGTCGATATTATTTGATCAGCAAAGTATTTGCATATTCATGTAACGTTATAACCTTAAGTTTATATTGATAAAGCGTGTCTGGACGTGCAGGTAAGTAGAAAACTTTATGAAGAGAACTAATTATGTCATTAAAATGCAATATCCGCATTTGTCCGCAAACAGAGTTGCGGGCCAATTACGATATTTGATGTTCTTAAAGATCGTTTTTCTCGAAACAGCTTTTTTTGAAATTGCGGGTAAGGAAATTCCTATATTATTAGCCTAAAAAAGAAATCTCTTCAATATTTCCAGCTATAATTTTATCTTTTATTAAGCTTAGCTTTTTTAATATTAGCAATTAATATATATTGAAGCACTTTGAATGCTAATTTTCTCACGAATCTGATTGTTGAATAAAATGAGTCAGTCTGTAATTACGATAAAAACTAAATAGACATTTTTTCGCCTCTACTATTCAGATTTAATATCAAACCATATAACTGCACATCTTTCTAACCAGGTGTTTACCCAGATTATAAAAATGCACAGTACAATTAGTGTAATAATATCTCTTAGTAATAATATATCTTAATCGCCGCTTTATTCACTCGAGTATCCAGGATCATTATTAAGATAACGTATTTTAACTTGATCGCAAGTCAAACGCAGCCAGATAAGACACGTCTGAAGCCAATGACGGCACTAGCCAATCCTTCAATAGCCAATGAAAGCACTTAATAAAGCAACGTTGCTTTTCGCGCTCTAAGCACTACATGATGAAAGTGTTTTGATAATAGATATGTACTAAAAGATGCCTCGTAGTGAAAAGGAACCCGCACTACGAAAGATCCGTACACAGTTCGGATTGAAACTTTTAATGGTACACAATAATTTAATTTATTAAACTATTCGCAAAATATGAATTTTTTAGAAAGAAAATATGTTGTATAGTATATTTTTTCCGGTGATATTTAGATTCTTTTACTTTTTATATGATGTAAAAACAAATTAACGATATTCGTTTTGTTTTACTTGTATTGTGATACCTTGTTCTTGTCAAAGTTTATGATTCGAGTTCAACAGGAAGTACCCTATAGGTTTTAATTTGTTTGTAAGTGTCAAAATATGCAGTATCAATGGTTGAAACGAAAATATATTGTGTACTGTATCTTTCACAGGCGCCTATTGAAGAAATATATTTATTATTATGCGATATAATTCCAAATTAATGATTTTAGGATTTTTTTCCTTTACATGAGCTGTGATACTTTGTTTTTTGTAGAAATTAATGATTCTTAAGTAACAAGAGATACCCCTTAGGTATTGATTTATTGGCGAGTGTCAAGAAATGCGATATAAATGGCTATATTTTGAGGTTTTTTTCATTGCGTTGACTTAGAAACTTGAATTTTTAAACCTCTTAGTCAATGTACATTAGTATTTGGTATTAAATTAAACTTCACGCGTTCCTAAGAAAAGAGGTCTTGATAGCCAGATAGATAGATAGACAGACAACGAAGTAATCCTATAAGGGCTCCTTTTTTTCCTTTTAAAGTATTGAACTCTAAAAACGAACAAGTTACGTATATTTATGTTACCTCTATCTTTAATAAGACATATTGCTTTTCAAAATCCTATATACAGAAAGCGTGGGATCTTTACCATCTGAACACCAATTTTTCGTTCCACGTACGTGAAGGTTAAAGATACAGGTTCGGGAATCATAAAGACACTATCTGGCAATATCTGAGTATCTGAACCGAACAGTGGAGTAGTTTCTCTAAAAATTGTAATATTTTCTAGTTAAATCGTGGTCCTATAGTAAACTAACCATACATTTGTACATTGTATAGAAACAAATTAATTTGCCATAAAATAGTTTATTAAATCGTGTCTGAAAATTATACCGTTTTCTTTCTTAATAATATTGAAAATTAGTTAAATAATACTTCATTAACGCCTAAAATAGTGAAAAATTATTTATTTCAAAAGCTGTATGTGTCGTACTTCTTTGATAAGACGAAAAAAGTTAAGATAAAGTATGTCTTTCGGATAAGAGTTTTCCGAAACAATCTGTGGTTAAATTCATTCTTCGTTCATCATATCTTTGATCGATCAATTAATTTCTTGTTGTTCATTATTTGTTTCTTTTCTGAAATTGAAATAAACATTTTGATAATTTCATTCTTTTTTTGTTTTTAGATCCATATAACATCCTCAAATAATCCAGGTATTTTTTAAACGAAATAGATCGGTGCATAAAAATAGTGTGGGCAGCGAAATCAAAAATTACTTCACCTTCAAATTAAAATAATGCCTGAACAGAAAGTTCATGACCGATAAAAACTCCCCAACCTTTCACACTCAAATATTATTTATACTCGATGACAAATATAGTTTAAGCTAAAGTCCTTAAGGAGTAATGGTAAGAAAAAATTGGTTCTATTATTTTACACTTTTTAGTGTTGTATTTATCAACTCGTGTTTTTTAGTTTTATATATTAATAATTATTATATTTAAAACTATAATACAACACGACAAATGTGACTAGACCTTCCACTATAAATGGGTCACGTACACTATTACTACGTATACAATTTTTAGCATATGCGTTCTAAACCAATTTCAATGCAACATGTATTTTAATATTGTGTAAAATTACATGTTTACAGTTTTTATTACATATTTTCTTAGTTTAAAAATAAAGTAATATTAAATTACATTTTTACTTGATTATATTTTCTTATATTCTTTCCCGTTCGGAGCAATTATAACTCAAACTGCAGTAGCTTAATAAAAAAAAAATTTTGATGACTTTTTAAACGTATGTTAAATTAATTTTTAATTGACACGTGAAGTAAATATAAATAAAAATATTGTCGGTCATGCTAGTAACTTTAGAAAATTATTTAATACATTAATAAATTTAATTACTAAAAGTTAAAGTGTTTATTGTCGATGAATAATAATTATAAAAAAAAAATACAAATTTTTAATACCTTGTAATTTACTTCTATATCTAAAAACAAAAATTCAGCTGTTTTTCACAATTTTAAGGTTAATATTATTCTCATCGATTTAGAAATCTAGTATGTCGATAATTTATTACATATTTAGAATTTAAAAATTTTCTTTACTATTATTCAAACCATATATTTTCATTCTATATTTTTTTGGGATAATATTAATATTACCTCCCACTCTAACTCTACTTAATTTTGATATAAAATTTTTTGTTTGGAATTTACGTCAATATTTTCTTTCGAAATGGATATAAGACAAACTAATCATTCGATAGTGTTGAGCCTATATCAAATCAACTTTACTAAAAGCCCATTTACTCGAGTAAAACACAGAATGTAACATACGTCCTCTGTTAAAAGCCACTTGGATGATGGATGACTGATTCCACAATACTGCTATTGTGAAATGAGCCCTTGAATGTGGTACGAAATTTAATACTTAACCGTATCAAAAATTATAATGATCTCATTTTGTTAACTTCTTACAAGAGCAATCTTATCAATAATGTTAACAACTTATAACGGCAATCTTATCAATGAAAAGTTCGACAGGGTTGCATTACATAAGTTGAATTTCACAATTTTACGATAGACATTTTAGTTTCAATTAAATATTGACATTCAAGACGAGTCACTCAGGCAAGAAAAATTGAAGCACTATATACACAATCATAAAACACGTCATAAAAACAAACAAAAACACAAAGGTCCCTTACATTGTTATCCAGGGACAAAATAACAATCACGCGACAGTAACGGTCAATATATACACAAACTCACTATTCATATGTATAACCAAAATAACTCACATGAACTTCTTTTTATTTTTTCTTTTATTCATGTTAATAAATAAAAAAGAAAAACAAAATTTTTCAAACTTTTAAAGAGCGAAAACATTTTAAATGAAAGATAAGTTACTGAAATCGAAAACCCAATAAAATATTATTATTCTTATGCACAATGTCCATTTCTTTTTAGACTCTCCTCCTTACTTAAATGAACGTTTTTTAATAAATAATTTTCGTCAAAAAGAGGAGTAGGTAAATTTCGTTGTGGAAAATTTCTAACGACATTTTCGTTAAGTATCCCAGTTTCACTAACGAATCTCATTGTTGTTGCGGTTGATAATTATTTAATGCGGTTTTTAATCTCGATTTAAAACTCAATATAATAGGCTTAAATTATCAGAGGAATTTTAAAGTTATTGTGAAGAGCTTCTTAATTTAATATCTTAAATGGTTTATTTTGTAAACAATCTGCTCAAAACATTTAGTTAATTTTTTAAATTATATATATATATACATATATATATATATATATATATATATATATATATATATATATATTCAGCGATATGAAATAAAACCATAATCTACTGACGTCGGTTTTTCATTATTTAATAACAAATATTTTACGGTAATAGCAAAACTTTCACACTTTAAACTTTATATTATATGGGGATAATCATTATTGAACTATTTCTGTAATTTGTTGGAGTTTACCGATTCTAATTCCATTTTAGAATTTTTATGTAAACATAAAAATGTATTAATGAAGACTCAAAGCCCTAATAAAGACTTAACTTGAGCAAGTCTTTTCTTCCTCGACATTTGCTTAGCATCATATATCATAGTATCGTTATTCATTTACTCAAATACAATAAAATTTTGCTATTTTACTAATATAGCGGGTAATGGCTCAATAATTCTTGCAGATATTATGATGATCTTCCCTTCGACATACCGAGCTACGTTTCTTCAACTATCCTTTGGAGAAACTTTCGTTTAAACCATAACAATAATATTATTCGTAATTAAATTTTTACTACAGTAACTACGCACTAGTAATTGTTACTAGTATATACGCTAATAACACATATTAATAGCGATTTCAACATTAGAAAATAATAGCTCTTGTTATAAAAATAAGTTCAATTTTCGCCAAACGTGCACGTTTTCCTTAATGTCATATTTTCCGTAATATTTACTGCAATTTGCTTTATTTTAATAAACCAATCGAGTTCGATTTCTAGGTAAAATGGGAGCTTGTAAGTTCTTACAACTTTTCAATTTTGTACACTTAATTATATTGAATTGCTTGTTGGACCCTCGCACTTTGTTTATTTAATAATTTAGACGATTTCAATATACCGTTGAAAAAAAGGTGTCGTTTTACTTGGGGTTGTACACTTTTGTTATATATCTAGCAATTATGTTAGGGTGAAGGAAACACAAAGTACTGTCATTTGTATTAAAGTGCTAGTTTACTTAGGTCGAATTCCAAATAAGCAGCTGAGACAAATTTGGCGCTACTGGTTTTGAAGTCTTGAAAAATTGATCCAAGGGTAAAAAGAAATTGTTGAATTGGAATACTCTCCATTTGACGTGAATTGCAAAGCCGTAGAAATCAGGGTTTTTTTTGTATGACAACAGGTTTTAATACCAAAAATAAAGACTATCTCATATCCCGGCATGACTTCCAAAAAACGAGAAAACACTTCTCATGGAATTGATATGTCTGTAAGTTCTCTCCTAGTTAATAGAAACGATGTGACCGGTCTTCCCTTGAGTCTGTATGTCAAACTCCCCTATTCTAATTTGTGAGGAAATCGGAAAAAACTACTGAATCAATATTTGGCGGAACAAGGGTCTCTAGCATCTTGAGCAAATACAGCTGATTTAAATAGAAATTTTGGTAACCTAAACTACGATGAATATCTGGCGGTTTTTCATTGCAAATAGGAAATATTCCTGGGACCTTAAATAAGGCTGTCATACAGACAAGAATTTTGTAAATTTGAAAGAATGGAAATATAAAAACTATGAAAGTGTAATAAAAAACTATTAGAAAATTTAACGAATTTGTTTAAATTAATCCCACGACAAGCTTAGTGCAGTAAGCGAAAAAGGAGATTCCTGCAACCCAGACGCAAAGTCAATGAAGCGGTTTTGTTGACGACAAACCGCTTTTTTTTCCTTTGGTCAATAATTCAATTTCATATATTTATTTCTTGAAAATCGTTTTTTTTTCAACTCATTCCTTGCCAAAATCGCAAAAGAGGGGCAAGTTAAAAAAAATCATACAAACCATTACATATTAATTTGATACCTAAGAAAAAACAGTACAATTCCCATTTCTCAGTCCTTAATTTGTATAGAACATAATTTGGATTGACGTAACAGTAAAAGAGAAAACAAAAAAATATTTATATAACAAAAATTTCTACCATACATCTTGTAACACCAGCTTTTCATTTTACACTAAGATGCGCCCAAATGGAGCACCTTAGGCTGCTCTGAGTAAAAATATAAGCTATGTCTTTCTACAGTATTTGTGTAAAAGTAGTCAGATTGACCATTTTTAGCTGCATTAAAAAAAATTATACACACACACGCATATATATATATATATATATATATATATATATATATATATATATATATCATACTACGCACACATACTTCATTCGCTTACATTAAAAAATATTAATATAAAAATTACGTACGTATACAGGTGGGATACGTATTTTTAAATTTTTAAATTAGAGATTTATATCATTTAAATTTAAAAAATATTAATTCCTCGTGAATGAAAGTCAAGATGTGGAATATAATAAACCCAATTAGACTAAATAGGAAGTAATGATTAAATCAACTTCAGTTTAAAGTTACTTCTTGTTTGTTTTTTGTTCATCATACTGACTACTCTGAGTACTTTTTATCTTATTGGTTAAATGTAAAAAATATTAATCCCTCGTGAATGAAAGTCAAGATGTGGAATATAATAAACCTAATTAGACTAAATAGGAAGTAATGATTAAATCAACTTCTGTTTTAAGTTACTTCTTGTTGTCGTTTAAGATGAGTATTTATTGTAACAGCAGTTAATTTCACACTTCGTCCTGGAAAACCACAAATATTAAGTTGAGACGAAAATATTAAATATTTTTTTCGACGATATCCTAATTGGTCTTCACGTACTTAATTACCACACGAAACCAATACAATATTTTTGTTTACCAAATATTTGATTTACACAGAATAATGAAAAAAATAATTGGATTTAATCTTCACAAATTTAATGTTAATGTATACTATGTTCTTTTCCTAGCATTCATCACGAAAGTATTTTTTTCTCCGACAACGCTGATAATCTTATTTATGTTTGAATAATTATACTACGTTTGTACACACTACAAGACATGTGGAAATCAGAAAACTCTAAGTTATACTGTTGCAAAAGTTGGATTAAATTGGATTAGTAGTTGACGCGTGTATCTCTAAAAAGCAAATACAAAAATACTTTAAGATTATAACGTAAGTACTATATTATCAGGCTGTGAACATTTGTAACAGTTTTTAACAAATACTCGTAGTATATTGGATACGGTTCTAAAGACAAAAGTTATGTTGCCTGCAATAATTATTTCAGCTTAGCATTTATAATTTTTGGTAATAGTCTGTGTGTAAAAATTAAAATATGTAAAATTTATAATTGTTATTGTATAATACAATTGTGACTTTTTAGCCATTTTGTTGATTTTTCTTATTTTATAATAGTGACAACGAATTTTTAAGTGAAATTTTTAAGTGACTTTTGGAGTAAAACCTTCAAAAAAATTATTTATTTTATTTGTGTTAGAATTTTCCTGAATTAGTAAGAAGTAAGTTTTTGTTTAAATATCGAATATAAATAACATTTCAACTTTTTAAAGTTGTTGTCATTTCAAAAAAAGGCGTGAAAATGTTTTAATAAATTATTGGCTTACTAATTAAATTTACTAGTGATGCGATCGCTTCAAACTAATTAATTCGGACGATATGTGAAAGAGCAAGAGAACCTCCAATCAACATCAAATTTATAAATGCTATAGCTGCTTAAAATTCATATTTAAAGTATATGCGGGGATATACTCGATATTCACTTTTGACTATTTATCCGGATTATATATAGCATTAAATGGCTATATGGTTACCCCTCACAATAGCAAGCCCGTCTTTTTTTCCAATATAAAGTTCTCACGCACGTAAAATTTTTAATGATAAAATTAATTATCACAATGGATCAAGACACTGTTACCCGCAGTGATAAAAAGTTTTGTAAAGTCCTGCACCATATATTGTTGACAAATCCGTTGAATTAAATTACGCTGAACCGGTTATGCACCCTAAGTCTATACTCTCATTCCTTACTTGTTCATATTTATCACTGAAATATCGCCAGTAAAATACTTATCCACATGATGAAGATGAAGATGAAAATGATGTTTGCAAATAATTAAACAATTAAAATCAGCTGACGAACTTTTGAGCTATGACCATTTCTTATCTACAGATTCTGCCAATCTAGTCTCACCTTTCTTAAATAAGTTCGAAAAAGTGAAGCAGTGCAAATGCTATTACGTCTTGTTCATAAACACAACGGTTGACACCTATCCAATGAATGAGCAAGAATTAGTATAATACTGATATTTAGAGCACAAAATAAGATATGCACACTCACAGTGACGCATAGTTATTTTTTTTAAACTAATGAGTAATTAAGGCACTTAATAACTAAATATGACTTTAGATGTGAGTTCTTGAATATAATTTTCAGTTTTTCTCACTGATTGAAATGTAACCGTGTATATCGTATCTATCACAAGTGTCTATACACATTTCTCAAAATAATATGCATACATGATCACTTACGAGAAAGTATTTAAATTTGCTTCCATAACAATAAATTTTTAATAAAATATATGACTAATGGGCATACACGTATGCATGTGCAAATAATTTTGCTATGTGTAGCTGTATCCAAATACATAAATCACCGCTACTTGTCCAATATTTGTTTCATTTAAATAAATAGGCTTGTTTTTGTATGAAACAACAAACCTAAGAATATATCTAATATCTAAATTTTTGACCTTTTTGCAATATATTCCGTAACACATAAATTTAGGATACACTGTTAATATTATATTTAACATCACATTGATATCAATATTTGCGTGCAAACAAATTTTTAAATAGACAAAAAGGTTTTAAAAAGTTCAAAGAGTATGAATTATTTCTTTGGAACTTATTTGTAGATAAACCGATTTTATTAAAAAGTATTTAATGTGCAACTGTTTTACTATTATTCTTTCATTATATGTACAGGAATCCATGACATTATTAATATGATACAGTAGAAATTAAATACTCCTATCGTCCCAAATAATTTAAAAATTCGAGCGCTGCGCAATGGCTCAACTTATTTCGAAGAATAAAATGTCTATAAAAAAGGAGGCCTTTGGATTTTCCCATCCAACAATGAAGAAATATATTTCACATGAAAACTGTTTTAATATGCAAACAATTAAATGGTAATATGCATTAGCGAAAATATTGTGCTCCTAATAATAACTTGAATGTGAAACAAGATGAACTAAAAAGTAACAAACAATATTTAAAAATGATGTATTATGTATGCAAATTAAGTATGTATTATGTATGCAATAAACAATTCTTTCAAGAAAATATTTGAAAAAATTAATAGCGCTTTATTTTTATAATATAAATATGAATAAATAAATATTACTCGAAGAAGATACTCGAGTAAATAGACACGAAAAAATACATTATTTTAAAGTGTCATTGACTTAATAAACTCACAATATTTTTCCTTGCTATAAATTGTTTGTCATCAAATGAGTTCATTAGCATAAGTGTTTATTTTATTTTCTTTTATGCTAACTAAATATCGTTTATTTTTTTTCCATACAATTTGCGAAACTACTTAGCGTGGTAATGGAAAGATAAAATCTCCTTAAATTTTTGAGATTTATTTCGGTTTTAGCAATCGGCTTCAGTATGACCAGATTTATGACAAATTTAACAAATATTTACTTTTGTGAATTTTTAAAAAAATTACTTTATGTTTTGTATTTTTTCTTCTTCTATCGCAATTTTTCGGGTCTCTACAGCGAACTATATTATTTAAGCAAGAGTGTAATCCCATCGTAAATGTGAATAAGGCTGTCTTCAGTCATGGCTATGCGACCTGCGATTTCCTTTTTCAACGAATCTGAGTTATGAATTTCGCGATTTCGAGATCAGTTATCTATTCTTAATCCATGTTGATCTGTCTTTCTATTCTTAATCCATATTGAGCTACTGATTCATTGATTTCTTGTTTACCGGATTGTAGTTCTAGTAACAAATAATTATAATGTTTCCTTTCGCCAAAATTTTGTTTTAGGAAAGAACTTAAGTCTTCATATTTTTCAAAAAATCGATTTTAGCAAGCGATTTGAGCTTTGCCTACGAGTCGGGAAAACATATAATTAAATGACTGCCTAAATACTGTTAAATAATTTCATTCAAATTCCATTGAAATACTGAATCGCACCGCACGATCAAATATATGCTATTAGCTATAACTATTAGCTATAGCTATATACTATTAGCTATAGCTATAACTATTTAGTGCTGATTTGAGATGAAGGCATGATAATATATTTTAGCACCATACCAAATTCAAAATTTCACGTGAAACTATTTGAAAAAAATTGTATTGGACATTTTCAGTAATATTTCTAAAAATATTTCCATAAAAATAACTTTTGAAAACGTTTTAGCTTTTTTATTTCTTTAATGACTCACTTAAATTGTTTATGTTAATATTATTAAATTACAATAATCGTTCTAGTTGACTTATAGCCCACTTGTAATTCATTTCTGGTCCCCTCCCTGTAACTTTTAATAATAATAATTATTAGAGATTTTCCTATATAACGTGACCAATGGTTTAATAACGCTATTCATATTTCTTCGGCCCAAGAAGCTGCATTCCTTGTGATGGTAAGAGAGAGTAGGACAGAAATTTTTGTTAATAGTAGTTACATTCAGAATATTTACGAATTTAAATTCTTGCAATGACAATGAAAGTAGCTTTTTGCCTCTAGTACCAATGTTTAGAAGAATATAACCCATTATTTATTTCCAGATATGTATCTTTATATATAATGCGTAATTTATTGAAGGACATAATAAAATTACCAGCTCTTTGCAATAAAGTTTATTGTTTTTTCATTATATCTTTTGTGCTTTAACACAAGGTTTTTATTTTAGATTATTAGGTGTAATAAATGTAAGTAATTATTTTGGTTGAAACCGCGCTCTATATAGTTTCACAGTCTTTCTTTGCTGAGCGCAAAAGAGCGACGTGTTTATTGGAATGCCGAAGTTCATATATAAAAGTAAATTTTGCGAAATAATGAAATATTTTTGGTTGTACTATATGTTTCGAATAATAAAATTAATTAATATTAATTATAAGTTATATACAGTTCCGAAGTTGATTTTTATAAAAATTTTCATGTGCCTTTTTCAACCATAGACAGTAAATTTGTTATCATTGATGACGCTCAGAGTAAAAATACTTAGAAGAGAAAATATAAGTTATTAATAACACATTAACGGAAATTCTTAATTATATAAAAGTAGTACCAAATTATTATAAAATGACACGTATATTGCCGTTAAATATAATCTCGCCCTCTTAGAGAAACAGTGGAAGCTTTCCATGCGAACTGGAAAAATATGAAAATTTGTAGAGAGGCTTACTTTGTGAATACGATAAAATATATAGTAATAATATAAAAGCAGAAAATTAAAAAAAAATAAAAATACTTTCATATTTCATTATGAGAAAAGTTTACATTCATTTAATCTGTACCGAATATTGTAATAAACAATTCGATCATTTGTGCTGGTGGATGAATTTTTTATAAATAACACGTCCTACGTAAACGCGTACTAGAATTTATTTTGAGAAAAACGACGAAATTGTATTTTTTTTCCACTTATGAGTCTATTACGTAAATTTTAGTAAAATAGGTCAATTATTTGGAGTCATCTATAAACTAAAAATTAATTCATACCCGAGGCGCTTGAAAACAATTTGCTTTAAAAAAAGAATTAAAGTTACTTTCTTTGTTTATTGTGCTCTTTATTTAGCAAAATTATATTTTCTTAAATGTAAAAGGTAAACAATATAATTCTTATCCGTTTTTAAAATAAGTGTGGGAAAACATATCAACCGATAATAAATATATGTACCAAGTTTTTACCCTTGTTTAGCATTTGTTTCTTTGTTCATTTATTACGTATTTTTGAAGTTATTAATGTTATAAAGATAAGCAAGAAACAAAATAAAAAAATGTAATATCACTTATCTGTAGTATAGTAATGAGCGAGCTTATGATTTCAAGTATATATTTTTCAATGCCATTTTTTTCGAAATCGATAAATTTTACGAAAGTCCTAAATAAAATAATTTCACAACCAAGAGAAAATCACAGCATGTTGCTGATTCTTTGTTTCGCTGAAAGGAAGTGTAATTTGTTTATTTTGTTTAAGACGTCATGATTTGGAGAATAAATGAAAATATTTCGTTGGACTACTATAAGAGTTAACTACCTTTCAACTTCAGAAGAAGGTTAGAGTATATTTGAAATCACTGAGTTTCCATCGTACTAGTGACTGGTTAAAGCATTTTATGGTAGGATATTAACAGTGGCTATAAGCTGGAAAAGGGCATTCTAAATGTGACTAGTGAGTTCTTTTAAGTATACGGCGTAGGATAACTTCAATTATTTACTGTGAACTTCTTCCAATTAACAATTAAATTACTGTACTCGAATGACATAGTAACACGACGCGTAAAAAAATTGTTTCACTTCTATGGACTGTGCTTACATATGCCTAGCCACTATCATCTTCACACCTCTCGCCCTCTGAATATTATCTATTTTTCTTACCATTTAATTATTTATGTATTAAACAATTTAAAGATGTGATTAATCTTAAGGTTGAAACCATCAAAATTTTCACGAAAAACCTCTGTAAGCAAAAGCATTCTGTAAGAAAATACTTTTATTTCTGCGTATACGCTAGTGACAAGTGGTAGATAGGAATAGTGTTTATATAGTTGAAGATTAAATTTATATATTGGGTATAAATTAACATGTATTTTCAAATTAAAGGACCGAATTTATTACTTGCCAATTTAATACAATATAATTTGCTTAAATGCAAATCGAAAGCAGCTTCTCTGCTGTCTGGATTGTTTAAATATTACGCAAAAAATAACCGACTGGCATAATTTTGAAGAATTATTTAAAGTACTGCTTAAACTCTGCAAAAAGTTAGTAAAAAGTACGATATGGCACGCACTTTTCCGCCGTCGCGCGGTTCAGTCACATTTCCCTGAAAGTAGATTTATCGCTTTTTTTAAATCGATAAATCTACTTTCAGGTACTATTAATTGATTTAAGTGCTTTTTGTTTTCACTTTATATTCAGTTACATAGGTTTAGACATTTCAAGTGCTGATAGCTAAGACTAACTGGCTAATTCATTCACTATTGGTACTTGAACAGCGTTATTTTTATATATATTAATGCACTAGTGGTATTGTTTAGGGAAAGATCTATGTATACCATTGGATAGTTGCAGACCGATGACAGTAATGATGTTTTTTAGTTAAAACTAACCTTCAATAATATATACATCCGCCTTTGTCGTAATTACAAATGAACTATTCATTATTGATTTCTTAAATTTGATTTGTTTTCTTGATTCAGCTACTTTTTATTCTGTTGGGGAGAATGAAATATGGACTCAATGCTTTACCTGTACTAATCTATAATAAGCCAATATCGGTTTTTCTCCATAATTTAGTAAATATAACAGTGAAAACTGATCAAAATAAATCCGAGTAGAAGCAAATAAACACAAGCAAAAATATAGCAGAAGCAAAAATATATTCTAACACGAAAATAATGTGTCTATAATACGTACAGCTCATCTTATAATGCGTACTCTTCAGTGAAATGAGCAGAAAGTTAAGGAAATATAATAATTTTTTTCAAATCTCCTGAAAAAATTGCTGTCAAACTTACAATGTCAACAACAAAAATTTTCAGTTTTTACGGAATCATAATTTTTCCTGCCTGTATATATTTATACAGGTTATAATAAAAATATGTCTTAATTATGTGATGTATCGAATAAATTAGAAAATATCAAGGAAGTAAAGAAAATTCTCTACCAATTCTGAAAAAATCACTGAACAATTGATGACTTTAATAAAAAAATATGTTTTTAATTTTCAAAAACAAGTTTCAAATTTACGCAATTTTATACAGAGGTAAACGTTATCAATAAATAATACACCCACTTTTTTGTTGCGTCCAATATATAATAGTTTTTGCGCGATATACCTGCATTATATACGGATGTATATTCCAAAAATGGCCTGGAAATTTTCTAAAGCCTACATATAATTCTATATTTTAACTTCAATATTGAAAACAACTCAAAATTTATCTGTACATAATTTATAGCTGACAAAATTTATGGCAACATTTTTCCATAAATTGTATCAACTATATGAACTTCTCAAAAGCCTATTGAATTTCTCGAAAGTCATGTTTTATGAGATCTAATTAATGTATAAATATTTGTTGATTATAAGGAACATTTACCTTCCATATAATTAACAATTATTTATGAATTTTTTATTTGGGAGTAAAAAATTATTTCGCTGGGAGTAAAACGTCCACACTGTGTTAGTAAATACTCAGTATGAATACGTATTAATTAATTAATTCCACGAGTTTTTTCTGCTAATATTGAACATTTTCATACAAACGAGTTTTTTTTTGTCATTATTAAACATTCAGCAGTACTCGTATCCAAATTGATACTTTATACTTAATATCGTGTTAAAAGTATCAACTTAGATCTAAGTCCTCCAGATATTGCTTTATTACTTTTTGTAAAATATGTGTATTGGATATAACATTTTTTATATAAATTTTATTTATTTGGGACGATCAGTGAATAATAAGAGGTTTTGACGAAAAACAAGGATTTGATACCTGACCGCATTGAAGGCTACTTATTGACCAATTTCGTCTTCCCCGAAATGACGGTGGCTGAAAATAAACTGACGTCAAATTGTCGACCATTTCTAAAACACGAGTTTTTCTTCATATTTTTCCTCGTACCAAAATCGTAAAACGTCCGATCGGTAATTGAGTGCGAGGGCTGACTGGCTTACAACTAACAGAGCGTAAAATACCCATGTCTACCTATTTCAGCTTATGTCAGTCGGATAATATTGATCTTACAACTTTTTCCTTCGTTTCGAATTTTTATTTGTAATGTGACCTATATTGAAAGTACATTCAGTTTTTTTAAAAACCGTTGTACTAATACATTTCTTTCGGTTTAATATTAAGGGTAATTTTTTAACTACGAATATTAATAGCACGTACTAAAAAAAAATTTTCCAAGTTATTCAATATCATATAGTTTGCATTCGCACCTTTCAAAAAATTATGTAATCGATTAAAATCAAAGTACAGTCTCTAAACATTTTTTTCTAATTTAAGAAATATTATAAAGAATAATCATACATCTCAAAGTGTTAACTGTTTTACACCGTCTTCGAACAGAGGCCAATTTGATTAGATTATGCACAAACTTAAATTACTTTCGATATTACCTTTAAATGAAAAAGGATGTTTTTTTTAAAACATTTTAACAGAAACAAGTGTACCACCTTCGAATTACCACATCATAAGAAACGCACTGAAACGTACTAAAAAAGTGGAAATATGTGTTTGAAACTTTGGAGGTATATATATGATTTAATGAAAATTTCAAACTTTGGCGGTACAATATCATTTCCGAACACGTGTAATGATATTGTACCGCCAAAGTTTTAAATTTTCATTAAAGCTAGGGAAATATTGCTACCGCTAGAGATTTTTAGAATTGGTGCGAAGTGAAACGTCGCACTCATCTTTGTATGTGAGTGTGTATGTACTTGAGAGAAAAAAGCTTCGCCAAACTTTCGTTTTAAAAAATACCTAGGGCATAAAAAAACATACATCAGGTTCATAACCAAAACATAATGAACACGTTAATGTGAAGACATGTTGCTACTGATAGTTATAATATTTTCATACGAAAATTGTTATTAATGGATTTTCTAACTTTAATTCAGTTCGATGATTTGCCAAGAAACATTTATCAAATTTTATCTATTTAGTGAAAAGGTAGGACAATTCCATTAGCTACTACTTAATAAAATCTAAATTTTGCATTACATTAACAATATTTTGAATCTACATAAAATATAATAGACTCACAACTGGAAAATTTTAAACTTTCCATTAAATATCCATTAATCGTAACATAAATTTAATTTATTTTCACAAGGGAATATAATATTATTCCTGACGCTGAAGTTCTGAGTGAATTGTCATCATTCGTATACGTACTCAATAAATTATTGTGATTCAAATTAGTTTACTTAATATTAGATGAACACTAAATTAGTTTAATTTGTAAAGAAAACCAAAAACGTGATCTAGTTCTGCTTGGGCAAACTCAAATTATTTTCCCATAAAATTTAGTGTCAGTGAAAATATTGAAAAATTTAATTTGTTACGTGGTTTATTAAAGAGCATGTTGAAAATTAAGAAATGAGAAAATGAAGCAATCATTAGTTAGAGTTCATATATAACACCACAGAGTATATAATCTAACTAGAAACGGTAGGTAGGCGCTGCACGTGAGCCACTGTTATGATCCGCCTATATTTTTCTCTGCGTGGTAACTGCACTTTAGTCACGTCACTGTACACACAAAAATATATGGTCATATTATCGATCATTTTATCGCTTAATTTCAATTAAAAAAAATTAATATGTTATTTGTACATTATGGCAATGCCTGCATTGCAATAATATGCAAACAAATTATATCTTTGTGAACAATTAATAGAGAGCAAAAGTTATAATTATAATGCTGTCAACCGACGAAACCCTATTAACAAACTCGCTGTGTTTCCATTATTCAATTTGTTTTATCGCAAATAGATAACATATTAATAAATATTTTAATAGGTAACGTAAATATTACACTTTCCCCGAATATAAGTTTTTTTTTTTTAAATTAATGTAGATGTATCGTCGTATTTTTACTGCTACTTTATTTCATGATGGCGTGGCATGCGACGCTGTCAATATATGTATAAACAATCCTAAAATTTTCGACCGTTTTTAAATATGTGGTATGTTTATCGCGAAAAAATAAGCATATGAATCTCAGACGTGCGGAAACGGGAAAGCGTTTGATAATTTTGGGCGCACACGATGCGTGCCCTCAAATTAACTGATTGGCATGTTTAAAATTAATTTGTTTTAATTAACTACACGTGTTTTTACATATTTCGATAAATATGATGCTTCTTTGTCTTTTTGTTTGGTGCATTAAATTAAAATAATTTCAAACTAAGAGAAAATTTTTAAAGTTTTTATTAATGAATTTTTCAGAAATACTTTTGTCAAAAACTCGTAAAGACTGCAATAGAATAAAATAATTTTACCACACCCGTGGAAGTATAGTGTAAATTTTGAAATTTTCTACAAATTTAGTGTAAAAATTCGCGTGAAATTGAAAAAAATATAATAAAGTAAATTTTATCAATAACTTTATTTTCAGTTCAGTTTTCACTAAAAATACAATTATCGTGACATCGATAATGGTTTAATAGATAAATTACCAGAAATATTTTTAACTAATTGCAATATTATCTATTTGAAATAATACAAATCAACTTATTTGAAAATATGGTATTGCACTTGATCCATATCTCACTAAAAATCTTTTAATCTATGCGTAAATTTAAAAATATAAAAAAACCCTTATGACATATAATTTTTGTTCGATTTTAAGAATTACGTGCCTCAGAAAGAAAAAAACAACATTTTCGTAAAATCACTTAGGATTCCCACTGAAATTTTGAGAATTGACAGAGTAACTATTAATATTAATCTGTATTTCAATTGTTATAACTTGAAAATATTTAATTTATTATGTTAGAAGCATGGATAAGTTAACCACTGGATAACGCATCAACACAAAATTTCTAGCCGCGCGGTGGCACAATTAGTGGGCAAAGCGATTACGCGCCTTCAGTAAGAAAACTGACGTCACAGCGAAAGTTTCTCGTAATTTAAATCAAAATTAAATAAGCCATGCCTTCTTGTGCTATAAAATATTGCCAAAACAGAAGCACTACATCATCACTTCACAAAAACGGAATTACTTTTCACAAGTAAGCACACTGTTAACTATTATTTAAGCAAGTATATATTCGTATGTTACAGTCATATCGCCGGCAGTGATTCCGCCATATTGTTGATTTTTTCGCCACTAGAGATGCGTCGCGCCGTTATCGATAACCAAATCGATACTTTTGTTACTATATACTTATATTTCATTTTATACTTCGTTTTGTTACTATATACTTATATATAACTTATTATTTTAGGTTCCCGAACTGCCCGCACCGAAAAGAAAAATGGATACAGGTGGCTGGGTAATGCGAGTCATGGTTTCCAACAAAATCAAGCACCATTTGTTCCAAACATTTTGCCACTCATTTAGTAGCAACAAGCCAAAACAAGAGACGGCATTTATTGAAGTCTGCCGTACCAACCCTATATCTACCGGCACATGTTAGATTTTTTTGAATTCTTTATTTATTAACGACAATTGTTTACATTGTGAAGTCATCTTTTTACAAGTATAATTCTTAGTCTTATTCTTAAACGATTTTTAATTCTCTGAAGGTTGCTATACCATCAACATCTGGCCAGCAATTAGAATCGACATTATTAAATACGGAAAGTCCTTTACCTACAACCAATACTCAAATTTATACACCTCGGAAAAAGAAAATGGCAGAAACGATCCAGAAGTTGAAGATTACATCAGAGCAAAGACTAAAAAAAATTAAACGACTGCAATATGAAACACGTAAGTTTAAGAAAAAAATTCCTAATTTGGAGGAGTTGCTGAAAAATTTAACATCGAAATCATTCATAACTGAGGAAAATAAGTCAATACTTAGTAGCGTCGGTGTACAGCCTGCGGATTTAATGAAGCGACAGTTACTTAAGTCAAGTAAAGGATATATTCCAAAAGTAAAATATTCCCCAGCCCTAAGATCATTTGCTTTGACTGTGAACTTTTATTCAGCCAAAGCGTATGACTATGTACGTAAAACTTTCAATACTTGTTTACGGTCACCACGCACTTTAAATAAATGGTACCGCAGTATTGAAGGAAAACCAGGATTCACAAATGAAGCTCTCATTTCTATCAAATTGAAAGCTGAACAATCCAAAACAATATCATTATGTACACTTCTAATAGATGAGATGGCTCTAAGACAAAAGATTGAATGGATTCCTAACGGGAACGTTTTTGTCGGTATGTAGATTTGGAAACTGGTGTTGAAAGTGATTGCATGGATGTTGCTAAAGAAGCATTAGTTTTTTTATTAGTAGCAATTAACGCAAGTTAAAAAGTGCCTGTTGGATATTTTTTGGTGAATGGTGTAAGCGGTAACCAAAGAGCTTCACTTGTTTTAAAATGCATTGAAACTGTTAGTGAAATAGGAATAGAAATATTAGCTTTGACTTTTGACGGATGCCCGTCTAATTTATCTATGGTAAAAATCTTAGTCTGTTCATTGGAACCAGATAACTTGAAGACCACTTTCATTAATCCTTCAACTGGAAGACCAATTGCAATTTTTTTGGATCCATGCCACATGCTTAAATTAATTCGCAACTCCTTTGAAGCCTATCGGGAATTTTATGATAACACGGGAAGTAAGATTGAATGGCGTTTTTTGGAAGAATTAAATAGATTACAGGAATAATAAAATTTCCATTAGGCAAATAATTTAAGAAAAGAGCATATTCATTTCAGGAACAAAATAATGAAAGTGAAACTGGCGTCGCAATTATTTAGTAAAAGCGTCTCAGAAGCTCTTATTTTTTGCGACTCCCATTTAAAATTAAATGAACTTGAATCTGTTTCGGGAACGGTAAATTTTTTAAACATTTTAAATGACATTTTCGATGTATTAAATTCAAAAGTTCACCAATACGGATATAAACGAGCCATGAACAAGGAAAATAAGTCTGATTGTTTGACTCTTCTTGAATCTGCTAGTTTTTACTTGAAAACAATTACAACACGAATATGTGAGCATCAAAACATAAAAAGTATTAAACTAATAGAGACCAATCGAAAGACTGGATACATAGGATTTTGCGTCTGCATAGAAAGTGCGAAAATTTTATTTGAAAATTTATTTGATAACCAAGATGGTGTATTAACGTATTTCCCTATGCATAAGGTTTGTGAAGACCACATCGAGCTATTTTTTTCTTATATAAGATGCCATGGAGGTGGTAATAATAATCCAACGGCTAGGCAGCTCCAAACTATTTATAAAAAATGTTTAACACACACTCAGCTATCCAACAGTGATCGTGGAAATTGTGTTCCGCTAGAAAATATTCATATTTTAAATTGTTCATCGGCAATACAAAGAATAAATATGACGTCCGAAAAATATAAATTTGTTGACGAAGACGGAAATATTAGCGACAATTTTGAAAATGTTTCACTTCTTGATATCAAATATCTAACACTATCCACATTTTCTGAAAAAATTATTGAGTATGTTTCTGGTTTCATAGTCCATGCTTTAATAAAAACCATAAAATGTGAAACCTGTATTGGTGCACTTATAGCGTCCCAACAATTGTCCAACAGTCTTATAAACATAAAATATAAAGGTAATCTTATGTATCCTTCGAAAGATGTTATTAAGATTTGCCGTAGATGTGAATTGGTTCTGAAGAAATGCTTACAAAGTAGCTATGGTAAGCACATCAAACCTAAATATACTACTTGTTTCATAACGTCACAAGTTTTGAAATCCTTTATTGGCATAACTTTATTTGAAGATTTATTAACGCACCAATTTGATACAGATCCCTTGTCAAATCATTTAATAGATTTAACCAAAGCGATAATTCATAAATACTTAAATACCAGATTAACTTTTTTGACGAAAAATTATTACCCGACATTTACCAAACGACAAATCATCATCATCATCATCATATATATTAATACGCTAAAGTTAAGATGTTACTCTCCCTTTTTATAAAAAACCTCACAACTAATCCACATAAATTATATATCATTTTATAGATAATTGCTTGCTCTACCGGCATCCACAACTAAAAAATTTATTATTGCTATTGTTTTTGCAAATTAATTAATTATTAAAATTATATACACAAAACAGTAATGCTGCCATCTAACGGCTCAACGTCAATATGATTGACGGTCGGTAAAATTTTTGTTTAATTTCAAATCCACTCACGTATAAATAAAGTGGCCCTTTAGCTCAATGCTTTTGATACTTGCGCCTCTATATGTCAATTTTAGTAAAATATTTGTTTGATCTGTCATCTGAGCTTCATAATGGAATAAAAACGTAATAAGCAGTGTGCAAAATTAGAAATGAATTGAATACCTGCAATCAATTTTGATTTATTAAATTTACTCTAAACACTCTGTTGGAACTAATATGACAGCTGTGAGTTCATTTTCTCATGTGTAAATATTTATAATCTACCACGCAAATTGATATAATGCGAAGACTTCGCACGGGTCACGCTAGTATTTAATAAATTGATTCTATTCAAAGGGCAGTAGTAATATGCTCTTAATTTCTATCACAATTACTAATTTTTTTATCACCTTACTTATCAATTAAACAAACGTATCAGGTTTGAAATAAATATTTTTTTTCCTTTCTAAATAGACGCAAACCAATGAAGTTAATTTTCCCATTCAACTTAGTAGTTTATAAACTACTTTTTTTGAGTACTGAGGTTTCCTACCAATTATTATTCCTCTCCAGGATTGGAAAAAAATTTAAACTTTTAACTAATTTTTTGCTTGATGTATTTATAGCTATTTAAAAAAAGTTGTTTATTTTATTTTATTTTTTTTTTCGATTACTTAACATTTTTATCAAGATGTTCTCTTTTATTGTTAATATATTCTTATCATATTTTCAACCAACTTTTTCGTTAGTTAATAATTATATTTTATTTGTTGTCGATTGGAAGAGCTTACTCCTGTAGCTATAAATACGCCTTATGTTTGTAAGCATGTATACAATAAATTAAATAAATTAATAATACATATTATATTATTATTGTATACTCTATGCGATAATAAAAGGGAATGTTTGTAAACAAACATGTTGGCAGTTCAGGCATTATAAATATTTTTTTCTATTCACGTTAATAATATAATATGGATTTATTTGGCATTTATTATTAAAATTGTTTATTTCTCTGAAATTTGTATAATCGACAGGAAATGTTATCCTTTTTTGTCCAGTAAATTTCACAATTCATATTAGCAAAATAACGGAGTAATATGTACGTATAAAACATTATTTCGTGCAATAGTTTATTAAGTTAATATAGTGATTATAATTTAATAAAAACCTTCTTTTTATATAACGATGTTTTTAATTTGTTAAAACCCTTACTTTAAAACATATCGAAAATACGTAAGTATCGAGCAAACTACATCTCTATGCTACCCCAAGAGACAAAGCACTGATTGGCTAACGGTGTCACGTGGTACGTTTACTCTAATTAGTAGTGGCTAGCTTGGTTTTCATACAAATGTGTTCTTATGCGCTATCCAGTGGTTAACTTATCCATGGTTAGAAGTGCCAAATAACAGAATTTTTTAAACTATTTTCTTTAACTATTGTCACCGCAATCTAACTAACGACCAAATCTTGTATTATAATGAGTTGATGTTTTGCACCCACGTGTGATTCTGATGATAATAAAACGCATTGATCTCATGATGAATACAAAAGGTAGTCAAATAAATAGTTTAGGTAGTATTTGGAATGAATAGGAGCAAAACTCTTTTGTTCTTTTTAGATAATAATTAACATCCAAAAATATTTGTATGGAGATTTAGAGGGTGGAGTGGAGGTTTACACTCAAAGAAAAGATTTAAAATTCCATATGTATATATATATAGTTAATGATATTATTTGAAATAGACAGTTATAAGTGTTTCTTATAATTTTAAATAGTACATTTTCAGAAATTACTCAAAAAATATGGAGGAATATAGGTTTACCGCAACACTGAACTTCATATGCCTTAACAAAACTTTACGTATCTCCTGGCTAATTACATTTGACATTATTAATCATTCATCGTGCTAGGAAATTCACATCAATGGTGACTTGTTAAAAATAAAATATCACTCTGGTGACTTGTTAAAAATATACTCACACTCGGTCGGTATTTTTCACAACCTCTTTGATTTACTCATGAAATTTACCTTGAAAAATTTTCCATTGAAGTATATTCTATAGTCCGTTATCGTGTTTTTAACATTTCCTAAACATCTAGTTCAAGAGATAGAGGGGCGGAGGCGTTATGAACTATTTGACGTTTCGAAAATTCATATGCGGCGAAGGAGACTTATGTCGAAAGTTTACATGAAAATATCAAATTAATTTTAGTAGTCTTTTTTATATGGAACCCCGTTTGATAGGGAGAAACATTTTTATTTCCCAAGTTTGAAGTAGGAAGAGGTCAATAAAAGAAAATGTAAAATATTTTTTAAACGGCGTGTTTTTGTACGCAAAGAAGAGAGACGCACAAATGGACATGACGAAATTTTTAGTGGTCCTTATTTCGCCATCAGGCTAAGGAAGTTTGGACATTCAATTATATCAAATTCTCTAGTTTATAATAGCAAACATAATTAAACATTTATAAAATTATTTTAAACATATCAACATAAATTGTTATAAAATTCAATATGAATACAAACTATGTTTTAAATTTTTCAGAGTTTTTTAGGGAGTCAATATTCTCTTAATAAATATCTAATAAATCAGATGTTACCAAACTGATTAGTTAATTGCCAAGTGTTAAGTGTCATCAATATAGACAATCTATTTCGCATGCGGGGTAGAATTTATATATATATATATATATATATATATATATATATATATATATATATACAATTTCCTAAAAAGGAATCAATCTGGAAAAGGTATATAAAAATATCTTATAAGTTTTAAGGAGTCTTTAATGATGTGTTTACTCTATATAACATCATCATCTCTGAAGTATTAAAAGAGGAATTAATAAACTTTTATTGAGTAAGGGAAGTGAAGCATTTGATACCTTAAAGTTGCAAACTACGTGAATTACTAAAAATAATCAACAATTCAAGAAAAGACAGATTTTTTCTTTGTTTCACAGTTTTCCCATCGCCCTAATTCCGAGAGTTTTATTTGGTCGGCTAATAAGAAATGAGCGGTAATTAAAGTTAAAATTTTTTTTATTATATTTTCAGTTTAAAACTAATTAATCTATGATAATATAATCACCATCATTTCGTACTCTATGTCTCAAACGCACTGGCAGGGAGTGAATAGCACCAGCGTAAAATTCAGTCTTGCAATAAAAAATTGGCCTATGACTCTATCCTGTTTGATCCTCTTCGTCAAATTTTTTTTCGCGGAAAGCCTTGATAAGCCATCTAAACAAAAAATAATCAGTAGGTGTAGTCTGAGGAATATGGCTGATGGTGGATTTGTGCCTAACCAAATTCCAAAACTTTAAGGCGTGTCTGTTGGTCTAGAGCAATATCGCGTAGAAAGAATATTTTGATATATTGAGGACGTTTACGCTGGAGTTCTTGCTCCAAATAATCGAGTTGCATACAATAGACTTCGGCGATCATACTGGTATTAGTTGAAAAAAAATCCTAATATATTGAACCTTGAACAGCCCCCCAGCAGATCAGCTTATTTCTTTTGGTTCAAGCCTTTTTCGGTGTGGGTTTATCAATTTTATGTGATTTTAACTATTGGAGTTTCCGGTTATGATTAATATAGTAAGTTCATTTTTCATTTCCGATAATAAGATGATCAAACCAGTGAAAAGTGACCATTTCAGCGCGGTGGTAAAGCTGGTTCAGGCTAATTTCATGTAGTATCCACGCACCATACTTCATGCTTTTCCCAAACGTTATAAATTATTCTCTCTAGTTTAGTGGGAGCACCATAGCTCAGTTGCTAGCCCGCTTGTCGTTAACCGGATATCTTCTTCAATTAACAAATTTAAGCTGTTGTTATCCAATTCCTGCGGTCAACCAGAGCGTGGTTGATCATGTAGGAAATAATCGCCGCTGCGAAACCGCTGGAACCATCGTTTTGTAGCAAAATCATATGTTACTCATAACTTTGGCAGCAGTGACCAGATTGGTACTTATAGAGGAGATAGCATCTCACATGCGTCTTAATATTGTCCATATTTTATGCGTGTTAATAGTCAAGTGACATACTTACTACTGAATCAGTGAAAGCGTGCCTCATCCTTTATATATCTTCGATTGTGGAAGGTTCTAGAACGTTCTCTTACTTGCTAGATCACTTTGGAAAAAAAAATGCTCCTTACATAATAACCAACCCAAAATTTTATTAGAAAAATGTAAAGCAAGTGTACGATCTTAAAAATTAAAACCTGGTAAATATGAACAGAACTCGTAATACGCATTTAGGCACAAAGGGACATTTAGGAGAAAAAGATTTTCTATTAAACTATTTACATATATTAATATTACTTTTCACCGTGTAAATATGTAGCTTACTATAACTTTCTTATGCATAAAAATATTTATATTCACAACTACATAAAACTACGTGATGTTAGTATTATTTCTAATTTCTTTAAGAAGAACTTAAAGAAAGTAGAAATAATATTACATCATGTAGTTTCATTTAATAGCGAATCATGCATTTTTACAAAATTAACGCCAAATATATTTTTTATTTATATTCGTGACTTTTACCAAAGCACGAGGTTTAGAATAACTACTATATTTTTCCGTTAAATTATTAATAAAATTATTTTTTCATTGTTTTGAATTTAACAGTTTTGAGAATGTAATGTTAGGATATATTAATTACCAATTAGTCCTATAATACCTTATATCAATAAAAAAATGGAAAACTTGTAACTTGCTCTTTCAATTGATGTCCTACAAAAGTGAATATTTTTTATGGCTTCTTTAACCCTTCCAAAATCTAAATATTTTTTGATATAAACTATAGATATGTATGCTGATTAATATGTCTTATAACACAATTTCAAGGTTTTGTTTCAAAAGATAGATGGAAGAATATGTTAGTGATCTTATAAAGCTTCCGCTTTCTTTTCTCGTGAAGTATGGATCCACAAAAAAATTGAAAAAGCACTTTCATGTGTCAAACAATTGTATTTTAATCGTAATTGTTGCATCATTATATTATGAGACCATATGAATGACGAGGCGGTTTATTACATAATTTCTCCTACTCATATTTATAAAGGAAGAATTTATTTAATTTGTCAGAACATTATCAATTTCTTAGTCACTGCTCTAGCATTGTGATATTTCATTGTTCGATTTGTAGCCATTTTCATGGGCAAAGTTGCAATGCTTCATCTTATTTATTTCCCCCTGCTTCATCCTCGCCACAGAGGCATATATTAATTTCCTCACCGTCATTATTTTAATTTACATAAAAAAAATTATAGTTAATTGTATATAACTAGATTTACAAACGATAGACAATATCTGAAAAAAGTGAAAACTCTGTCTATTTTGCTGAAATTGCAAGAAGTTTACCAAATTTGATAAAATCGAATATATTCTATTAAAATATTTTATTATGACAATAAATAAAATATGCTACGTAAACAATTATTATGAATTATCACGTAGATAATTATTACATTAAAATTTGTGACAACAAAAATCGAAATAAGATACTTAAATAATTATTCGCTTAAAGTCAACGACCATCGTAAAGAAGTCAGAAATATAGGTCCAGCTAATATCAATGGATTCCAATATCAATGGATGTTACCGAAATATTCAGCTGCCAAAAATCTAACTACCTCGCATATATATATATACATAGCATGTCAAGATATTAAAAAATTACTCACGTGCGAGTAATTAAATGTTTATTAATGTTGCGTTACTATTTTTTTTAGGCGTAATTATTTGGAATGTATTAAGTTTATATTACCTAATAAATAATTTGTAAAGCTTATTGAGATACAATGCCCATCTTTTAAAATGTTTGCTTTTATCTATGGTAACTAGTAGTGCATAATAAGAATATGGCTATTAATCAGCTGTTTTCAATACAGTTATGTTTGAATAAATATTTGGTAAGGTAACCAATGGCGGTATATGTCATTTTATTTGAAAAAACTCACGCAAAAATATATAATTATGTAATACATATAACAAAAAAATTATCCACGGGAGCGCCATTTATTATTATTGTTTTTCACTAATTTTGAAATGACATTAAAATAATTAGCAAGACAAAATTTATTAAATCAATTTCGTAGTGCGTTGAAGTGGAAAAGCCAAAGCCGTAATTAATTTATTTCTACCCCTTTGGAGATACACAAAACAAATGATGTACTGAAATACGTCCGGAAATTGTTAGTTTGAAGGGATGATATCTGGAGATGACAGTGATAGACAAAATTTGCCGCATCAAAGACGAAAGGAAAATTATCATTCAGTTTGATGGTAAATCAGTTAAAATTGTGGCTATATATAGGATTGATATCTTCAATATCAATAGTAACTTAACATAATTTGAATTTATTTACTGAAAATAAAGATAAATAATTGTGACTTAAATTAGAAGTAAATTTTTCAAACTTGTGCTAGGAGCAGGTTAGTTAAATTGTCTGTTAAATTATATGCAAAAATAATTGTTATGTCTCATTAAGAAACCGACCTCTTCTGCTTCTTTGCTTTTCATTGTTAATTTAAACAAAACGAATAAATTTGGATGCTTGTAAAATATCATTAGACACAAACGTTTGGGTTTACATAGTCTTTTTGAGGTATTACAATCTCTATTATATACAATGGATAAAATGTTTGCTTTGCAATGACTGCTTTTGATATTGTATTGGCAGCCTTGTCAATTATACGATATAATAATCATAATTTATTACTTTGATTTTTATAAATAAATGATTAATAAACCTATTCCCTAAAACATGTACTGTAATGTAATGGACTCATCAATTGATTAATTTTATGGGGATAAAACCGTAAACGATTAAACTGTCGTTCGATCAAAATACTAACAATCTAATCGCACGTCCCAATGAATTGTTAGTTGTTTCGCAACACTTATTCTTAATTATGAAGTTTATTAATTGCAAGTGTTTGTTTAATTTCAAATTAAAACGTTGTAGCTGTCTTTATGCTCAGCATAATTACAGCATAATTACAAAATTACTATATTAAAGAATAATTTGCTTTAGCTTTTTACTGTAAATAGTTCGTTAGTGCTCTAATATTTTGGAGGTTAGTACCTAAATAATCGTATGAATTGAAGTATACGTACGCTCGTATCTTGCTCGTATATTTTTAAAAATATATAATTTTAACTCAGAAAAGAGATTTTCTTTTGAAAATATTTATTAAAAAAATTTACCACAATCGTTCTTCTCAGAAATAATTTGAAGTAGCAATTTCAAACATGACGTAGTGGTAAAACGTTTAATAGGTGTAGTGCCCGCATCAACCTTTTAAGTTAACACTCGACATTATTAACGTGAAAATTTTACAGGGGGAAATTAAAATAATTACCTCATATTTAGTCTTTACTCATAAGATTTTTATAACTACTTTTTTTGAAGTTTTACATGAAATAGTTTTATATGGATATCTTAATCTTCAAAACCGCTGTCAATGTTATAAAAAAATAATATTACCTGAGAAATAATATCATAATCCTAAATTTTAAAGTTTTCGCGAAATATACTACGTAAAATATATAGTAAATTATATACCCATAAAATATATACCCATGAAAGAAAATTAATCACATATCTATAAAAGAAAATATTTTGTAAAAAATGACAAATATTTGTAAATAATTTATAAGAAATAATATGTATAGTAGGTAAATAAACCGAAATGTGTGTGAAATTCTCGAATTGCTAGTTCTACTAAGAAATACAGGGTTAAAAACCAACCCTGTCTTTCTTACACAATTTATTTCCTAACGTAGCTAACTGTGCAAATAACTATTTTTAAATCTTCCCTCTTTTTTAACCGACCTCAATATGGATGAGCTTCTCAATTGGGCTGTATTTTGTATGTATATTACCTCATATCTCTGGTATTTTACAACCAATTTGGATGGTTAATTCATTATTGGAAATGGTTTATCTCCAGCGTGGCCAGAGAAATTAAAATTGTTTTATATGAACTTCAATAATAAACAGCTCAGATACCGTGATAGGTTTTGGACAATATAGATTAAATTTAAATAATTCAGCATCTATAGGCAATGGAAATCTGATTTTTATTAAAATTAATGATGAAAATGGAAGGCGGTGAAAGGAACTGTTCGGTTATGAGAAGTAAACTCATTGACTTAAGATTCGCTTGACTTATCTTCATTTCAGGAAAAATAACAAAAGTTTGTAGAAAGTTTGTAAATAATACTACAGCTAGGTATCTATAGGCACATATATACTGGTACTATCCTCAATATACGGGTACAATATACGGGTACTATCCTCATTTCTTTCCTTCAGATTTTATAACCGGCATAATCAAATATAATTTACTTCAAATCCGACGGGAAAAGTTTTAACCAGGCATTTTTTCAAATTATTAAATAATTATGTTGATACCCTCCCCCCCTCACTACTAAATGAGGGGAGAGTCATAGATTATTTCATTAACCTAGAGCACGCACGAATATCATGCAGCTTTCACCGGTTTTTCACACGGTTACACTACTGATACCAAGTATTATGAAATAAAATAATTAAAAAATACAGAGATAATGGCCGGGTAAAAACGTAACCAATATTGAAATATAAGTTTATTAATATTTATTTTTGATTTAATTCACTTAAATAAGTGTATTGTTAAAAAGAATAGTATAATTATAATTCCAGGACGTGCGTGGTCTTTAGTATATAACCAAAAACGACCTGATAGACCCAGCTGACAATAAATGAATCTACTGTTACTTTGTGGAAATAAGAACCATAGATTTAAGACATATTAGAAATAATGGACATTGGGAAAAACAGATACAAGAGTAATTACTGAATAGATTTTATCGTTTATTTATCAAGCTGATCACTTGTCAGATATAAAAAAACGATAATAAGTTCCTAATAATGTTATGTCCATCAAATGAAGACCAGTGATGGGTACTTATTAAAAGGATTACATTGAATATATTTGGCGTTAATTTTGTAGAAATTAATTATTCACAATTAAATGAAACTACCTGATGTAGTATTATTTCCACTTTCTTTAATTTCTTTACCACGACCTATCTTTGCTAATAGCCCACCTGAAGATGTTGTAATACAACGAAACCTAGGTCTTGGTAAAGAATTTAAAGAAAGTAGAAACAATACTACATCACGTAGTTTAATTTAATTGTGAAAGGATTATATTGATGGCTTACTACAACGTGTTTAAAACATATACTTTTCTGAAATTTGGTAAAAAAAAATATAATTTAATTAATGTGCAGAGTTCTAAATACTGTAATTAATTTATTTAGCGCGAAATGTCCTTCTATTCAAACGAAATACTCTCTATTTTGTTAACGTTGTAAAAATAAAGAAAGCATTATTGAAAACTAAAAAAAGATAGTTGTGACCCAACTTGCGCCGTACTCGCTTGTTCTTTCCGCCCTCAATCGCCATACCAAGTGGACCTCCCGAAGCTCCGTGCCAGCGGGTTATGCGACTTTTTGGTTGCGCGTTGTTTAGAACGGCCATTTCAAAGCAGATATGGTGCAACGTGTCAGTGCTCGACTGTCCATATCGGAAGATTGTCTTATTGTTCGATTGTCAGATACATGTGTGAAAGCATATTTTCAGAACGATTTATTGTTATTTGTCATCCGGTGTAGATATGTTTTTGCAGCTACATTCTCTTTATTCATACCAAAACTGTATTTAGATAGGCTGTCAATTAAATGAAACTACGTGATGTAGTATTATTTCTACTTTCTTTAATTTCGTTACCACGACATAGGTTTCGTTGTATTACAGTTTCATTCAATTGTGAATAATGAATTTCTACAAAATTGACGCCAAATATGTTCAATATTAGGCTGTCGACTTAAACAAATTTAACAATGTACTGAAAACTTTTCGGCATTTTTCACCCTATGTTTAATGAAATAATATATTCAAATATTTTAATAATATCTTCTTTAACATATAAAAATGATTTTCATGCGTGAAAATGCTCGTGAGTTTTGTTTTTATGCTCAAATTTTATGTGGTATATCCTTATGAATAGGGATATATATATATTATTTATGAATACAAGTTATAAAAATGAAAAATATTATGCCTTATCTTTTTGGTATATTATATATTATATATATTATACCTTATCCATATACAATTAATTTCCATACCTGTTAAAATGTTATAAACGGTCGCTTCGATAGTTTTTCATAAAATGAATAAATAAGATAATAGTTAATTAATTGCTTTTAAGATTCCTAGTCAAACACAACACTCATAAGCTCGTTATATTCTTGTGTGGATACGTACATCTGTTATACCCGCGTAGTTTCTGTAGTATTACATATACATCTACGAATTTCTTTTAGTATACACTTAAGATAAAGATCTCAATTAATGTCAAGAAGTTGGAATGTAAAAAAAAATTATTGCTTCCTATTTTTTTAGAAGTCTATTAAAATTCAATTTAGTCTCCATTTTTTAATTTTATTTTTATTGTCCCATTTACGAAATAGCTAGCTTTAGAGACATTTGGTCCTATTTCTAAAAAACGTTAGCAAAATTAGAAGAGTGGATTTCGTCAAATGCCATTATCTCTAGTTATTAAACTTCATTAGATTTGGAGCTATAAAAAGCATTTATATTCGCAGTAGACAGTACATTGACGGTCCTGCTATGACAAATTAATATGATTTATTAAAACATTTTTCACAATATTAAAAAAAATATACAGAAGACAAATTGTAATAGCAGGTCCAAATTTCGGTAAAATAGAATACTTATCCATGTATCATACATTTTTTGGAACCTATGATACTAAACTAAGAATTTGTAAAATGAAAGTGAAATGACGTCAGAACATTAATTTAGCCTTGGTACAACAAGCACTTTACGGGTTTTATCAGTTGTTATTGTGACTTTTGTTGAATCCTTAGAAGAAAAGCTAATAGAAGCGTATATAAAGAAGTATAAGAAAAGATTAAATTCATGAAAGTCAATGAAAAAACATTAACAACTACGAAGCTTCTTCTCGATTGCTTCCTTATTTACAATCAATCTTCAGACTCGAACAACTTCTTTTCAAGTCGTTGTGCTTGTTTACAAATCGCCTTAACTCGGAGTTTCAATAGGTTTAAAGATTTCGCTTTTAGACTTGCCCGGGATTCGACATTGAAATTTAAACTTGTTACTTTATTACTTTATACCTCAACAGGATGTCTAGCTCATTGTTAATCCGTGCGTATATTTCCTTAGCAAAGACATGTGCAGCAAGGAGTATAATCTTATTATTGGTAATCAGAGCGCTTATTTAAGGAAATTATTACATGAAGTGCGATTCAAAAATTAATAAAGATTTAAACGGTTTTAGAATATTTTTCTAACCAATTTTTGCATTTAAAAATATTATTCGTCGATTTATAAGATTATTACAAGTGTCTTTATATTCATTGTGACTTTTTTATAGTATGCTGCGTTCGAAATATTGTATGTTTTTGAATGTATTTAGTTAATATTTTGCCTATTTTATTTTTAATATAGTTGTTATTAAAACAGAATTATGTTGATTTTTTTTAAATTTCATACCATACTTAAGTGGTAGATAATTTCTTTATATTGTATATGAGAGAGTGAAAATAAACTTATTGCAGTGTGTTATTTTTACTCGTAATCAATATAAGATGTATATAGGTACATTCATAAATACATTAAAGATAACTGTAAGTTATCGCGCAAATTTATGTTGTTAAATAAAATGACTGAAAAGGGATGGAAAATAAATTTCACTGTATCATACAAAACAAATTTAATTTTCAAATTTTACATATATATAAAGCATATGTCTGATCAGATCACGTGAGATAATATTTATTATAATATTTCAAACACATAAATTTTTGCTAAAATGTTACATTATTTCAAAGTTACTCTCTATCTTCCCATGTTTATTAAGTTTAGAAGCGAAGCGTAGAAAATCGTCTTTGTTGTCAAATATTTTTTCCTTTATGTATATTTTCTAGTCATTGTAATATTTTATGTTCAACAAATATGAACTTAATGTCAAAAACGATTTTTTTCATTTAATTATTTCATAACTAATGTTAATTGGTTTTTTTTATAAAATATTAAATTATTCTGAAAAGAAATTTTTCTTTCTTATCCTATGTTGATTAATGAAGAAAAACTTGTTTTGTCACATCGAAATGATGAAAGTATGGCTGAAGAACGGTGTTTTCATAAGGAAATGTTAGTGTAATTTAGTACGTAGATATGTACGTATATATATATATATATATATATATATATATATATATATGTTTTATTTTTTTTTTAGTTGCTTGCAGACTATTTTTCATTTGATATTTCTCAGAGCAAGAAACAAAAAGTAATTTTCCTAGCACAAAAATACATTTTGCCATCGAGTGAACGCACCGAAAATATTTAAACTATGTCTTAAAAAAACTAAGGAAATCTTAATAATGTCGGAACCGATCATAATTTAAGGCTATTTTCTGATCCACAGATACTACCTTTTGTTTTTTTTATAATTGGAAAAATATTTCCAGTGCTAAAGAAAAAATAATTATTTTTTCTTCATACTCTGGAAGGTTACAGGCGAGCTGCGTCTGAGCAATATAGAAATATGATTTAATGATTATAGCGCCGCATTAAAGCTTCCGTTGTTCGATAGCTGAGATTCTAGACGTTATTCTTTTTTGTTAAAATCGCCCTTATAGATGGGACAAGGCTACTCTTGTTGCAAAATAATATAACTAAATTTGCGACATTATACGAGATTTCTGATTTGACATTAAATTGTCAATACTGCGATTTACGTATTTCCTCATTTTGATGGAATTTTTATTTGACGAAAGTTTTACCTGAACGCTCGTTTTATTTTATGTCTAATAAATGTTTGCTTGATTGAACATTTAAGACATTTAAATTGAATTGTAAAATTTAGCAAAAACATAAATACCTATTAACATACGTTGGAAAAAATTTAAAACGGAAATCCAGCCGTTGTAATATTTCATATGCATAGAATTAGATTTTACATTATTTATATCCTCCTATCATTTATTTATGTTAATTATCGCTTCATATTTTTAGATACTGAGATAAACGTAAATTCTTATAAAGCAATATTCTATAGCCAATACTGGTATGTCCATCATTTCTTGTGATTATTATCTATCAGTTAAAACACAGATAAAAACTGATTTTTTCTTGTTTCGAAAATATTTTTATTTTTATGTTATTATTACGCTAAAATTCCCTATGACTTCGATCGGTTTTAAAACTAACCTCAGTTAATGCAAACCATATCTAAACAGGCATAATTTGCCGTCCAAACGTACACTTTTAAATGAATTTAAATGATTTTCGAAGCTGATGTATCAGTTATATGTAATATGATATTTTTTTCTAAATATTTCAAAACTGTCTATCATAAATTACTATATTTTGCTTTGAAAAAATTCCATCAATTTTGCTCTATTATGAATGTACAATGATTTGTCTATTTTAGTTAAGGTTGTTTAAACATATATATTTTATTATCTTCATTAAATCATTAATTAGCGAAGATTGCGACGGTAAAATTTGTCACTTAACAATCGAAGCATTTATACAGTCTCAGATATCTTTTAAAAATAATAAATAATCTTAAATTTAAAAAAAAAATTTGTATGTTTACCACTTATTTCCAAACATATTGCTGGTATCAACAAAATGTGTAAGTTTGTCCTTAACTGATAAATAATTTAGACATATGACAGGAAAATTAAAGAACGAAAACAAAGTTATTCAAGGCATGATTTTCTTTATATTAAAATTTGATAACTATATAATAAATTTAATTTTTTTTTTAAGTTCTATTACTTAATTTTCCTAAATCTTATTTTAAATTTTTTAGCATAAATTTTTATGTCTTATTTAATAAGAAATTAAACGCAACCATCGAATATTGAAAGTCTATCAACATTTAGTTGTTTAAGTAATCATTATTTGCCTACAAATAATTTAAACAAAAATTAGATGATGTAACGAAAATCTCCTATCACAAATACATATTTTTTCCATACTCCAAACTAATACTACAAAAAAAGTACAAATAAATCTTATAAAAGTAAAAGAAACGAACTGTCATTTTCATCTCTTCATTCTACACTCTTGAATTCGTAATAACGAAATACATAAAACCATTAACATGAAAGGAAAATCTGTGGCAAGAAAATATGAATTACGTTCAACGATGAAACCTTCCAAATATTCCTATATCAAGCAAAAAACCTTTTTCATTAAAATTGCGACATTTACTTGATAAATACTTTGAAAGTAACTACTATTTGTAAAAATACTTGAGGTACTGATTTTTTACTGTCAAGACGAAGGTCGTGTCTAGGTCGACGTAAGAAAACGGCAATGAATTTTTGTTGTGTAAAGAAATGACTGTAAATTATGAGAGGGCCGGAGTGATGCATGCCGTATCTATCGTTTCACCACCATATTTGAGAGCACTCTCAGCACATTAAATGAATCTTCATATATATTACTTCTTAAGCTTATAACTTCAATGTTCACACATTTCTATATTTATGTAAACCATAATGAAGTTTTTTTGAGGAAATAAATGATGTTTTATTTACCTGCAAATTAAAGTTTATTAATAATAAGAACATATAAACGTATTTTCACTTACGGACACATATTATTGTAATCGATTCATTTATTCAGCAGTATAATGAAAATTCACAGTAAAACGGATAATGCAAATTTAATGTAATGAAAATACTATTACTTTTGGTATGTACAACTGTCATTTAATGACTTTGTTGTATTTTAATATAACTTGGATATATTTTTTATTTAAACCCTTTAATTACAGTAAAAGGACACAAAAAATGTTCTTGCTCGAACAAAAATAATGACATACACATATGGATTATTTTCTTTTAAATTTGAGGTAAGTTTTATTCAACTACGTAAATATTAATAATATTTTCATGGACATGATACTAAAAACGAAACCTTGGATGTCGTTCGAATGAATGTGTTTATACTTGCTTTCCACCTCTTTCACCAATATCTTAGCGAGCAAAATATTTTCACAAAATGATAATATAACACATATTTGCATAATTATGGGTTGTGTAATAGAAAATATTTTAATGTAATTAAAATAATTTTGATACAACAATTTTAATCGAACTTAAAATATAATTGTTTAGAATAATCCTCCAAGCAAGCCTCTTTTTAGCGATTTCGGCGAGGAAAGCGTTACAAAAAGCCGATTTTTATTAAATAATATATCAGAACAATACAATTTAATCTAATCGATATTTGGTGGTATACGTTCCCAGAGTTTAAACCGAACTTGGCAAAAGTGCACTGTTCCTACGCGAATCATCACTGAAATTTTTGTAATGTGAATTTTCAAACCTCGTCTTCATTTTTAAACATAAAATATAAATCCTTTTTATATAATATATCTCCTCTTTTTATTAATTATACCTTAAAAATTAAATTTATAAAACACTTTCAACACTCATGAAAGAAAGCATTATCTCTTTAAATCAATTTGACAGTTTTATTTATACCAATTACCTAGACTTGGTTCTTAGTTTCAATCTTAATTTTATTTATTTATCTGTACTCCATTTACTACTGGGAAGTAAGTACGTATCACATAGTATCAAAGAAATTACCCTGAACATTAATTAAAAATGAATATTACTCTTTTAAAAGCTCTGTCTTCACATGATGTATTATTTAAGAGGATTTGCGTCTTCATTACTAATAAAATAGTAAAATTTACGCTTAGTGTAGGTTTATTAAGAAGTACTATAATAGTAAAAGTGGTATGATTTTTGAATGTGTAAATGAAACAATTTCTTAATGAGTTATTTCTTAAATACATAAACATTTAACGAAATTTTTCAGTAGAAACGGGATACTAACAATTTACAATAAAAAATACAGTTACTTTTATTCTTATGAAAACTATCAATTTTTCTCCAAGAGTTAAAATTATTCGAATCCTTAGTTTGTATTTGTTTTGGTATATTTACTAATGAATTTTTTAGGTATATATTAGCAGAACACTTCAAACCCTTAAGTCATAATAGCATAACGAAGCTATGTTTGTGCTAGAGACCTGAATTAACTTTAAAGAATTGCCCATGCGTCATATTGTACAACTGCTAATGTCATGTAGACATTTCACTTGGTTTCTAAACCTTGAAATAAAAATATGATATTTTGATTAAAACTTTCCTTTTAAGCTTCGGAGTTATAGCACTATTTCACGAAATTTTCTTAAGTAGAATTCATATAATCATACTTTCTTCTGAAGCAATTAACTTATATGCAATACAATTAAATAGCTTGTAGTGAAGAGCATTTTGTGACCACATTGTGTATTGAAATATTTTAATAATATGTCATATGCTTATGGATAAGCATATTTCCCAGAATATTTTCAATATGTGTATATTGAATAGAATTCGTTACAACCCAACGTCTCTAATTCTATTCATTTAATTTGGTATCATATCTTTAGACATTAGTGGCATAAATGATATTCTTTGGTTTATATAAACTATTGTTTCGGCGTTATAATATCATAACTTTTGCACGTCCAACAATCAAATTTCAAACATTAAGTCTAATATAAAGTCTCCTTCATATAAGGAATAAATCAAAATTTTAAGTGTTACACAAGTAATTAAAATATTTAAATATTATGTGCTACGTATAATTTACTGCTTCAATACTATTCAATGTTTGTTGGGTGTGGGTAGTTTGGAACAATCCTATCACGGTTCGTTGACAGATATTACCAAGTAAACCTAAAATACATTTCCTAAACATATTCATTCACATAAAGCCATACCAGTTAATAATGATCTTCAGAAACTCTGTAGATAAAATGTTATTTTACAATTTTTTTAGATAAGGCTTCCGGATTCCGCGCGGAATTTTCGTCCATTTCTTTTTTTAGGAGCAAAGTAAAAAAGAAGGGGCAAACATTTCTGGCGAGAAATCAGGAAGCCTCGTTTAAAAAAATAGCAAAATAGTAATTCATCAAACCAGAAAAGGAACTAAACACCCATATAATTAACTAGCATTATATATAAATAATATAAACTAGTAGTAAATAATATAACTATCTTTGCTAATAGCCCACCTGGAGATGTTGTAATACAACGAAACCTAGGTCGTGGTACAGAAATTAGAGAAAGCAGAAATAATACTACATCACGTAGTTTTATTTAATTGTGAATAATAAATTTCTACAAAATTAACGCCAAATATATTCAATATCAATTATTTCTCTTAAATCACTTATTTCTCATAATTGTAATGTAAAATAAAATTTAGTAAAATTTAAATATTATTATAATTCCTATTTCATTTAAATTATTAACCGTTTTAGTTCAAGTAATTATGCCTTATAATCTTCCCTAACTTTGAAGTAGGTTAGTTTAGCTTTCATGTATGCCATAAAGGTATAAAGATATCATTAAAATTTAATTAACAGGTAAAAGTGGACTATGCAAATTTTTTCTAAAATGCGTAACATAAATTAATTTTCTTTATTTAACTTTATAATGGAAATTTTTATTGATATTAGTATATAACCAATGGGTTTCAATAGTCCTAGATCGAAATCCCAATTTATAATAACTTTATCCATATAACAATATTTTTTAGCTAATTAACATTAAAAAAAAAACAAGAAGATAATTTAGCCATAAATTGTCTGAACATGCCATGGACATGCATCAACATAAAAATATGATTTTTAAGCCATCAGACAAACAGAAATATTTCATTTATGGCTGACGAACAATTTGGAATACAGAAATGTTCGTGGTCAATGCACACACAATAGGAGATCGCTTATGAATATATTTTTCTATAGGCGATACGTAAAATAAATTGCGTATTTTGTATTATAGTATCAGCCCTGATAAAAATGATTACAAATTAAAAATATATTAATTGTGGATGTAACTCGCAACTTCTTCAAATCAATTCAAATTTTTCCAACCTTTTCCAAACGAGAGGGCAAACCCAAAATGGAAAAAGCAATCCACGTAACGTTTATTCTAAAATCACGTTATTAAGTTATTAATTTGGATATTATATTGATATTTCTACTAGTTTTTTTCGTGGCGTAGACTAGTATCAATAACCACATTTAATTAGTTCTTTTTGATGAAAGATTTTTTTTAAAAGGTACATACATCCAAAGATTTATTTGGATTTCAAGTGATAAATTATGGCTGCTTAAACTCGTCGTTTAATGTTAGGAATATTATGATTTTAATATTTTTTGTATTTTAATAGTTTACAAATTAAAATGTAATCACTATGAAGTGCTGCGTTGACCAAGTAAAATCGAATCGTCATAATGAAGAGACCTATAATCAATAATAGATTGAGGGAGGTTGTTGATCAAATGATATCAAAATATGTACCTAAACACTGATGTGGGGTTTAAACCTTGGATTTAGTTGATTTTTTTAGAGTCTATTGCTTTGATCATCAGATTTATGTAAAGGAAAAATTCTAAGGGTTTTATAGATCGTATCATGTAGTAGAGAGATAGAGAGGTAAGAACTCTTAGCCAAATTTAATGTAATAGATATAATATTAATGAATCTGAACATAGAGCTCCAAATGATTGATCTTCATTTTTCTAGCACTATCCTAGAAGAACACGCCTGCTTATATCTCACTAACTTTTAGAGCTAAATTTCAATAAGAATGCCAAGAATATCTTAATATTTTTAATAGTAATGTAATGTAATGATAATATTTTACTTCTTTTGAATATTTTTCAATTTATTATTTTCTTTGTATCTCGATAGGTACGTTAAGACAAATTCGTCCTAGGTAAAACATATGCAATGTTTTACGTTAAACGTCCTACGTTATAGAAATTTTCTTTATTTCTAAGCCTGGACATAATCTATATTACAAATTTAAATGTTCTAACTCATCTGGAAGTGACCTGCAAGTTCTGATGATCCGTCACTTAGCGAATGAATTAGTCAATTACCAAATTGTTCGTATCTTTATGTCAAATATTGCGGAAAGAATTAAAGATGTAAACTTATTTGTATCTCCATATGCGAAATGGGAGACTTCCAGCAATAAAAGGAGTTGAATTACGGGGGTGTCAGAATAGGCGGGAAGCACTTCGAAATGATGTAGTGTCCAGTAACGCAGATCAAACTTTGTGGTGCATTACTGTGCACCTAAAAACCACTCATAGTGTTATACGTAAGCTTCTTTTTAATCATTAACATTAGCAGTTAAAGCAAAGTCCTAGTGATTCTTCCAGAACTGATGCGAGTGGAACGTTTAAAAATATTGCAGTAAATATTAAATATATTTGACGTTAATTTTGTAGAAATTCATTAATAACAATTATTTGAAACTACGTGATGTAGCATTATTTCTACTTTATTTGAATTCTTTACCATGCCCTAGGTTTCATTATATTGTAACATCTTCAGGTGGGCAATTTTCCTGAACATATTTTAATGTAATGAATCCTAGGTCGTGAAACTACGTGATGTAGCATTATTTCTACTTTATTTGAATTCTTTACCATGCCCTAGGTTTCATCATATTATAACATCTTCAGGTGTGGTGGTTCAATTATCCTAAAGATATTTTAATATAATGAATCCTAGGTCGTGGTAAAGAATTGAAATAAAATAGAAATAATATTACATCACGTAGTTTCATTTACTTGTGATCGCAATAAATATTTCGTGTGAACATATTTTCAACCAATTACTGTCTAAATTATATAATTAGTACTAAAGGAAAATAAACAGTTTTCTGCAATTATTTTACTTTTTCCTTGCAATATATATAAATATAAATGTGTATATATATATATATATATATATATATATATATGTATGTATATATATATATATACACACATATATATATATATATATATATATATATACATATATATATATATATATATATATTTATATATATAAGTGTTAAGTTGGCATACTCATATAAAAGTTTTGTAATAAGATAAATATAATGAAGTATTTACGAAATATTTAAATTTTAAATTCTCGAATTACTTCTGGTGGGGGTGAACACTAATGTCTGTCCGATTCTTATGGTTATTAATATTTCTCAACGAGGTAGCTATTTACTTTAATATTAGCAATTACTTTATTAAACTGCGAATAATAGAATGTTAATGTTTGTGGAACACGCAACAGTATCTAAATACATTTAATACATGCCAACTAATGACATGTATGAAAAATTAGCTTATTTCTGCATTTAACATTATTTGAATTGAACAGAAACTCTAAATACCAAATTTTGCAATACTTCTTAACTTGGTAATACCACTGGCAATGCTGTTGTGAACTCAAAATCTTTTAAAATTCCAATTTTTCTAAAATTGAATAAATTTTGTATTTATTAATAAAACATACAGAAAAGGTACCATTTTACAATTAAAATTAATATTTCTGTAAGTATCTGGAAATTAAACATATGCAAGCATTGCGAGAGTTCCTATAATACGTAGTTCTAAAAGCGACAATCTTCGCTGAGTGCCTTCTCTAGTCAGATAGTTTACGTGACTTATCTCGACACCCTTGAATCCGCTCGAGTTGACAGATGTTGTCTTAATAAAGTCGGTACGTGTGTGAATGGATAAAACGGGGTTAAACCCTATATGAATGTATTGGTACGAAGATATATTTATTATTGATATATATTCACCAACATTTCAGCGCTGTACTCTGATTTTTAACAAAAATTACCATGAAATGTGATATACTTTTCTATATGACATACTTTTTCTTTAGATTTTACAAATATCCTTTCGCGTATGTGTTATGTACGTATAAAAATAATAACTCCTAAAATCGGGCTTCCACACCTTATTTGAAATGAAATGACTTCATTAATTATAAGCCATCAGTATTATCGACTTCCCTGTGCATTAAATATTTAACAAACCTGTTATATTTTAATAGGTTATGTTACCCTATGATTTTTTGTGATTTAACGCAAAATCTAAAAACCTCAAATATTTCACCTTATTGTAATTGTTTTCCTACTAATTTTGGATAGGTTTCTAATTTTTTTTTCTTTCTCAATTTTAGATTAGTAGTTTCGCATATAAGAGATTTTTTTTCATACTTAATTTTTTGAATACATATTGCTGAAAGTTAGGAAAAAATAGAGTTAAAAATTTCGAGTGCTTAGTTTGATACACTTCAATGTCAGTGCGTTTTCACTCGTAACACTCTAGTCGGTGAGAGTTGGCCCATTTTTCTGCAGGGTTGATTTTTATACCTAAAGTCGCTTTCGGACATTTCGGAGAAAAAGATAATGGATTGATTGACAAAATAATAAATATGAAGCTATTTACATATGTCAATATTACTTTTGATTGTGTAAATATATAGCTTTCTTTATCTCTCCTACATTTAAACATATTTACATTCATCACTTTTCCAAAGGATGAGATGAGATTTAGAATCAATTTTATACTTTTCCGTCAAATTTTAATGACATTATTTTTTCATAGTTTTGAATTTAACAGTTTTGGTTATGTTTTATTAAGATATACCAATTACCAACTATTCCAGTAATACTTTATATCAATTTTTTAAAAAATCGGAAGACTTGTAACTTGCTCTTTCAATCGATATCTTAAACGACAGCATATTTTTTATTGTTTCCTTTAACCCTTTCAAATTTTACATATTTTTCAATACAAACTATAGAGACGTATGCGGATTAATATGTCTTATAACACAATTTCAAGTTTTTGCTTTAAAAGATATATAGAAGGACATGTTAGTAACCTTGCAAAACTTCCGTTTCTTTTCTTGAAATATGGAAGGTCCACAAAAAAAATTAAAATAGCATTTCCATGAGTAAAACCAGTGTAATTTAATTATAGTTGTTGCGTGATAATATTGTGAGACCATATGAAGGCCGAGGCGGTTCCTTATATAATTTCTCCTACTCACATTTATAAAAGGAGAATTCGTCTAATTTGTCAGAATATTATCACCTTCTCAATCACTACTCCAGAATTGTGATATTTTATTGTTCGATTTGTGGTAATTTTATTAAGAAATGCTGCAATTCTTCATCTTATTAAGTTTCCCCAACTTCATCTTCACAACATAGGCAAGTTAACCAATGGCGGCATATGCCATTTTAATTAAGAAAACCCACTTAAAAATATATGATTATGTCATACATAAAAAATAAAAATTAATATTTCTTATTTTTTATCAATAATTTTGAAATGACATTAAAATAACTAGCAAGACAAATATTTAGTAAATCAATTTTAAATGAGTCCATCTAATTTAATATTTGACAGCAAATTACCCATTGCTTTGAAGTGGAAAAGCCAAAGCCGTAATTAATTTATTTCTACCCCTTTGGAGATACACAAAACAAATGATGTACTGGGATACGTCCGGAAATTGTTAGTTTGAAGGGATGATATCTGGAGATGACAGTGATAGACAAATCTGCCGCATCAAAGACGAAAATAAAATTATCATTCAGTTTGATGGTAAATCAGTTAAAAGTGGGCCTATATATAGGATTGGTATCTTCAATATGAGTAGTACCTAAACAAAATTCAAATTTATTTAATGAAAAAAACTGTTAAATAATGTTTACTTAAATTAGAACTATATTTTTGAAACATGCGCTAAGAGGAGGTTAGTTGAATTTTCTATATAATTATATGTAATAATAATTGTCATATTTAATTACGAAACCAACCTCTTCTGGTTGATGAAAAGCAAAAGCTTTTCATTGTTGATTAAACGAATGAATTTGGATGCTTGGAAAATATCATCATACACGAACATTTGGGTTTACATAGTCTTTTTGAGATATTACAAACTCTCTTACATGCAATGAATGAAATATTTGCTTTGCAAAGACTGATTTCGATCCGGTATAAAAGTAATAATTTATGCTTTTGATTTTTTAAAATAAATGTTCAATAAACGTATTCACAATAACATATATTGTGATATAATGGATTCATCACTTGGTTCTTTCAGGGGAGAAAACCACGTACCTTTGAACTGTCGTTTGATCGCAATGCTAACGATATTTTAACCACTTTTATTGAAAACCTATGTCCATAAAATCGACATTTCTGTTAATGACTTCAATATAAACCACGCACAATATAGATTTTTTTTATAGCAAACAATAAAATTATAAAATTATTTGGTCGCACCTACCAATGAATTGCTTTTGGTTTCGCAACGGTTATTCTTAATAATGAAGTTTTATAATTGCAAGTGTTAGTTGAAATTAAACAAAACTTAAAGCTTTGTAGCTCTCTTTATGTTCATCATAATTACAACAAATGAACATTAAATGAAGTTTACAAATATATTTATTTATATAAAAATATTAGTTTTATTGAGAACTACTATATTAAAGAAATTGCTTTAGCTTTTGCATGTAAATAGTTCGTTCATGTTTTGATATTTTGAAGGATAGTACCTAAATAATCGTATGAATTGAAGTGTACGTAGACTCGTATCATGCCACTTTTGTTAGTAATGTTTTAAAAACATATCATTGGAATTCAGGACAGAAATTTTTTTCTGAAAATATTTATCAAAAAAAATTTACTACAATCGTTCTTTTCAGAAATCATTTTTTTGAATTGGAAATTCGACGTGGTGGTAAAATAATTAATATGTTTATTATCCGCATCAATCTCTTAAGTTAACACTCAACTATATTAATGAGAAAATTTTAGAGGGTGAACTAAAAATAAATTTCATTAATTGAAAGAGTTACTCATAAAATTTTTAAAACGATTTTTGTTCAAAGTTTTACATGAAATAGTCTTATGTGAATAGCTTAACCTTTGAAGCTGCTATCAATGTTACGGAAAAGTAATGTTACCAGAAAAGTAAAATTGTAATTCTAAATTTCATAGTTTTCAGGAAATATACTACATAAATTATATATTAAATTAGATTCCTGTAAAAGAAAATATATTGTATAAAATAACATAAAATTTGTAAATAATCGTCGTGGTGTATTGAGTTTATCACAAGGAATGCGGTCTTTGAAGACGCGGCGCACTGCGGAGACCCAGGTTCGATTTCCGACCGTTCGTCAAGCGGGGCTGGACCGGTATCATGGTTTCAGTAAAAATAATAAAATAACATCTAGGTATATATAAGTACACATAAATACATAAAGCAATTAAGATTTTGGGGGGTAGGTAAATAATTATTGTAGGCTGGTATGTCTTCCACCCTAGTAAAATTTTCCTCTAGTTACTTTTGAGCTCGAAAGCAATACGTTCAACTTGGAAAATTAAAATCAAAGTAATATATTACTCAATCTGGATTTGCCCTCAGTTGACTGCACTGTTCGTCGAAATTTTTTTGAATTAGGAAAGCAATCTGGTTTTGATCTATTTCAAAACGATATCGACTCAGTATTTGAACAGAATCTGAGGAACAAACTGCAACTTAAAATGTGCAAATGCGCTATGATAACGTATTTCCGCCCACGTTTATCCTTGATGCATAATTCAAAGTTAAATGGAACGGCGCTCGAGTTGATTTCACCCATGCGGGATCTCGTGTAATTATTGATAAGCATCTAGCATTTCACGATAATAAAATTAAGACCTATTAGAAGCTACAGGATGCTAGCGTTTGTTATGCGATTTTGCCACGATTTCCATAATAGTGGGTGTATTTTGATCTTGTTTAATTTTTTAGTTCCTAGTATCCTTGAAACTAATGGAGTATTCTAGTCGTCATGTTAGAGAAAGTATTCAAAATTGAATAGATTTTTATATGAAATAATATACTTGAATATAATTAATCTCAAATCCGACGGGAAAAGTTTTAGACCACGCATTTTTTAAAATTATTAAATAATTATGTTGATAGTCTTGGGTTTGATAACGCTCTTCACTGTTACATAAGAGGACAGATTAATTTCAGAGGAGAGATTATTTCAGGACAGATTCATTTCAGAGGAAAGACAAGAGGAGTTATAATCATCTACCTAGAGCACGCATGAATATCATGCAGCTATCACCAGTTTTTCATAAACTTAATTAATTGGATTGGTATTGTGAGAACCGTCAAATCTTGATACTTTTGTTCTGCTCCATTGGTCGCTTCAGGAATGCGATTACAGAGTTACTTGGTAGTTCAGGTTAAAAAATTAATTTGTTTTATGTTCATTTTGAGTTAATGTATATTTATCTGTTTTATTAATTATTATTTATATATGTACCTATAATTTAAATTTTTGTACTTTTAGTATTTTCACGTGTCCGCTACTTTACGTAAACCAGTAAATTGTACATCGGGTTTTTAATAAATAAATAATTATAGGTATAAATGCAAGTAATAATTAAATTAGATATAAGGTAAGTAAAGTATTTATATAGATATAGGAATATATGTACATATATATGTATATGTATATGTATATATATATATATATATATATATATATATATATATATATATATAATATATATATTTCAAACACATAAATTTTTACTAAAATGTTAAATTATTTCAAAGTTACTCTCTATCTTCTCATGTTTATTAAGTTTAGAAGCGAAGCGTAGAAAATCGTCTCTGTTGTCAAATATTTTGTCCTTGATTTATATTTTCTGGTCATTGTAATATTTTATGTTCAAAAAATATGATCTTAATGTCAATGTCAACGATTTTTTTTCATTTAAATATTTCATAACTAATGTTAATTGGTTTTTTCATAAAATATTAAACTATTCTGAAAATAATTTTTTTTTTCTTACCCTATGTTGATTAATGAAGAAAAACTTGTTTTGTCGCATCGAAATGATGAAAGTATGTCTGAAGAACGGTGTTTTCATAAGGAAATATTAGTGTAATTTAGTACGTAGATATGTATATGTGTATATGTATATATATATATATATATATATATATATATATATATATATATATATAAATATTTATGAATCACTGCATACAATGAAGGAAAAGGAGGGAATGTTTTCCATGTATATGTACGTATGCATTTGTGTATTTAAATACATAAGAATATGTTTAGGGACATTAAATGCAATAAACTCTTGAAGATCTGTTTCGGGAAAGATCATGCAAATAATAGTTATTAAAAATGGAAAAGTAAAACTTTCACCAAAAAATTGTATCAAATTCAAAGAGCCACCGAAAGAGAAGCATATTGAAAATTATAAAATAAGAAAAAGGTACTTACCTTTAAGTTTTAAAATAACCTTTCCGAACATAAATAAATTTGTGGTAAACATTAATCACTTATTTAAAACATGACGAAAAAGTGGTTTTATACTGTATTATAAGAAGAAAATACCTGGGTAAAACAACCCTTACCTTAACTTTGATATAGAAATATTTCATTGCAAGGCAAATAAATATTATTTTTCCATAATAGTATAGTTATTTATTTCAACCTCTTCTCTTAATAATCTCAATTTTGGGTCAGTTACTTATTAAACTAAACTTATTTTACATAACGATGTAATTTTTCTAATTATTGTTCTAAATTCAGATTACCTAAAGACGAAACTCTCATTAAATTCATTGCGTAGATCCCTTTATTTATTTGGAGATAATACGATACTACCACGACAAATCTACTTCAGTACACTTGGGTCTAAGTTGTAATAAATAAAAGATTTGATGGCTGAGTTAAAATAAGCATAATAATTCAAAAGTTAAGTACGTATTTATTAAGATCCCGCTGCTCGAGAACGGATATTTACTAGTGGTAAAATTATTAATACACGCTTAGCGACGTCGCTTGTGACGTGCAGAAAATATATAACCTATTCGCGTTATCTGGATCACTAGCATTATAATTAAAATTTAAATTTACGTTTTATGTTGGTTTGGTAACCAGTTCTATTTATTTTGTATTATTCAAATGACGACGATACACAAGTAACAAATAATAGTATTATTCCAGTAAAAATTCGGATTTTATCCTTTGACCAGGCCACCTAATTAGAATGGGTGTGCACATTGATTTTATTTTCCACTTGCGGTTTTATCGGGGCAGAAGTAACTATCAACTAACGTCATTGACCTTATTCAACCACAAAGGAAATGAAAAAAAAGAATAAGACTATTTCAGGGGAAACATTTCTAGACTTATTTTCAACCTTTCATGCCATAAGCCCAAAGAAAGTTATAAAGGATTGAAGCCTATTTCTTCGTATCTTCGGCAAAACATGTCTTAATTTTATATTAGGCAAATTAGAAAACAAAAAATATATTATCTGACTGCGTGTACAAAAATATGAGATAACCACTTATTATAAATTACGAAAGATACTAATTATTTTAGATATCACGTTTCATTGTGATTATTTTTCCTTTATAAAAAGGCAAATTAGAAAACAAAAAATATATTATCTGACTGCGTGTACAAAAATATGAGATAACCACTTATCAAAAATTACGAAAGATACTAATTATTTTAGATATCACGTTTCATTGTGATTATTTTTCCTTTATACAAAGGCAAATTAGAAAACAAAAAATATATTATCTAACTGCGTGTACAAAAATATGAGATAACCACTTATTATAAATTACGAAAGATACTAATTATTTTAGATATCACGTTTCATTGTGATTATTTTTCCTTTATACAAAGGCAAATTAGAAAACAAAAAATATATTATCTGACTGCGTGTACAAAAATATGAGATAACCACTTATTATAAATTACGAAAGATACTAATTATTTTAGATATCACGTTTCATTGTGATTATTTTTCCTTTATACAAAGGCAAATTAGAAAACAAAAAATATATTATCTAACTGCGTGTACAAAAATATGGGATAACCACTTATTATAAATTACGAAAGATACTAATTATTTTAGATATCACGTTTCATTGTGATTATTTTTCCTTTATAAAAAGGCAAATTAGAAAACAAAAAATATATTATCTGACTGCGTGTACAAAAATATGAGATAACCACTTATTATAAATTACGAAAGATACTAATTATTTTAGATATCACGTTTCATTGTGATTATTTTTCCTTTATAAAAAGGCAAATTAGAAAACAAAAAATATATTATCTGACTGCGTGTACAAAAATATGAGATAACCACTTATTATAAATTACGAAAGATACTAATTATTTTAGATATCACGTTTCATTGTGATTATTTTTCCTTTATAAAAAGGCAAATTAGAAAACAAAAAATATATTATCTGACTGCGTGTACAAAAATATGAGATAACCACTTATTATAAATTACGAAAGATACTAATTATTTTAGATATCACGTTTCATTGTGATTATTTTTCCTTTATAAAAAGGCAAATTAGAAAACAAAAAATATATTATCTGACTGCGTGTACAAAAATATGAGATAACCACTTATTATAAATTACGAAAGATACTAATTATTTTAGATATCACGTTTCATTGTGATTATTTTTCCTTTATAAAAAGGCAAATTAGAAAACAAAAAATATATTATCTGACTGCGTGTACAAAAATATGAGATAACCACTTATTATAAATTACGAAAGATACTAATTATTTTAGATATCACGTTTCATTGTGATTATTTTTCCTTTATAAAAAGGCAAATTAGAAAACAAAAAATATATTATCTGACTGCGTGTACAAAAATATGAGATAACCACTTATTATAAATTACGAAAGATACTAATTATTTTAGATATCACGTTTCATTGTGATTATTTTTCCTTTATAAAAAGGCAAATTAGAAAACAAAAAATATATTATCTGACTGCGTGTACAAAAATATGAGATAACCACTTATTATAAATTACGAAAGATACTAATTATTTTAGATATCACGTTTCATTGTGATTATTTTTCCTTTATAAAAAGGCAAATTAGAAAACAAAAAATATATTATCTGACTGCGTGTACAAAAATATGGGATAACCACTTATTATAAATTACGAAAGATACTAATTATTTTAGATATCACGTTTCATTGTGATTATTTTTCCTTTATAAAAAGGCAAATTAGAAAACAAAAAATATATTATCTGACTGCGTGTACAAAAATATGAGATAACCACTTATTATAAATTACGAAAGATACTAATTATTTTAGATATCACGTTTCATTGTGATTATTTTTCCTTTATAAAAAGGCAAATTAGAAAACAAAAAATATATTATCTGACTGCGTGTACAAAAATATGAGATAACCACTTATTATAAATTACGAAAGATACTAATTATTTTAGATATCACGTTTCATTGTGATTATTTTTCCTTTATAAAAAGGCAAATTAGAAAACAAAAAATATATTATCTGACTGCGTGTACAAAAATATGAGATAACCACTTATTATAAATTACGAAAGATACTAATTATTTTAGATATCACGTTTCATTGTGATTATTTTTCCTTTATAAAAAGGCAAATTAGAAAACAAAAAATATATTATCTGACTGCGTGTACAAAAATATGAGATAACCACTTATCAAAAATTACGAAAGATACTAATTATTTTAGATATCACGTTTCATTGTGATTATTTTTCCTTTATACAAAGGCAAATTAGAAAATAAAAAATATATTATCTAACTGCGTGTACAAAAATATGAGATAACCACTTATTATAAATTACGAAAGATACTAATTATTTTAGATATCACGTTTCATTGTGATTATTTTTCCTTTATAAAAAGGCAAATTAGAAAACAAAAAATATATTATCTGACTGCGTGTACAAAAATATGAGATAACCACTTATCAAAAATTACGAAAGATACTAATTATTTTAGATATCACGTTTCATTGTGATTATTTTTCCTTTATAAAAAGGCAAATTAGAAAACAAAAAATATATTATCTGACTGCGTGTACAAAAATATGAGATAACCACTTATCAAAAATTACGAAAGATACTAATTATTTTAGATATCACGTTTCATTGTGATTATTTTTCCTTTATACAAAGGCAAATTAGAAAACAAAAAATATATTATCTAACTGCGTGTACAAAAATATGAGATAACCACTTATTATAAATTACGAAAGATACTAATTATTTTAGATATCACGTTTCATTGTGATTATTTTTCCTTTATACAAAGGCAAATTAGAAAACAAAAAATATATTATCTGACTGCGTGTACAAAAATATGAGATAACCACTTATTATAAATTACGAAAGATACTAATTATTTTAGATATCACGTTTCATTGTGATTATTTTTCCTTTATAAAAAGGCAAATTAGAAAACAAAAAATATATTATCTGACTGCGTGTACAAAAATATGAGATAACCACTTATTATAAATTACGAAAGATACTAATTATTTTAGATATCACGTTTCATTGTGATTATTTTTCCTTTATACAAAGGCAAATTAGAAAACAAAAAATATATTATCTAACTGCGTGTACAAAAATAAGAGATAACCACTTATTATAAATTACGAAAGATACTAATTATTTTAGATATCACGTTTCATTGTGATTATTTTTCCTTTATAAAAAGGCAAATTAGAAAACAAAAAATATATTATCTGACTGCGTGTACAAAAATATGAGATAACCACTTATTATAAATTACGAAAGATACTAATTATTTTAGATATCACGTTTCATTGTGATTATTTTTCCTTTATAAAAAGGCAAATTAGAAAACAAAAAATATATTATCTGACTGCGTGTACAAAAATATGAGATAACCACTTATTATAAATTACGAAAGATACTAATTATTTTAGATATCACGTTTCATTGTGATTATTTTTCCTTTATAAAAAGGCAAATTAGAAAACAAAAAATGTATTATCTGACTGCGTGTACAAAAATATGAGATAACCACTTATCAAAAATTACGAAAGATACTAATTATTTTAGATATCACGTTTCATTGTGATTATTTTTCCTTTATACAAAGGCAAATTAGAAAACAAAAAATATATTATCTAACTGCGTGTACAAAAATATGGGATAACCACTTATTATAAATTACGAAAGATACTAATTATTTTAGATATCACGTTTCATTGTGATTATTTTTCCTTTATAAAAAGGCAAATTAGAAAACAAAAAATATATTATCTGACTGCGTGTACAAAAATATGAGATAACCACTTATTATAAATTACGAAAGATACTAATTATTTTAGATATCACGTTTCATTGTGATTATTTTTCCTTTATAAAAAGGCAAATTAGAAAACAAAAAATATATTATCTGACTGCGTGTACAAAAATATGAGATAACCACTTATCAAAAATTACGAAAGATACTAATTATTTTAGATATCACGTTTCATTGTGATTATTTTTCCTTTATACAAAGGCAAATTAGAAAATAAAAAATATATTATCTAACTGCGTGTACAAAAATATGAGATAACCACTTATTATAAATTACGAAAGATACTAATTATTTTAGATATCACGTTTCATTGTGATTATTTTTCCTTTATAAAAAGGCAAATTAGAAAACAAAAAATATATTATCTGACTGCGTGTACAAAAATATGAGATAACCACTTATCAAAAATTACGAAAGATACTAATTATTTTAGATATCACGTTTCATTGTGATTATTTTTCCTTTATAAAAAGGCAAATTAGAAAACAAAAAATATATTATCTGACTGCGTGTACAAAAATATGAGATAACCACTTATCAAAAATTACGAAAGATACTAATTATTTTAGATATCACGTTTCATTGTGATTATTTTTCCTTTATAAAAAGGCAAATTAGAAAACAAAAAATATATTATCTGACTGCGTGTACAAAAATATGAGATAACCACTTATTATAAATTACGAAAGATACTAATTATTTTAGATATCACGTTTCATTGTGATTATTTTTCCTTTATAAAAAGGCAAATTAGAAAACAAAAAATATATTATCTGACTGCGTGTACAAAAATATGAGATAACCACTTATTATAAATTACGAAAGATACTAATTATTTTAGATAGCACGTTTCATTGTGATTATTTTTCCTTTATAAAAAGGCAAATTAGAAAACAAAAAATATATTATCTGACTGCGTGTACAAAAATATGAGATAACCACTTATTATAAATTACGAAAGATACTAATTATTTTAGATATCACGTTTCATTGTGATTATTTTTCCTTTATAAAAAGGCAAATTAGAAAACAAAAAATATATTATCTGACTGCGTGTACAAAAATATGGGATAACCACTTATTATAAATTACGAAAGATACTAATTATTTTAGATATCACGTTTCATTGTGATTATTTTTCCTTTATAAAAAGGCAAATTAGAAAACAAAAAATATATTATCTGACTGCGTGTACAAAAATATGAGATAACCACTTATTATAAATTACGAAAGATACTAATTATTTTAGATATCACGTTTCATTGTGATTATTTTTCCTTTATAAAAAGGCAAATTAGAAAACAAAAAATATATTATCTGACTGCGTGTACAAAAATATGAGATAACCACTTATTATAAATTACGAAAGATACTAATTATTTTAGATATCACGTTTCATTGTGATTATTTTTCCTTTATAAAAAGGCAAATTAGAAAACAAAAAATATATTATCTGACTGCGTGTACAAAAATATGAGATAACCACTTATTATAAATTACGAAAGATACTAATTATTTTAGATATCACGTTTCATTGTGATTATTTTTCCTTTATAAAAAGGCAAATTAGAAAACAAAAAATATATTATCTGACTGCGTGTACAAAAATATGAGATAACCACTTATCAAAAATTACGAAAGATACTAATTATTTTAGATATCACGTTTCATTGTGATTATTTTTCCTTTATACAAAGGCAAATTAGAAAATAAAAAATATATTATCTAACTGCGTGTACAAAAATATGAGATAACCACTTATTATAAATTACGAAAGATACTAATTATTTTAGATATCACGTTTCATTGTGATTATTTTTCCTTTATAAAAAGGCAAATTAGAAAACAAAAAATATATTATCTGACTGCGTGTACAAAAATATGAGATAACCACTTATCAAAAATTACGAAAGATACTAATTATTTTAGATATCACGTTTCATTGTGATTATTTTTCCTTTATAAAAAGGCAAATTAGAAAACAAAAAATATATTATCTGACTGCGTGTACAAAAATATGAGATAACCACTTATCAAAAATTACGAAAGATACTAATTATTTTAGATATCACGTTTCATTGTGATTATTTTTCCTTTATACAAAGGCAAATTAGAAAACAAAAAATATATTATCTAACTGCGTGTACAAAAATATGAGATAACCACTTATTATAAATTACGAAAGATACTAATTATTTTAGATATCACGTTTCATTGTGATTATTTTTCCTTTATACAAAGGCAAATTAGAAAACAAAAAATATATTATCTGACTGCGTGTACAAAAATATGAGATAACCACTTATTATAAATTACGAAAGATACTAATTATTTTAGATATCACGTTTCATTGTGATTATTTTTCCTTTATAAAAAGGCAAATTAGAAAACAAAAAATATATTATCTGACTGCGTGTACAAAAATATGAGATAACCACTTATTATAAATTACGAAAGATACTAATTATTTTAGATATCACGTTTCATTGTGATTATTTTTCCTTTATACAAAGGCAAATTAGAAAACAAAAAATATATTATCTAACTGCGTGTACAAAAATAAGAGATAACCACTTATTATAAATTACGAAAGATACTAATTATTTTAGATATCACGTTTCATTGTGATTATTTTTCCTTTATAAAAAGGCAAATTAGAAAACAAAAAATATATTATCTGACTGCGTGTACAAAAATATGAGATAACCACTTATTATAAATTACGAAAGATACTAATTATTTTAGATATCACGTTTCATTGTGATTATTTTTCCTTTATAAAAAGGCAAATTAGAAAACAAAAAATATATTATCTGACTGCGTGTACAAAAATATGAGATAACCACTTATTATAAATTACGAAAGATACTAATTATTTTAGATATCACGTTTCATTGTGATTATTTTTCCTTTATAAAAAGGCAAATTAGAAAACAAAAAATGTATTATCTGACTGCGTGTACAAAAATATGAGATAACCACTTATCAAAAATTACGAAAGATACTAATTATTTTAGATATCACGTTTCATTGTGATTATTTTTCCTTTATACAAAGGCAAATTAGAAAACAAAAAATATATTATCTAACTGCGTGTACAAAAATATGGGATAACCACTTATTATAAATTACGAAAGATACTAATTATTTTAGATATCACGTTTCATTGTGATTATTTTTCCTTTATAAAAAGGCAAATTAGAAAACAAAAAATATATTATCTGACTGCGTGTACAAAAATATGAGATAACCACTTATTATAAATTACGAAAGATACTAATTATTTTAGATATCACGTTTCATTGTGATTATTTTTCCTTTATAAAAAGGCAAATTAGAAAACAAAAAATATATTATCTGACTGCGTGTACAAAAATATGAGATAACCACTTATCAAAAATTACGAAAGATACTAATTATTTTAGATATCACGTTTCATTGTGATTATTTTTCCTTTATACAAAGGCAAATTAGAAAATAAAAAATATATTATCTAACTGCGTGTACAAAAATATGAGATAACCACTTATTATAAATTACGAAAGATACTAATTATTTTAGATATCACGTTTCATTGTGATTATTTTTCCTTTATAAAAAGGCAAATTAGAAAACAAAAAATATATTATCTGACTGCGTGTACAAAAATATGAGATAACCACTTATCAAAAATTACGAAAGATACTAATTATTTTAGATATCACGTTTCATTGTGATTATTTTTCCTTTATAAAAAGGCAAATTAGAAAACAAAAAATATATTATCTGACTGCGTGTACAAAAATATGAGATAACCACTTATCAAAAATTACGAAAGATACTAATTATTTTAGATATCACGTTTCATTGTGATTATTTTTCCTTTATAAAAAGGCAAATTAGAAAACAAAAAATATATTATCTGACTGCGTGTACAAAAATATGAGATAACCACTTATTATAAATTACGAAAGATACTAATTATTTTAGATATCACGTTTCATTGTGATTATTTTTCCTTTATAAAAAGGCAAATTAGAAAACAAAAAATATATTATCTGACTGCGTGTACAAAAATATGAGATAACCACTTATTATAAATTACGAAAGATACTAATTATTTTAGATAGCACGTTTCATTGTGATTATTTTTCCTTTATAAAAAGGCAAATTAGAAAACAAAAAATATATTATCTGACTGCGTGTACAAAAATATGAGATAACCACTTATTATAAATTACGAAAGATACTAATTATTTTAGATATCACGTTTCATTGTGATTATTTTTCCTTTATAAAAAGGCAAATTAGAAAATAAAAAATATATTATCTGACTGCGTGTACAAAAATATGAGATAACCACTTATTATAAATTACGAAAGATACTAATTATTTTAGATATCACGTTTCATTGTGATTATTTTTCCTTTATAAAAAGGCAAATTAGAAAACAAAAAATATATTATCTGACTGCGTGTACAAAAATATGAGATAACCACTTATCAAAAATTACGAAAGATACTAATTATTTTAGATATCACGTTTCATTGTGATTATTTTTCCTTTATAAAAAGGCAAATTAGAAAACAAAAAATATATTATCTGACTGCGTGTACAAAAATATGAGATAACCACTTATTATAAATTACGAAAGATACTAATTATTTTAGATATCACGTTTCATTGTGATTATTTTTCCTTTATAAAAAGGCAAATTAGAAAACAAAAAATATATTATCTGACTGCGTGTACAAAAATATGAGATAACCACTTATTATAAATTACGAAAGATACTAATTATTTTAGATATCACGTTTCATTGTGATTATTTTTCCTTTATAAAAAGGCAAATTAGAAACCAAAAAATATATTATCTGACTGCGTGTACAAAAATATGAGATAACCACTTATTATAAATTACGAAAGATACTAATTATTTTAGATATCACGTTTCATTGTGATTATTTTTCCTTTATAAAAAGGCAAATTAGAAAACAAAAAATATATTATCTGACTGCGTGTACAAAAATATGAGATAACCACTTATTATAAATTACGAAAGATACTAATTATTTTAGATATCACGTTTCATTGTGATTATTTTTCCTTTATAAAAAGGCAAATTAGAAAACAAAAAATATATTATCTGACTGCGTGTACAAAAATATGAGATAACCACTTATTATAAATTACGAAAGATACTAATTATTTTAGATATCACGTTTCATTGTGATTATTTTTCCTTTATAAAAAGGCAAATTAGAAAACAAAAAATATATTATCTGACTTCGTGTACAAAAATATGAGATAACCACTTATTATAAATTACGAAAGATACTAATTATTTTAGATATCACGTTTCATTGTGATTATTTTTCCTTTATAAAAAGGCAAATTAGAAAACAAAAAATATATTATCTGACTGCGTGTACAAAAATATGAGATAACTACTTATTATAAATTACGAAAGATACTAATTATTTTAGATATCACGTTTCATTGTGATTATTTTTCCTTTATAAAAAGGCAAATTAGAAAACAAAAAATATATTATCTGACTGCGTGTACAAAAATATGAGATAACCACTTATTATAAATTACGAAAGATACTAATTATTTTAGATATCACGTTTCATTGTGATTATTTTTCCTTTATAAAAAGGCAAATTAGAAAACAAAAAATATATTATCTGACTGCGTGTACAAAAATATGAGATAACCACTTATTATAAATTACGAAAGATACTAATTATTTTAGATATCACGTTTCATTGTGATTATTTTTCCTTTATAAAAAGGCAAATTAGAAAACAAAAAATATATTATCTGACTGCGTGTACAAAAATATGAGATAACCACTTATCAAAAATTACGAAAGATACTAATTATTTTAGATATCACGTTTCATTGTGATTATTTTTCCTTTATACAAAGGCAAATTAGAAAATAAAAAATATATTATCTAACTGCGTGTACAAAAATATGAGATAACCACTTATTATAAATTACGAAAGATACTAATTATTTTAGATATCACGTTTCATTGTGATTATTTTTCCTTTATAAAAAGGCAAATTAGAAAACAAAAAATATATTATCTGACTGCGTGTACAAAAATATGAGATAACCACTTATCAAAAATTACGAAAGATACTAATTATTTTAGATATCACGTTTCATTGTGATTATTTTTCCTTTATAAAAAGGCAAATTAGAAAACAAAAAATATATTATCTGACTGCGTGTACAAAAATATGAGATAACCACTTATCAAAAATTACGAAAGATACTAATTATTTTAGATATCACGTTTCATTGTGATTATTTTTCCTTTATAAAAAGGCAAATTAGAAAACAAAAAATATATTATCTGACTGCGTGTACAAAAATATGAGATAACCACTTATTATAAATTACGAAAGATACTAATTATTTTAGATATCACGTTTCATTGTGATTATTTTTCCTTTATAAAAAGGCAAATTAGAAAACAAAAAATATATTATCTGACTGCGTGTACAAAAATATGAGATAACCACTTATTATAAATTACGAAAGATACTAATTATTTTAGATATCACGTTTCATTGTGATTATTTTTCCTTTATAAAAAGGCAAATTAGAAACCAAAAAATATATTATCTGACTGCGTGTACAAAAATATGAGATAACCACTTATTATAAATTACGAAAGATACTAATTATTTTAGATATCACGTTTCATTGTGATTATTTTTCCTTTATAAAAAGGCAAATTAGAAAACAAAAAATATATTATCTGACTGCGTGTACAAAAATATGAGATAACCACTTATTATAAATTACGAAAGATACTAATTATTTTAGATATCACGTTTCATTGTGATTATTTTTCCTTTATAAAAAGGCAAATTAGAAAACAAAAAATATATTATCTGACTGCGTGTACAAAAATATGAGATAACCACTTATTATAAATTACGAAAGATACTAATTATTTTAGATATCACGTTTCATTGTGATTATTTTTCCTTTATAAAAAGGCAAATTAGAAAACAAAAAATATATTATCTGACTTCGTGTACAAAAATATGAGATAACCACTTATTATAAATTACGAAAGATACTAATTATTTTAGATATCACGTTTCATTGTGATTATTTTTCCTTTATAAAAAGGCAAATTAGAAAACAAAAAATATATTATCTGACTGCGTGTACAAAAATATGAGATAACTACTTATTATAAATTACGAAAGATACTAATTATTTTAGATATCACGTTTCATTGTGATTATTTTTCCTTTATAAAAAGGCAAATTAGAAAACAAAAAATATATTATCTGACTGCGTGTACAAAAATATGAGATAACCACTTATTATAAATTACGAAAGATACTAATTATTTTAGATATCACGTTTCATTGTGATTATTTTTCCTTTATAAAAAGGCAAATTAGAAAACAAAAAATATATTATCTGACTGCGTGTACAAAAATATGAGATAACCACTTATTATAAATTACGAAAGATACTAATTATTTTAGATATCACGTTTCATTGTGATTATTTTTCCTTTATAAAAAGGCAAATTAGAAAACAAAAAATATATTATCTGACTGCGTGTACAAAAATATGAGATAACCACTTATCAAAAATTACGAAAGATACTAATTATTTTAGATATCACGTTTCATTGTGATTATTTTTCCTTTATACAAAGGCAAATTAGAAAATAAAAAATATATTATCTAACTGCGTGTACAAAAATATGAGATAACCACTTATTATAAATTACGAAAGATACTAATTATTTTAGATATCACGTTTCATTGTGATTATTTTTCCTTTATAAAAAGGCAAATTAGAAAACAAAAAATATATTATCTGACTGCGTGTACAAAAATATGAGATAACCACTTATCAAAAATTACGAAAGATACTAATTATTTTAGATATCACGTTTCATTGTGATTATTTTTCCTTTATAAAAAGGCAAATTAGAAAACAAAAAATATATTATCTGACTGCGTGTACAAAAATATGAGATAACCACTTATCAAAAATTACGAAAGATACTAAATATTTTAGATATCACGTTTCATTGTGATTATTTTTCCTTTATACAAAGGCAAATTAGAAAATAAAAAATATATTATCTAACTGCGTGTACAAAAATATGAGATAACCACTTATTATAAATTACGAAAGATACTAATTATTTTAGATATCACGTTTCATTGTGATTATTTTTCCTTTATAAAAAGGCAAATTAGAAAACAAAAAATATATTATCTGACTGCGTGTACAAAAATATGAGATAACCACTTATTATAAATTACGAAAGATACTAATTATTTTAGATATCACGTTTCATTGTGATTATTTTTCCTTTATAAAAAGGCAAATTAGAAAACAAAAAATATATTATCTGACTGCGTGTACAAAAATATGAGATAACCACTTATTATAAATTACGAAAGATACTAATTATTTTAGATATCACGTTTCATTGTGATTATTTTTCCTTTATAAAAAGGCAAATTAGAAAACAAAAAATATATTATCTGACTGCGTGTACAAAAATATGAGATAATCACTTATCAAAAATTACGAAAGATACTAATTATTTTAGATATCACGTTTCATTGTGATTATTTTTCCTTTATACAAAGGCAAATTAGAAAATAAAAAATATATTATCTAACTGCGTGTACAAAAATATGAGATAACCACTTATTATAAATTACGAAAGATACTAATTATTTTAGATATCACGTTTCATTGTGATTATTTTTCCTTTATAAAAAGGCAAATTAGAAAACAAAAAATATATTATCTGACTGCGTGTACAAAAATATGAGATAACCACTTATTATAAATTACGAAAGATACTAATTATTTTAGATATCACGTTTCATTGTGATTATTTTTCCTTTATAAAAAGGCAAATTAGAAAACAAAAAATATATTATCTGACTGCGTGTACAAAAATATGAGATAACCACTTATCAAAAATTACGAAAGATACTAATTATTTTAGATATCACGTTTCATTGTGATTATTTTTCCTTTATACAAAGGCAAATTAGAAAATAAAAAATATATTATCTAACTGCGTGTACAAAAATATGAGATAACCACTTATCAAAAATTACGAAAGATACTAATTACTTTAGATACCACGTTTCATTGTGAATAATTTTCCTTTATACTATCATATGCGTGATTTCATGTTCTACTACTAAACAAGTAGAAGCCGCATCAATACCTCCTAACTACTTATTTGATGAAAATTTCTGATTAAGATTAAACTAAAGCTAATACTTTAAATTTCATTTGTATTTTATAACAGTCAAATTGCTTCATTTAATGCTCAATTTATTTAATAACGCAAACAATATTAGTCCTTTTTTTTTATCAATATGTACTATAAAAACCAATATGTACTATAAAAACTAATGACAATAAACTTTGGAAGTGTCGGGACCATGACATGAGAAACTTTTATCCTTATCATCTTTAGTTCCTCGCTTTCATAATTTAACACCGATAGAATGAGACGAATTATTTCTTAAAAAGGTATTTAGAAAATGTCTCAGCTTAAGATTGGGTATATACTAGTTGTAGAGACCTGCAAATAAAATAAAGCGGCCATTTACTTTATTAATTTTTTCATCTTTGAAAAGTATTGTAAGATTAATTATAAGTTTAGTACATATAATGCGCAATCCAATACCTACCAAAAAACCATAACAGTATTTTTTTAAATAAGTATGCTTTGTATTAAAATGTTAAATTGCCATATTTTCTTTTTAATTTTTTAATTGCGATAAAACGTAACTTACAAATTACGTCAGAACCAACAGAATCTACCAGTAAAAACTCCATCGAAATCCTTTTAACTTTTCTTGCGCTGTGCCTGAACAAATAAACAGTTTGCCAGAAATAATTTTCGATAACAATATTTTTGCTTTTAATATTTTACCCTAAATATATTTTTCGTAAGTATATACAATGTAAAAACAGCCAATTCTATGGTTATATTATTCTTACCAATGTAACACAAAAGCAGGTTTGTTTGTCTTTCTTTCACATCGCGTAATTCTAACAAATCGACGTTACTTTTTGCACAAAGATAGAAGAGGTGTTGAGAAATAGCTGAGAATAATATTTACTACGAGAAAGTTCTTATTTAATACCGAAAAAGTACACAAAATGATTAAGGAAACAATGTTGCAACGGGGCAACGGATCGCCTTCATTTTTTGAATCGTTACACATGCAATATAAAAAAGCGACAGAACTACTCAGTTTAATCCTGAAGTCCTAGCGATTATGATATTATAATTGGAAAAATATATTTACTTGTCCCTTTTTTACATCACGGCTGAATAACGTGTCTACTTGATTTTTTTTACCAAACATGAAATGACATATGCTCAGAAATCTCACTTTAACTCGTATTATAATAGTAATTAATATTTTAAATGCGAAAGTGCTTTTATTTTTCCTATTCTGAAGTCCTAATAACGACTGGCGGGCTGGGAAATGATAAAACCTACTCTCCAATCAGGTTGTTTCATAATAATTAAAACTACATTCACAACTTATATCACAAATGCGAAATCGTGTTATCGTTCCTTTAAGTCGCAACGAAGCTACTGATCAACGTGATTTCTTTTGGACACAGTTAGATAGTGTTCCAAAAATAACATGGGCTTCTTTCCAATCCGGCAAATTCCATTCCTATTAAAATAGCTAATCCAACTAACATTAAAAACTCGAATTACTCATTTGTTTGTGCTGTTTTCTTGTTGTAACAGAGCGACGAATCCAAGTGATTTTTTGCATAGAGATGGTTATCGTGTCGAGCAACCGTATAGGTTAATTGTCAACCCGGTAAATCACATCTTAAATAATATTACGTACTTAAAAAAATTAAGAATGCGAGAGTATGTTTCTTTGTCATTCCTAGACGTTACAACGGAGCAACGGATTGAAGTGTTTTTTTGCACAGAAGTAGTTGGCGACGAAATCACATACTTACTAAAATGATAACCGTAATAAATAAAAGAAAACAAAGGTCTTTATTTGTATTTCTTTTATGCATTTATTTATATATTTATTTATTTACTTCAATGTATATAATTGACATATTTTGTGGATTTATTGCTACAGAGCAATCTGTTTTAAACAACGTAACAGAGCTACAAATCGACGTTATTTGGACGAGCACAGAAATAGCCAGTGAACCGGAAAATTATGTAGAAAGCTTTCTATTTTGGAAAATCTCATCTCAATTAGTATTATAATATCAACTAATATGTCAGTTATAGAGTGACGTGATTTTTTGCATAGATACAAAAGGCGGGTCGTTAAATAATATAGACTAATTCTTAAGCCGGTCAAACTCATTCTTTTTAGGAATCCAGGGAAATTCGAAGCAACATCGCAAAAGGATCACAGATAAAAGTAATTTTTTGAAGCGTTACATATTGAATATAAGGTAGCAAGAAAATCACACCCTTTAATCTCTAATTTAGAGAGAAATTATTTTGTTTTCTATCTTATTTGTATTAAACGGCCACGAAAATAAAGAATTTGCGTTTAATTTCCCTTAATCATTAGATATGGCATTGTATGTTTTGGTTTCTCCCTGAATGTTTTAAAAGTATAGAAACGCAAGCAAACCCGCGAGTAAAACTTAACACTTATTGATAAAATGCGTTTTTCTTTTAGACATTTTTATACCAATTTTGAATGAATAAGTAATATCGTGGAATTTTAGCTTGAATTTTTTGTAAAAAATAGACCTCGTCGCGTTGCGGTGTCATTTATTTGCATGTAATCAAAATTCACATCAAAACTAAAAAACGAATGGACGAATTACTAAAACAATTTACTAGAACGAATAAATGAAATACGTTAAATTTTCAAATAAATATGATGAAATCAAAACATATAGGAATAAAACTGAAACGATTACTTTTAATATTATTATAATTACTACGGCATTATTATGATAATACTACTATAGCCATTTTCCGACTACGGCAGAAAAACTTTAAAATTATAACAATTTACACCCATTTATATAAAAATATAGTAAATAATGTATAACACATAAACTAGTCAATTTGGCATGTTGCTGATTACGGTAAAATAATTCTTTAGAATATCCAATTTGACGCTAAATCTAAAGTAAATAAGAATAATTAGTTGACAATTAAGTTCGCTGATCTAATTAAATAATCATATATGTGTTTGCATTTCTATTTTTAATATTTATATACGTACGTGTATATATATATATATATATATATATATATATATATATATAATTTACTGCTTTACATAAACTGCTGAATGTACAATAAACAATAGTATATAGACACAATAGTAAATAGACACAATTTAATCAAAATATTTTAGTAAGATTCATCGTTTTATTTTGGCTTTAGGTTCATCCACTGTAGTCAAATCGACAGTGTATTTTTTCAAATTGCGTGATGAAGAGCATCAAGAACTACTATTCATGAGCGCTTCACAGCGCACAATGATTTGTGCACACAAAATGTCACTTGCACCACTGCGCGCCTACAGAACGTATGGGAAAACAAAGTAAACTTTTGTAATGAAATATGGTTCTCTTTATCGTTTGCTATTGCATCAATCAAACTTGTTTAACCATCTAATTAAAGAACAGGAAATGAGCTTTTCATCACTTTTTTCTCATTTCAAATTACGATGTAATTTTTGGAATTAATTGTCTAAACTTGCCGTAAGTTTAGTACTTTCAGCAAATAATTAGTAACAATAAGGTATTTTTCATAAAATAAATATGTAAAATCATAAAAGAAATCTTCTTACAGTAAATAATAAGTTTTGATACATTTTTTTGTGTCAATATCATTATATGTAGTAACATATTAATTATAATTTTTAACCGAACGTGAAATGAACATTACAGCATATCTTATAAATAATGAAAATACCGAAAATTATAATTTTGTTAAAGAATTAAATTTTTTTATTTACCAAAAATATACCATAAAATGTGATCCTATTCATAACAAGTTTAGAAATGTTTACCAATTATCTTTCTAGATAACAAAATATTTTCAAATAATCTATTAAATCTATGTATGTATGATGACGATGACTATGTATGATGAGTATGACTTAATGAAAAAATAGTTTTTGTTATTCGGTGTAACAATGTGTTTATACAAACTGTTTAAAAATGAGATCTATACTAGATAGTTCTCCATCAGAAATATCATACTTTATAAATACATGTTCTATTCCCACTGACAGTTCTTTTATAGGTTTATTAAGGTGCTTTGTATACCTTTGGTATCGTGTTACTGTCGTTACGTGGGTGCCATTTTTGCAGGTACAATAACAGGTTTGATGGAGTCTTTCCTTCTAGCATTTTTCTCTGCTTGCATAAAATATAGTATTTTGTTTTACTGATAGGTCTAGATCGTATCTTTCCCCTTAACAATAATATACGGGAACCAGTACTTCAATCTATGGATTGAATCTAGAGCCAAAGTCAATAGCATATATGTCGATACTTATTTCTTTATATTAAAAAAATAGGCACTTATGTATCTAGTCCGACTATGATCGTTGTAAATATAGGTACGCACATATGATATGCATACATCATATATAAAAACCATATGTTGTAACTATATGGATTGTGTATTCTCTATGATCATAGAATTTATGTCTTTCCATGTCCCAGGGCCATATAGCACCCGGGATACATTATGACTATTGTGAGCGTAAATATACAATATTCATTACTGCTATTCTAGTACATTGTGCAGGTTGCATATGTAACATTCTTTAAACTTAAATTGCTAGGAATTCACAATGAAACAATTTAATTACTTAAGTACTATGAAGGTTCTCATTGGTATCATATTTAAATATTCTACCAAAAATTTACAAGTTGCTTTAACAAAATAAACAAATTAAGAGCATCCATCAACTAATGACCAATTTCAATTACGGCAATGACTTTGTTGTTTTGTCATGTCGGGTAATTAAGGCATGATGATTCCGTTGCTCTCTAGGGATTAAAACAAATGACCATTTAAACAACTAAATTGTATTAATGCATGTGTTCAATTACTTTACGCAATAATGACAGTGCAGTGTGAAAAATTAAAATTGGTGTATAGATGACGCATACTGGTATTTAAATTAATTTACTTTCAAATTAAATATGGTTCACGGAAATATTATGGAGAAATATTTTTAGTAATATATTTATATCTCAATCTGTGCCTCAAAAGGAAAATATTGAACCCTTATAACACAACAACTTTTCGGAGAAATCATTTAATGGAAAAAATTTAAATTTGGCTTCTAGGTGAGGCATTTTAATATTTAGTATTTCTTAACGAATTTATTCCAAAAAGTTTATATGGAAATGTTTAAGAGTGAAATGAAATACTTATAATATTTTTTTCTTGTACTTTTGTATAAATAAGCGAGAGTAAATTGCTAGGATTCCAAAATTGTCATCACCCAAATTTTATGCTAGGATTCCAAAATTGTCATCACCCAAATTTTATGTAAAAGAAGTTTAGCGTTATTGATGAAAATGTCCACAAAAATATGTTCCACCTTCCTGTTCTCCACACATGAGGTTGGTGAGTCAAAATTATTATAAAAATAGAAACAAAATAAAAATCAATGAAAAACCTACTTAAGTTTACCGGAAAATGATGCCGATAATTGTACATGCTATAATATTTCAATAATTGCGCCTTATTCACATAACTATACAAAGTAATGCATTTGTAGTAATATATTTGTGTATAAGGAAATGTTTGACAGTGAAATTAAATACTCCATACTATTTTTTTCTTGTATCACCATGTAAATAAGAGAGAGTGAACTGCTACGATTTAAAAATTGTCATTATCCAAATTTTACGTAAAAAAAAGTTTAGCGATATTGATGGAAATGTCCATTCAATACAAACCATATCAATACCTTCATTCTCCACGTAATAGAATGATTTGTAGTAGAGTATGCTAAGTCCAAATTATTATAAAAAAAAAAACAAAATAAAAATTAATCAAAAACTTATTTTAGCGTTATTTATATTAATGTATATTTGGCGTTAATTTTGTAGAAATTCATCATTCACAATTAAATGAAACTAGGTGATGTAGTATTATTTCTACTTTCTCTAAGTTCTTTACCGCGACCTAGGTTTCGTTGTATTACAACATCTTCAGGTGGGCTATTAGCAAAGATCTTTATCTTTGCTAATAGCCCACCTGAAGATGTTGTAATACAAAGAAACCTAGGTCGTAATAAAGAAATTAAAGAAAGTAGAAAAAATAATACTACATCACATAGTTTCATTTAATTGTTACTTAAGGTAGCTTCCTAGAAAAATGAAGCCTTTGACTGTGTATGCCATAATATTTCAATACTTACGCCTTATTCACATAATTGTACAAAGTGATATATTCGCATAGTGAAACATGCTATCAATATCTACATATAGTTTAATAGAATTACTACATTCTATCAAAATTATTATATTTATAGGCATAAATAGATCTACGGGATTTCCATAATGATTCTACTACCCTCGAAAGTTATATAAAACCCGTATTGAATAAAAAATACTATAGTAATACAGTATATTTAAAAAAAGTTTTGAAACATTTGAATTATATTTGAAACATAATTTTTTTTTTAAATTCAATAAAAATATGGATAATTTCTTAAAGATTTACTTGAGCATTTGTAAAGAAAAGTCACAGTAAAAGTAAGCATATAATAAATTATTATTGTTACCCGTGACTTGAAATACGTCCAACGTTATCTATTGAAGTATTTTAATATTAAAACCAATATTAAATTATAATGAATTCATTATATCAAGATGTTTACCAATTCTTTTAATGCAAAAAGATTGGTTACTAAAAATAATAAAAAAGGGGTTTTCTTTAATTCCGACATAATGTCATAACAAAAGGGAATTATTTTATTTTTGGGAGAAAGCCAGTTACAATTGGTATGGGATTCAGCTGAACAATATTTTTTCTCGACTCTCGATCAAAATATCACAGCAACTATAAACATTTTGATCGCAAAAAATATTATATAAACTTTTAACATTATTTGTTTTACACAGACACACAATCACAGCATTACAAGTAGCTTGCATATATTGGAATCGAAGCCATAAGAGATGATAACTAAATAATATATGCTATTCTAATGCCCATACGATATTCTGCGAACCCTACCGTCCTACATTTAAGTTATTACTCTTTTTTTCTCTATACTGCAATATCTTATTAATTGATTCCTAAAATTTTTAATTACAAACAAATTACTTTTTTAATTTCATTTAAAAAATAGTGTGAAAAAATGTTTAACTTAATATTAATAAATAATAATTAATTAAATAATAATTATACACAATAATAATTAATTTAAGGAGGAGAGAAGGGGCTTCCATTTTCTTTAGAACACTTTCGTCAGATTTATGCACATCATCCAGCGATACCCTTCTAGACGGGGACCAAGAAAAATTATGTTTTCAACCCAAATTATTATTAAACAAATAAGGAGTTAAATTACCTTTTCCTAATTTTTCAAAACAAATGTATTAGTTGTGTTCACTAAATTCTGACTATATTTGGCGTTAATTTTGTTGAAATTTATTATCACTTAATTTTTATTCACAACTAAATGAAACTACGAGAATAAAAATTTAAATAAAATAGAAATATTAATGTATCACCTAGTTTCATTTTATTATGAAAACAAATTTCACTAAAAACTAAACATACAAAATTTTTTGAGGTAAAGTTCAAAAAATTATATAATCAATAACGGACAAATACTACGTAATTATAATGATTTCGAGTCATAATGTAACCTTATAATAAAAAAATAGTAAAATTATTATTTCAGGCAATTAGTAAAATAAAAGATTACCTACCGAAAAATAACTAGGAGTAGATAAACTTTAGACTTTAAACACTTTCCTTACTGGAGTATGTTAAAGTGGTATTATGGTATAATTCATTATCGTAATGCCTCACTTTACGCACAAGCCTCGCGACACGATCTTGACGTGCACGAATATTTTGCCGGAATGTCATTTATCATCCCCACTCGCGTATGTTCAAAGTTCCTTAAAGTACCCACTTTTTTTAAGTTTAAACTGTTCTCTTATATTTTCATGTACGAGTATATCAAGTCATTTATTACTTTATTAGGGCGACTAACTTTATATACAGGGAGCGGTGTAGCTCTATTAGGCAATCATATGTCTATTATTCTGTTCCTCCACCTGCCATTATATTTTCTGTTTTCACGATCACGAATTTCAAGAAATAAAATCAGAATATTTTCAGAAAATAAACTAGTACTAACTACGACATTATACCATAAATATGTTTATAGAACTTATTTAATATTACAAATGATATATATATATATATATATATATATATATATATATATATACAAATAAGAATATGTGCACCATGAACTACGTGATGGAAACAAAATTTCTTATACAGTTTAATTTTGCTTCATTGAACGTAATTACAAATATTGCACATGCTAATCTATTAAACGGGTGAGTCTGTTTGTTCTTGCTAAACACTAAAGTCACAAGTCAAGATTAAAGTGTTTTCAATTAAAAAAAAATTGTTTGAAGGAAATTGCACTTTCTGTAATATTTTTTTTTTTCACAATCACGTATTTCAAGAAATAAAAACGGAACATTTTCAGAAAGTAAACTAGTACTATGATATTATAAGATAATTATGTTGGTGTAACTTACTTAAATATTACAAATTATAAATATAGAAATGAGAACATGTACACCATGAACCACATGATGGAAACAAAATTTCTTGTAAAGTTTAATTTTGCTTCATTAAACCTAATTACACATATAATATATATTAACCTATTAAGAGGATATGTTCGTTCATTTGCTGTTTATTTGTTAATTTCTAAAGTCTGTAAAATATTTTTATTAAAAAAAAACATTACTTGAGGGATTTTATCACGCTGACAAGAACAGAGCAGTGATAAGGAAAATAAAAGAAGTTGTGTACAACTGTTTAAACAATGCAAGATAGAGAGAGACCAGCTAATTTATTGACTGACCATCCCGATTCTTCCCACCGATATACCCTTTTTACCGATGATCGATGTTGTTTGATGAACAAAGTGTCCAGTTTGATAACTGCAATGTGGAGTGGGAGAATCTTATGCAAGTGGAGTGGGAGAATCATAATTAAAATATTCTTATGCAAATAAAAACCCCTGGCATCCATTATTATGTAATAAAATAAGTTAAAAATACAGAGATAATAGCCGGGTAAAAACGTGACCAATATTGAAATATAAATTTATCAATATTTATTTTTGAGTTTATTCACTTAAATAAGTGTACTGTTATAAACATAAATTTATAACGCCGTGATCGGCGTGGTCATTAGTAGGTAATCAAAAATACCTAGTAGCGCCAGCCGACAATAAATTAATCTACTGTAAATTTGTGGAAATAATAAGTATAGATTTAAGACATATTAGAAATACTGGATACTGAGAAAAACAGATACAAACGGAATTACTGAATCGATTTTATCATTTATTTACCAAGTTGATCACTTTTTGAAAATAAAAAAAACGACAATAGGTTCCTAATCAAGTTAAGTATTTCAAATGAAGACTAGTGATGTGTAGTTATTAAAGGGATTATATTTCTTGCTTACTAAAACGCGAATCCATTTATTTAGAGTGAAACGTCCTTTTATTCTAACAAAATACTCTCTTTTTGTTGAAGGTGTAAAGATAAAGAAAGCAATATTGAAAAATAAAAAAAAATATTTGTGACCCAACTTGCACCGTACGCGCTTGTACTTTCCGCCCCCGATCGCCGTACCAAGTGGACCTCCCCAAGCTCCACTTGGTACGGCGATCGGGGGCGAGCGATGCAACTTGATCGTTGCGCGTTGTTTAGAACGGCCGCTGCAAAGCAGATATGGTGCAATGTGTCTGTGTTCGACTGTCCATATCGGAAGATTGTCTTATTGTTTGATTGTCGGGTACATGTGTGAAACCATATGTAATTTTCAGAACGATTTATAGTTATTTGTCATCCGGTGTAGGTAGGTTTATGCAGCTACATTCTCTTCATTCATACCAAAATTGTATTTAGTTAGGCTGTCAACTTATACAATTTTACTGAAAACTTTTAGTATTTTCCACCGGATGCTTAATAAAATAAGAAATTCAAATATTTTAATAGTATCCTGTTTTTACATCTATTCTTATAACATCTAAAAATTATTTTCATGCGTGAAAATGCCAGAGAGTTTTGTTCTCATGCTCAAATTGTATATGGTATGTCGTTATGAACATATATTTATTATAAATAGAAGTTATAAAAGTGAAAAGTATATCATTATCATTCAATATCAATATACCATTAATTTCCCTACCTGCTAAAATATTATAAAAGGTAGCTTCTATAGTTACTCATAAAATAAATAAATTAAATAATAGTTAATTAATTGCTTTAAGGGTTCCTAGTCAAACACGACACTCATAAGCTCGTTATATTCTATACCCACGTAGTTTTGTAGTATTACATCTATATCTACGAATTTCTTTAAATATACGCTTAAGATAAAGATCTCAATTAATATTTGGCAAAAAATCTCCTATTTTTAAAATGAAATACTCTTATCAAGAAGTTGGGACGTAAAAAAAGTTTGTTGTTCCTCATTTTGCTAGAAGTCTATTAAAATTAAATTTATTTTCCATATTTATTTTGTTGTCCCGTTTATAAAATAGCTAGCTTTAGAGTCCTTTGGTACATGCCCCCACGCCCATCCTATTTCTAAAGACAGCTTTGAAAAAAACTTGGCAAAATTACAAGAGTGGATTTTGTCAAATGCCATTATCTCTAGTAATTCAACTTCATTCGATTTGAAGCTATAAAAAGCATTTAAATTCGATAGATAGTAGATAGTACATTGACGATAAAAACGGTAGATAGTACATTGACGATCCTGCTGTGACAAATTCATATCATTTATTAAAACATGTTTTACAATATTTAAAAAAAATATACAGAAATAGCAGGTCCAAATGTCGGTACAATAGAATACTTATCCATGTGTCATAAATTTTTGAGCACCTATGATACTAAATCAACAACTTGTAAAACACACATATATATATATATACATATATATATGTGTATATATATATATATATATATATATATATATATATATATACATATATATATGTGTGTATATATATATATATATATATATATATATATATATATATATATATATATATATATATATGTATATATTGTTTGACGTTTAGTGAAATTACATCAGAACCTTAATTTAGCTTTGGTTAAACAAGCACTTTACGAGATTTATTAGTAGTTATTGTGACTTTTGTTGAATCCTTAGAAGAAAAGCTAATAGAAGCGTATATACAATGTATAAGAAAAGCTTAAAATCATGAAAGTCAACAAAAAAACATAAACAACTACAAAGCTTCGTTTCTTCGTTTCGATTGCTTCCTTGTTTACGAGTCTTCAGACTCTAACAATTTCTTTTCAAGTTGTTGCGCTTGTTTACGAATTGTCTTAACTCGGGAGTTTCAATAGGTTTAAAGATTTCGGTTTTAGGCTTGCCCGTGATTCAACATTTAAATTCAAACTTGTTACTTTATTACTTTATTCCTCAACTAGGATGTCTAGCTCATTGTTTATCCGGGCTTATATTTCTTTAGCAAAAATATATACAGCGAGGAGTGTAATAATCTTATATCTTTAATAATCGGAGTGTTTATTTTAGGAAATTATTACATGAAGAACGATTTGTATGATAGTTTAGAGAAAGAATTGGTAACAAAAGTCAATAAAGATTTAAACAATATTAGAATATTTTCCTAATCAATTTATGCGTTTAAAAATATTATTCATCGATTTATAAGATTATTACAAGTGTCTATATTTATTATTTTTTTATGGTATGCCGAATTCTAAATATTACATGTTTTTAAACGTTTTTAGTTGATATTTTGGCTATTTAATTTAACAAAATGTTTTGATAAAACACAATCAAATTTTTTTTTAATATCATACCATATTTAACTGGTAGCAAATCTCTAATTGATTATGAGAGCGCCAAAATAAACTCATTGAAGTGAGATGTATATAGATACGTTCACAAATACGTTAAAGATAACCGTAAATTATTGTAAAATTTTATGTTGTAAAATAAAATTACTGAAAAGGTACAGAAAATAAATGTCACTGTATAATGTTTTAAGGTTTTGCAGATATCTATCGCAAATATCTGGTCATACTATGTGTGGAAACATTTATTACATTATTTGAATTACGATAATTTTTGCAAAAATGTTACATTATTTTATATTCAATCTCTATCCCCTCATATTTTCTTATTAAGTTTAGAAGCAAAGCGTAGAAAATGGTCTCCGTTGTTAAATATTTTGTCTTTAATATACATTTTGGAAGATAATGTAAGCATCATATATTTTTAGACGAAAATCTTGTCATTGTTATATTTTATGTTCAAAAAATGTGATGTGAAAAAGATTTTTTTTTCATGACTGATGTTAGTTGGTTTTTTTCAAAAAATATTAAATTTTAAGCTTACGCTTGGAAAAATTAAGCTGTAAAGAAACTTGATTTTCTTACTCGATATTGATTTGTGAAGAAAAACTTGTTTTGACACATCGAAATGACGAAGTATGGCTAAAGAACAGTGTTTTCACAAGGAAATGTTAGTACACTAATTTCCTTATAAAAACACTGTCCTTTGAGTTAATACGTAGGTATACATATATATATATATATATATATATATATATATATATATATATATATATATATATATATAAATATATACCCACACACACACACACACACACATATATATATATATATATATATGTATATGTATATATATATTATTCAAAGGCTTATGCAATCTGAAGGAAACATTCAGTTGATTTCAGGCCATTTTTCATTTGATAGCTCTCAGAGCAAGGAATAAAAAGTAATTTTTCTAGCACAGAAATCCATTTTGCCATCTAGTGAAAGCACCGAAAATTTTAAAACTGTTCTAAAGAAATCTTTATAAGTTTGTGATTGAACAAATTTAAGGCTATTTTGGATCCACAGGCACTACCTATCCTTTTTTATTATAATAGGAGAAACATTTCCGGAGCTAAAGAAAAAAAAAATGTTTATACCCTGGAAGATTACTAGCGAGCTGCGTGTGTGCAATATAGAAAGATGACGTAATGATTGTAACGCCGCATTAAAGTTTTTTTTCTAGACGTTTTTCTTTTTTGTTAAAATTATTTTTAAAAAAGGGACAAGGCAAATAATATAACTAGGTTGGAAAATAATTTAACTAGGTTTGTGATTAAATTTCATTACTGCGATTCAAGTATTTCCTCATTTTAACGGAAGTTTTATATGGCAGAAATTTTACCTAAGAGCTCGTTTTATTTTATGTGTAATAAATTTCTGCCTCATTGAAATTTTAAGAAACTTAAATTGAATTTTAAAATTTGGAAAAATCATAAATACCTATTAACATATGTAAGAAAAATTTTTAAATTGAAATCCAGCCGTTGTAATATTTTATGTGCATTGAACTTTATTCTTACATTATTTACTTCCTCCTTTTATTTATTTATGTTAATTATAGCTCAATATTTTTAGATCCTGAGATAATGGAAATTAGTAGTGTGTCCATCATTACACGTAATTATTATCTATGTGTTAAAACGCGAATGAAACTGATTTTTACTGTTTCGAAAATATTTTCATTTATGTGTTATTATTACGAAGATATTTTCAATGATTGGTTAATTAATTTTTTAGTCCACTAATTTTAAAATCTATTTTGATTCATTTTGGAACTAACTGCAGTTAATGCAAACCAATTCTAAACAGACATAATTTGACTGATTGTTGAAACTGACATGTTACTTATATGTAAAGTAACAAACAATCTTTTTTGAAATATTTCAAAAGGGGGGTATCATAAAATATAATATTTTACTTCGAAAAAATTCCAATATGTTACTATATTATGAATGTACGATGATTTGATTATTTTAATTAAGATTGTTTAAACATATATATTTTATTATCTTTATTAAATCTTTTATAAGCTAAGACCGCAACTGAAATATTTGTCACTCCATAATCGAAGCGTGTATACAGTTTCAGATATGTTTTAAAAATAATAAATCATCTTACTGCTTTACAAAGTATATCCAATTTATTATCTATTGAAAAATTTAATATACTTACCACTTATTTATGAACACATTGCTGGTATCAACAATGTTTAAGTTTGTCCTTAACTTCGAAATATTTTAGACCTATGACGGAAAAATTGAAGAACGAAAAAATAATTTTTCAAGGTATGATTTTCCTTATATTAAAATTGTGGGACTAAGTAATGAATTTAATTTTGTTTTGAAGTTTTAGTACTTAATTTTCGTATTTTCGTATTTATTCATTTTTTCAGCATAAATTTTATGTCTTATTTGAGCGGAAATTAAATGCTCTCATACACTATCTAATATTCAAAGCATATCAACAACTAATTATTTAAGTAATCCTTCTTTGCATACAAATAATTTGAAAGAAAATGTAACGATGTAAAGAAAATCTCCTATCATAAATATACGTTTTTTCCATCCCCCAAAATAAAATTACAGAAAAGTACAAATAAATATTGTGAAAATAAAATAAACGAACCGTCAATTTCATCTCTTCATTCTGCACTCCTGAATTCGTAATAACAAATGACATAAAACCATTATCATGAAAGGAAAACTCTACGGCATGAAAAAATGAATTTCGTACGATAAAACCTTCTACACTTTCTTATCTCAAGGAAAAAGTCTTTTTCATTAAAATTACGATATTTATCTTGATAAATACTTTAAAAGTAACTACTGTTTGTAGAAATAGTTGAGGTCCTGTTTTTTTTACTATCAAGACGAAGATCGTGTCTAGGTCGACTTAAGAAAATAACAATAAATTTTTCTTGCGTAAAGAAGCGACTGTAAATTATGAGAAGGACGGAGAGATTCGTGCCGTATCTATCGTTTCACCACCATATTTGAGAGCACTCACATTACATTAAATTAATCTTCATGTATATTACTTTTTAAGCTTATAATTCCAGTGTTCATACATTCCTCTCTTTATGTATACCATGGTGAAGTATTTTGAGGCAATACATGTTTATTTACCTGCAAAATATTGTTTATTAATAATAAAAATATATAGGCTTATTTTATTTTATGGACATCTTATGCACACATAATAATCGATTGATTTATTCAGCAGTTTATTGAAAATTAACGTTAAAACAGATAATACAAGTTTAATGTAATAAAAATTGTGTACCAAATTAACTAACTATTTTTGGTACATCTGTCATTAAATGACTTTGTTTTATTTTAATCGAACTTAGAAATATGTTTTATTTAAACTAATTAATTAAAGTAAAAGAACTCGAAAAATATTTTTTTTATTTTAATTATTATTTATATATATATCATTATTCATAAATCATTAGTTTTGTGTGTATTTATGTATGTCATTATTTTTCTCGAACAAAAATAATGACATATACGGACGGATCCTTTTCCTTACGGATTTGTATTTCACGTATCAGCATCACAGGTAATTTTTATAATAAAATCCTTCCATATAATTGATTTATATTTGTACTAATATTTTGTATTTTTATTGAATAGTATATACATACACTTATATATTCAATTTCAATAAATATTCAATGGTAAATTAATAAAAGTAATGTTTTTTTATAATGCTTGTCTAAACCTTCAGCAAAATGGAAGCACAAATACAAATATTTTTTATTCATCTCATTATCCTCCGTGTTTTCCTATATTTTTCGTAGTATTTAAGAAAACAACCTAAATGAAAACCTAAAGACATTAATCATAAAAAAAATTTATGACGGTGGCGAATAAAAATTTTTGAAGAAATAAATAAAATGAAGCAAACAAAATATTACAATTTTAAAAGCGATAAATTTTTCTGTCTTTACCCCAGATGATCTTAACATTGTAATCCAAATTATTCTAGTATTTTTCAAGAAAATTGCATATTAAACAGCAAAATCCATTAAAAATTCATCTACACCTTCATGTGAAATTCAATCCCATTTGAATGTAACTGAAAAGATTATGAGGTTGCGACATACGGAGGAACACAAAGTTAGCCCGACTTAACGATCCACTATATGAAGAATATATTAAAGAAATGTTATTATAACTAAATAACACGAAGTATTATGCTAAAATGTTTACATAAAAATTTTATTATCTAATATATTAATGAGAATAGAAATTAAGTTTTCGAATATGCTTGGCTTTTTTTGTGAACATTATGTAATTATGGTAAGAGTAAAGGCAAATATATTCAGAAAAAACCTCACTCAAAAATTGATTAATATTTGGTACAAGTTTAATATAAACAAAAAATTGAGTCTATTATTTATTAGTTAAAATGACAAATAGACATAGAAAGAAATCATATCCAATTTTTTGCATTATTTATGCATCTTAGTATATCTTAATTTCATAGTTGTGCAGAGAATTTGAGAGAGAACTTGTGTATATTTCTCGTTTACTACGTAGATGGAATGACGAATCTCTGCTTCACTGCAACGTAAAATTTTTTTTTCAAATAATATCCCTTTTTTGTTTTACTATTGCGCGAATCAAAATTGTTATTTAACCAAATTAAAGGAGAAAAGATGAGCGTTTTGTCACTCTTTTGCATTTCAAATCAAAATATAGTTTAATATATTTGGCGATAATTCATTTAATTGTAAAATATAATTGTTTGGAAAAATCTTCGGACCTTGCCCCTTTTTAGCAATTTTGAGGGGAAAATAGTCACAAAAACCCGATTTTTGTTAAAAAATATATATATAATATAATAAAGAACAATAAAATTTAATCTAATCGATATTTGGTACTATATGTTCCAAGAATTTAAAGTGAACTTGGCAAAAGTGGATAATGCACGGTTCCTAAGTGAATCATCACTGAAATTTTGTTATTGTTAGTTTTCAAATCTCGTCATCATTATTAAGCTTTTTTTTTCTTTTTATAAATTATGCCTTTTAAAGAAATTAAAATTATAAAATACGTTTAACACGCATAAAATAAAGCATTATCTCTTAAAATTAATTTGACAGTATTATTTTTATCAATTACTTAAAACTTATTTCTTAGTTTCAATCTTTATTTCATCTTTTTATCTGTCGTTTCACATCATTTACTACTGGAAAGTAAGTACGTTAACACATTATATTGAAGAAGTTACCATGGACATTAATTAAAGATGGATATTACTCTAAAAGCTCCGCCTTTAAGTGATGTATTAAATAAAAAGATTAGCGTCTTCCTTACTTTTAAAATAGTGAAATTTACACTTTGGGCAGTTTTAATACGAAGTACTAAAGTAGTAGAAGTGGTATGATTTCTGAACGTGTAAACGGAAAAATTTCTGCACGGGTTTATTTTTTAATTACATGAAAATTTAACGAGATTTTTTCTTCTTAATTACGCATGGGATAACGAAAATTTTCTTTGTTAGTAATTTCGTATATTTGTTATCAAATATCATTTAGTAAAATTTATATTAAAATCCGCTATTCAGCTCAAAAGATATGTGGTAAATAAAAAATAATCTCCAATTATCTCTCATAACGCACTTAGGTTTCTATAAAATTAAGTTTATCTATGCGAAAAATTAAGCATAATTTTCTTTTCAGCCTACTACTTGCCATTTTAGCTGATGAATTATATCAGAAGACACAATTTTTTGCGTATTTAATATATGTAAATAAATTATATTTTTTCTTATGAAAACTACGTATTTTTCCCAAAATCAATAAAAATTATTCGAACTTTTAATTTCCATTTTTATTGATATACTAATAATTTTTTTTTGTAAACATATACTTCAAACCCTTTAGTCATAACAACATTCATTATTGTTTAGGCGTAACCAAGCAATGATTGTTTTAGATCGTACACTGATTAACGTTACGCAGAACTTTAATTAAGTTTCTAACCATTCTTGAACTAGACTTGTAATACCTTTTTTTTTGAAACTCTTTTCTTTTAGAGCTATATTTTTATTTCACAAAATTTTTTTGAAGTTAATTTAGATAGAATTCATATAATCATACTTTCTTCTGAAGCAATTCATTAATATTAAATACAATTAAGTGGGTTGTGGTGAAGAGCATTTTGTAACAGCATTGTGCTATGAAAATGTTTTATTCCATTAATAAAACGTCTTGCGCTTTTGGATAAGCGTATTTCTCAAAATATTTTTAATATATTCGATAGAATTCAATAAAAACCAAAGCCTTTAACTAAATTTATTTCATTTCATACTATATCTTTAGATGTTGCTGGTACAAATGATATTCTCTGACTTATGCAAACGATTGTTTCGGCGTTATACGAACGGCATGATATGCATATCTCGCAATCAGTTATACAAGTTATTAAAATATGTTAATAATATGTGTTACATATGATTAACTGCTTGAATACTATTCAATATTATTTTTATAAGGGTAGTTTGGAACGCACATATTACGGTTGATTGACAAATATTTTCAAGTTACCCCCTAAATATATATCTTGATCCTATATATTTATATAAAACCAAGCCAGTTATTAATAATTTTAAGAACCTCTATAAATAAATTTGAACGAAGTGACCCTTTCCCACTCGACAATAAAGAAGTAAACGAAAATACCTGGCCCGGAATCATGAAGAGTTGTCTAAATAATAGTAAAATAATAACTTATTATACCAGAAGGGGAATTATACACCCACACCAACTATTATAAGTAATATGAATTATATCAGCCTCCAAAAGCGGTTACTTAACTTAAAATTGTAGCAAGGATTTTTTTCTCATTTATTTCTCAAGCTTGCAATTTAAAATCAAATTTAGCAACATAAAAATATTATTTTAATTCCGTTTTCATTAAATTATTTACCGCTTTAGTTAAAATAATCATATCTTATATCTTTCCCAGCTTTGAGGCAGATTTGTTTAGCTACAATGTAAACAATCAAAATATCATTAAAATTTGATTAACAGTTAAAATAGAGTAAGAAATTTTTTTATAAGATTCGTAACAGAAATACATTTTTTTAATTTAATGTTATAATGGAAAATTTTAATGATATTAATATATAACTAATGAGTTTCAATATTCCTAGACCAAACAAAAATATTCATTTAACAATATTGTTTAGCCAATTAACATTTTAAAGCAAATGAAGATAATTTAGCCACACCTTTTTTGAACATGCTATGGTCGTATTTTTTAGCCATCATTTTAATTAAATTTAGTTTTTTTCGTGCCATGAACTAATAATATTAACCACATTTAATTAGTTCCTTTTGATGATCGATTTATTTATAAACGGTACAACCAAAGAGTAATTTGGATTTCAAATGATAAAATGTTGCTGTTGAACTCGTTGTTTAATGTCAGAAATATTATGAGTTTAATATTTTTGGTATTCTACTAATAGTTTACAAAACCAAATAAAATCCCTGTGAAGTATTGTGTTGACCAAATAAAACCGGATCGTCACAATGAAAAGACCTATATCCAACAGTGGATTGAGAGAGGTTTTTGATGAAATGGTATCCAAATATATACCTGAACACTTATGTGGGATTCAAACCTTGGCCCTAATTAATATTTTTAAAACTTTATCGCTTTAACCACCAGAGTTATGGGAAGAAAAAATTCTAGTGATTTTATAGATCCCATCGTGTAGTAGAGAGATAGAGAGGTAAGAACGCTTAGCCAAATTTAAAGTGATAGATATAATATTCATGAATCTGAACATAAAGCTCTAAATTATAAATCTACATTTTTCTAGCACAATTCTAGAAGAACCTAGCTGCTTTATCTCACTAAGTTTTAGTGATGAATTTCAAAAAGAAGGCCAAGAAGATCTTTTACTTCTCTTTAATTCTTTTCAATTTATTATATTCTTCGTATCTCGATAAGATGAAATTTATATATGTTTTACCTAACACTTCTTAGGTTTTAGAATTTTTCTTTTAATTCTATCCTTAACATAATTTATGTTACAAATTTAAAGGTTCTAACTCTCCTGAAAGTGACCTGCAAGTTTTGATGATCCGTCAGTTAGTGAATGAAATTACGAAGGAACGAGGTCGCAGGAAATATATCGATAAAGTATTGCAATGGAGTTTTTTGGATTGAAACTGAGAACCTATAACTTTTTGTCGGCGAACGTGCTCCACTCTCGCTATCAAATTACCCGGTTTAGTCCCAAAAATTATCTCATGTATTAAGTATGAAGCACCAACAAAAACACCAGCAACTACAGCAGCGGCGCAAGGAGCTGCGTAAGAACCAGGTCGCAGGAAATATATCCGCTTGCCTTCTGCATGCTTGGCTATCCGTCAATTAAAGCTTTCAACCAAATTATTAGTACGATTATAGATTAGGCTAACTGATAGATGAGTGAAGTGAGTGAGAGTGAACCCAACGCAACCAAATCTGATATGATAGCTACTGATTGAGAGTGCTCAATTTTGTGGTATATAAAAGTAGTCCCTACAAGTTTGGTGACTGCCAAATATGGCGATTGCCATATATTTGGTACTTCCGTTAAATTACAAAATTGTTCATATGTTTATGTCAAATATTGCGGAAAGAATGAAAGTTTAACTATTAGTAAGCTTACTGGTTATATTTAGTAAACTTATTGGTCTCTACATGTGCTAAATGTCATACTTTCAGCTAGCTGACTTACGAGGGTGTTAGGATAGGCGGCAAACCCTTCGAAATAATGAGGTGCCCAGTAGCGCAGATCAAAATTTAGTGGTGCATTACTGTAAACCTAAACTCACATATAGTTTATTTACATTATACGCAATCTCATCTTTAATAATTAATACTAGCAGTTAAAGCAAATTAATAGTGATTTCCAGAACTGATGCAAATGAGAGCGTTTCAAAACATCGCAATACATATTTTTTGTATACTTATTTTCAATAACTTACTTTCTAAATCTAAAAATCTAAATGATATAATTAGTGTAAGTTTTAAATTGGCATAATTAATGTAAAACTTTAAAAAAATCAACATAATGGAGCATTTACGAGATATTAAAATTAAAAAATATTTGTTGAGCATGCAACACTATGTAAATACACTACGTATGGAAAATTAACTTAATCTTGCATTTAAGATTATTTTGATTGAACAGAAACTGTAAAACCAAATTTTAGTTACAATACGTCTTAACTTGGTAGTTGCATCAGCAATGCTGTCGTGAACTCAACATCTTTTAAAATTTATAATTTTAATACTGCATAATTTTTAAAAGGACATATTGTACAGGCACCATTTTATCTTTTCAGTAAACAGCTGGAAATTAAACATATGCAAGCATTGCAAGAGTTCATATAATACGTAGTTTTTAAAGCGACAATCTCCGCTGAGTGCCTTCTCTAGTCAGGGAGTTTACGTGACTTATCTTGATACCCTTGAATCCGCTTACGTTGACAAATGTTATCTTAATAAAGTCGGTACGTGTGTGGGTGGATAAAACGGGGTTAAAACGGATATGACTACACCAGTATGGAAATATACTTATTATTGATATATGCTCACTACTATTTTCAGCGCTGTGCCAAAAATTAGGACAAATTAGGGTTAAAAAATTCGAGTGTTTATTTGGACACACTACTCTGTCAGCATGTTTTCACTTGTAACTACTAACTCTCACTTGTAACTCTAAAGCTTTATAAGTACGTAATGTGTAAGGACCTCTCGTAGCGCCAGTTTTAGTCATGCTCAACAAATTTTTTTTCATTGGAAAAGCTATGACTTACGGTGTTCCAACTTTATTGAGGCAAAAACTCAAAAAATGGCAAAAATTTACATAGTGTAAAAATGTATTTGATGGAAAATGAAAATTATTATTTTTTTAACAATAAAGCCATGCATACAACTTTGAGAGTAACGTTCAAGTAACAGTTTGTCATTTATAAAGGTGTATCATCCTTGCATTTGACAGCTTAATGATTACAACTTTTCAGTGGAAACTTCACGGATAAGAGATAGTCATTTTTTTTAATTAGGCCTACATTTCTGCTCGGAAATTAAAGCTTCAAATTTTTCATATTTTAAGCACATTTGTATTTAATAGGTGCTGAAAAATGTCTAAAAAAATGAATTGTTTATGAGAACAGCATTTTCGCATTGCATGTTCACAATCACTTTGAAAGTTAAACAAAATAGATAATTTTTTTATTCACAACAAAAATTTGTCTCAGTCAATTCAATTGTGGTGGTTTTTGGATTAACTCAAATCTCCACCTATAATATATATTTCTTTTCAAATGTTACCCCGATTATTTTTTAAATCGTGACGGGGATTTTTTTAGTATTCTTCTTATATATTTGAAATAATTCCGAAAAGTTGTTGCTTTTCAACATAGTATAAAATTATTTTTAAATAATAATAAATATTAAAAAAAATTCTTCTCATATTCGACATGGCTACTCTATAATATTGAATATTATAAATTATACTGTTGTTTACCTGTATATTTATCGTATTAAAATGCAGCTAAGAAATAATGTGGGATTGTAAATTAAATTGAAACTGCATAGTAATGATGTGGGATTGTAAATTAATTGAACATGCTAGCATTCGGTTGGGGTAATTTCGAAACCAGCATGCCACTATACCGCTGATTCCACAGATACCGCTGATTCACGCTATTTCCACCACTTTTCTTTTCTTTTTCCCATCAGAAGCTACGACTACTGTGTTACACAAGTCGGCATTTATTTTTTAAAAATTATCTTGATTTCATTCAATCATATTTTTCCTGATGCGTCTTGCTAGATTTTTCATTCATTAGGATAAATTCACCAAGAAAGCTGGCAAGCAAGCTGAGTCTCGCTCAAAAAGTAAACATGCCAAAACCATTTTAGCCTCACAACAAAATCGGACGTTATCATTTGGTATACGATTCCAAATTGAAACCCTCAAGATCTGCCGGAAATAATGTATTCAGAAGATTTAAGATTGTTGAGATTTACTATATAAACATTCATTGATTGTAGGGATAGGTAGGCTGAGTCGTAGGGACTGGTAAGTTGAGTATCCGAAAGAGACAAAAATTACATTATTTTGTGATGTTATTTTTCCTCCACAAACTCCATGTGAGTGTGGCGACCTCAAAAGATGTGTGTTTGATTCAAGTAGGGACGTTGGCAAAGGAAGCGATTTGCTATTTCTGGTCCCGCGATCCAAGTCAATTGAAGACCTGGATTTCTTCAAACGGTTACCATAGAAGTTAACAAAGATTGAGGATCTCTCTGTCGTGAGCACATTTGTCTTATCGAAATTAATTTTAGGTCATATAGAGATAAGATGCTAGCAATTTTACTAGGATATCGGTAGCTCCGGTGACATTATCTGACTCCAGAATTTGAACTGAAGTACCGCAAGTCATTCCTTGCACCTCAGAAGAGATATTGCACTAATGAAATTTATCTTCGAGCTATTGAAAGCGACGATTAAATGCCCTGTGTTATTGAGTAAACTTTCAATGTTAACTGACAATTTCCTGCGTTCACGAAATCATCACTTCTTTGCTATAACACCCTCTAGAACTGAATTCTCTCGGGACTCCTAGTTCCCCATGGTGTTCAACTGCTCAACCATCCTATCGCGATGGCATCATAGTGTGATTTATTTATAATCAGTTAATTAATTTTAGTCAGTAATTCTCACATATTTTAATTTTTTGTAAAACCATTAATTTCCGATCGTTATGAATAGAATACCAATAATGTAACGATAAATGCTTGTGTGTAAATAAATAAATAAAAGTCATATCGGTTACTGGACACCTTGCCTATTCTCAAAAGTTTTCTGTAAAATAGCGTGTATCACAGTGCCGAAAAGTAGCGACGTACGCGGCAACCTTCAGCTTGATGATTTTCAGTTTTTATGGTAAACTCATAAGATAATAAATACTGGATCCGCACTTGGCTAGTGTATGCACTGTATGCTTCTTGGAAAATGTAAGTCTCTGGGAAATATGATCTACCTCCAGTGGAAAGTATTGTCCAATGAATGCAATCAAACCAGATTTAAAATAGTAATTTAATCGATTGGATTCTATAAATTGACGCAAGGACAAGGTCTATAGAGCTTCGCTCTGACTGAAATCTTTCCTGTTTTTCTCAACTTATAGAGAGCCAAAAGGATCACATGATAATCTAGTGGAAATATAAGTTTTTTAATTATCGTGTTATTATTGCATATGTGCATCGGAAAAAGGGATATGCAACATAATGAAGGTGTGGAGAAAATGACTGATATTTTTTAGTGTAAGTGATAGAGTCAAAATAATTTATTAAAAATATAGAGAAACAATATTTATGGTATGTGAAATTGTCAAAGATTTTAAAAAATCACGACATCATAATATTTGTGGGAACATTTGAAAAAAATTAACAATTAAAAGTTAAGTACGTATTTTTGGTTTCTTTTTTAATAACTTTGTCGCGATATCTAATATGTTGGTTTCGAGAGACAATTGTTTTCCTTTTTTTCAGGCATCAAAATTGTCCTTCGAGAATGAAATTAAAATTTAAATACGAAATATCTACAAATATTTCTGTTGTTCCCAAGAGATATACCAAATTTCATCGCATCATTTCTAATTATTTCCGCAAAAAACGTCTGGGACATACAAGCAATGCAAATTTTAATTTTATATCTTATCCGGCGGATAAGATTGGAAACCTACTCAGACGGTTTTTAATAAAACTGATATACACCCCTCTTACAACAATGGCCAAGCAGCTGCGGACACCAAAGGACGTAATTCCATTGCAGAAGCCAGGTGTCTATAAAATCGACTGCAGCTGCGGTCTTTCCTACATAGGTCAGACAAAAAGCATGAAGGAAAACATAGCAGCTGTGAAGAACCGCCAGATAAATAAGTCTGCTATAGCAGAACACTTAGTTGATTCGGGGCCCAATCACTGGATCGAACTTCATAACCCCAAGGTTATTTCTTCTGAGCCTCATTAATTTAAGAGGATTATACGGGAAGCGATTGAAATTAAAAAACATCCAAATTTCAACCGTGAAGACGGATTCAAACTCTCGGCGACTTGGAATCCAATGATTGCAACTAGGTGTTGGCGATGTGTACATAAATCCAAGTGTCATGACACCGTCAGTGTAGTGTGTAGGTCTAGTGTGAACGCGCCTTAGATTTCTACAATCAACCAAGTGCGGGTAGTTTTGAAAAACACTCCTGCGTCGCAGCGGTGACTCCTATAAATCTTCAGTCTTCCCGTGACCACAGGCTGTGCAACCAGTCTGAAACGTCGGGACATAGTGAATACTTAGTTTATAATTTCTAGGTTTACTCATTAAATAGATAATTACCGCGAAAAAACCCGTTTCAAATAAAATAAAATATGTGTTCCAATCGCGAAAGTTTAAAAAAGTCTTTTGTAGATGTCAATATATCGTGAATTTCATGAAACATTTTCAATTTAAAATCACCGACAGTGGTTTTAACCGAGACAATTTAATCCTTTAATCAAGAATATTGTATACTTTATCTTTTATAACTGTCAAATTAAAGTCAGATTCACAAAAAAGGTACAATTTAAAATCGCCACCATCGGTTTTTAAACGAGATAATTAAATTTTGTGATGAAGGATATCCGCTTTTATATCTTTTGAAATAAAAGCGGATATGTAAATTTAATTTTGTAAGCATGTTGTAAATTTTATTTTGTAAACAAAGTGGGATTTTAAACGTCATAGGTTTTTGGAAAACATATTAATATTATTTTCCAGTACTTTTATTTTAGCAGTTTTTGATATGGAGTGGTCAATGATTTTTGCAAATATTTTCAGAAATATTTCATATAAAATACTGAAATACACATACACAAAATCGCCTACAATATAAGTGAAATAACAAAATTAATAGTTCATTTGTCCCTCTCAAATATAAACGTTTATATTAAAATAATGTCTCCAATTTTCTTTTGAGGTGAAGAACCATTCTAATTGGAAATGCCATAGATATAATCTAAAAACATGACATCATATTAAATCTCTTTTTGAGATAAAATTACATACCTGACAGGGATAATATTATTACACTTGCTTAATGTATCGCTATTGTTAGATAGAAAATATTTTTATGAATTACATTTTTAAAAGGAGGCACTACTTCAATAAGACATTATAAATATTTAAAATGATGAAATAGAATATATAAAGTATTTTGTCATTATTTTTAGATATTAAGAAAAATTATAATAATTTGTATAGTCTTAATAAGTCTTTATTTCAGTCTATGACTAGATAAATGAGTAAGAAATTTTAAAAGTTTTGTTGAAAAATGTGTTAATGTATAAATTACCATAATAAATTCTAGGGCCTTTTTTTCATTCCAGACTTAACGTCTTTTTAAATTAAAAAATCGTTTTTTCGTAAATTTCTAGAACGATATGTCTCGGATTATTTTTAAGCAATATAAAATTTTAGAATCCACTTAATTTGAACTCTAGGTGTGGGTAATATTTTCGAATTACTTTATGAGACCATGCTGTTAATAATTCACAAACCATAATTAATAGACATACAGGCTGAAATTGTGTAAAATTCAGGCTCATCAGTTCTATGTATTATAAATTTCTTTGAACTCCTCACAGTCAAAAACAAATTTATTTCCAGCTTCTTAAATTAATAGGAGTCATCATATTGTCATTATTCTTATATCAATAGGAGACAGCCATCATAAAGCATCACATTGTATTTTAAAATATAACCTTTTCTTGTAAACTTTGGTAAATATTTAAGTAAAAAGAAATTTTTCTTTCAATTTTTAAAAATTTATTAATTGTCTTAGTCTTCTCTAAAGTGCAACAAAGACCATCAAAATTGCTTCCAAAAATTTGTTAATTGCGCTTATGTTCAGATATAATTCAGAACGTGATATTTTTGTTAGGTTTGTATATAAAAAATATGGCATGGTCTCGACTATTTTAAAATATTTTTTTATTATTTAATTTTGCGATTTATGATGAAAACTCACGAAATAAAGAAAACTAAGTATTTTTTTTAATTCTCTGATATGTATTTTAAAAACGAATGTTGTAAGTTAATATGTTGATAGTGATCAATCATCTAAAATTTACGATAATCCGAGTTATGCTAGCCCTAATATAGCTGCTTTTGAAATTGTTATTGTACTTTTATCAGAAACGCTTTTCTCGGAATCCGTTTGACGTGGAAACTTGAAATTAGGTACAGTAAAGGTTGTTAAACCGTATAGTAATTACTCAAAAATATTCATATGGAAACTTTAGGCGCCATAAAGCCAACTTTCCAATATAACACGCAACGCAGAAATTTTAATTTTGACTCTTTAGTGAAGGTCTTAAGTTTTGTTTTAAATTTTATATATTTTGTAGCATGTCATGAACGAACAACAAATCCCATATCTGATTTATTGAAATCGGAACATACATTGCAGTATTTAATATACACATATGTAAATACACATATGTGTATCACATTCCTTCTTTTAGTTTATATATATATATATATATATATATATATATATATGTATATATATATGATAGAAGCATATATATATATATGTGTATATATACACACATATACATTTTAATATACCGGTTGATATACGATAGGTAAGTATGCACAGGTATACACAAAGTATACCTGTGCATATTTACCTATCTAATAAATTTATTATATCCTTGCTTACATCAAGGCAAGAAAAACTGGCCTAAACACGATGAGTTTTTTTACTCCCCATCAGTGAACAGTTCTTTCGACTTGCATTATTTTACGCTGATTTTGATAAAGGGTAGATTTATAACGTCCTTAGTCTTGTTAAATTTTAAAAAACCAAGACACGAGTGTTATTAAATTTTGAAAAATTCTATAAACTAATTTCAATTTCTGTGGTGAAATTCTCACTAATATTTTTATACCACACCTTTTGTTTTAATATCATTCAAATAAAATAATAATTACTTTTTATTGATTCAAGATAATTCTTAGTTTTAATTTTTCGCTTCATTTGCCTATTTTCCAATCGCGGATCGGGAAACCAACTGGTTCAATTTGCCGATAAGATTTAATTTTTGATTGAAGTATTATTTGCATAAGAAATAAATAAAAATTGAAAAGTACTCCTATTTATCATAAATGTCGTTTTTTTCCGAATTCAAGTCCTAAATAACAACGACATTTATATGATACTAATTTATTTTCCGAAAATAGTTACATAATGTTCCAAATTTCAATTAAAAATATCGTACATTTACACGAATGTACATTAAATGCTAATCCCGAAAACAAAACCTTTAAATGTTCACTAGCACGCGGGTTTCGTGATATTACCCGTAATCACGTGATAATCCCTAAAGCGCCAGTGGTGACGTGATCGCGTATGCAAATGAAGTATAACGGAAGAGAAAAGCCGCAGGAAGTTAAAGAAACTACAACCCGTTTGACTAAGATCTAAAGTTGTTTCCGACCCACGAAGAGCAATATACGGCATTGGTAAACATTTTCCACATTGTATATATTAGGTAAATTCCGTATTAAGGGTTTATATAACTATATAACACTTAAGGGTTTATGGACATACAAAAAATTAAGTGTATATATGATATTCGTAAAATTATTTGCAAATAAAATATTATTTTTCAAGACCTAAATACAAGGCACATTGCTGCTTTCATAGCTTTACAAATGTCTTCAAACCTGCAAAATGTAGAATCTTCCCTATTTTTTCTTCAGTAAAAACTTCACATAAATTTGTGATAACGCTATTTATCACCACCTTGGATTTAGCATTTTCGGAAATATTCCCTATATATTTAATTATTTTTTGGTGCACAGTTTCCACAATATATCTAGAAATAAATTCAAGTATTTTCTAAGGCCCTTTAAATATTTTCGTACGAATATTATTTGAATATTTAAATTTAGAATATTGCTGAAGCAAATTACGTCACAAACAATTTATTTATTTGTGACGTAATTTGCTTCAGCAATATTCTAAATTTAACATTTTTACGCACAACGGTTTCTGAAAATAACGGCAGTGATAGATGGATACATGTGTGTTCTTATGAGGGTTCATTTTCTTTTATTTGATGTATGCAACTCTGAAAATGAAAATAGATGTGCCGTATTGAATTTACCGGACGTTATAAATATCAATCAAAAATATTCCATCAACTATAACCTACAGACATATCACTTTATATATACTGTATATTAACTTTACAATACAAATTTTTTTCTTAAAAACGTAACCCATTCTCTTATCTTCGTTTTTAAAATTGTTCCTTATGTTAACATGTTTAATAATAAATTTCATAATTCCAAACTTTTCAACTAAGTGTCACATTCAAAAAAGTCAAGGCAATTATCGACACCGTTAAATTTAAATATAACCCACTTATTTTAATATATTATGAAGAAGGAGATTATGACAATTTCTTAACTCTTAACAATTTCGTCTATTTAAAATAACAGTCAAGGTTTTGTACTTTATAAACCATTTCAACTAATTTTTCAGTACATGCATATATTCGTTAAAAAACCTACAAAATTTTGTTTTTTCCCAAAATAGTGTTATGTTCTCTGTCGTGGTCTCGTCAAAGATATTTCCTTAGTGGGTTTAATAACAAAAAAATCCATAACTCAACACTTTTTAATTAAAACCAATACTAAAAAATTACAACACATTTATTAAGACAGAAAATAAACAATAAACGAATAATTTTACCTCAACGTGAAAAAACAATTGTAACTAACTTTAAAAAAATTCACTTTTTGCATAACTTTTAATCAACAATCACGAGTTCATAAACACTTGCTACAATGTTTTCATAATCCGACAACATAAAATAACATTTATAGTCACTGTGATATGATTATAATTTGAAATCAATTATTTGTCAAACAAAGATATTTGTCCTCCTCGTAATTAATATCAACAAAAGGTAAGCCAAAAATTGCCTAAAATTCCCATGTAATAAATATTATCTTAGAAATATAATAAAACATTTGCAACTCTATTAATTATTATTTACATTCACCTTTATTCACAGTTATAATATATATGATATAAATATTTTTCATACGCAAAATCAGCAATGTTATACAGTTTAGTTAATGGTCAACAAGTTCATCTTTGTCTTGTGAATGTGAATGATAATGCTAAATTACTAGTACAATAAAATTTGCGGAAACTATTACACTAGGGTATTATTTTAATTTTTACATGACATTGACTTTCTGTTCCTCATTTTTTTTCCGAATATATGCATTATATTCGGAAAAAAACATGAATCACATTAAATTAATAGTAATATTTCGTGTACGGTTATTAGATCCAAGTTCAAGAACATTTATTTTATGGTTCGATTGTTGAAACAAGCAAACATCTCAAGAGAGAAGTTTCGTTGGGTGATTTTTGTTGGCATAAATCTTATGGTTTTAAATATAAAATATTTTTATCGCGTTAATCCCTAACTTCTTTCCTCTTATTTGCGATTTGAATTGAGAAATATCTTCTGCAAATAATAATGTAAAAGTGTTACAAATATTAAAGGCGTTCTAATATTTAAGAGGATTCCAAAAAATATTTGACCAACATATATTTCCGTACTAATACATCCTAAACAAATTAATCTAATAAAAAAAATAGTAATTAAGAACGAAATAACACAAATGAATTTCTGGAGGAATTTCTTCAAGATATTAAGTTATTGTTCATAAATGATCTTTTTTCTCTTTGTTCATAAAAGCAAATAAAGAATAAAACTTTGTTAATCTCTTAAGTATTCTAACGTTAACTTATTAGGCATTTGTACAGCCTATGCTGTGAGGATAAGAACGTAAAAAAGACACAGTAAATTTCCTAAAAACTTTAACACAAACTACGACATTCAAAAACTAAGAGACATAGGGAGGTATTCCTGAATATAATTTTTTCAGGTGCTTATAATTTACTCTTTCTAATGATACCGCCACAAGGCTGAAAATAATTTTTTTTGTATTAAACTTGCCCCCGAAAACCCTTAAATTTGTTTTAGTTTCTTAATTTTTCCAAATTTGTGACAAAATTATATAAATTTTATTATTGTAACATTCTATTCCAAAAGAGTTTCTGAGAAAAATACTCTTACTGGACGGAAGGTCACTTTAAGGATCCTGTAAGGGTTTACTTTTTTTCCTTTTGATGTGCCCTTTCATTCATAAGGATGAACTATCGAATATTATAAACATATAAATGATAATTTATCATAATCCTTTTTATTAAGATAATACTTACGAAATCCGTCATTTGGAAACTTTTTTATACAAGTATCAAATATATAAAGTACGTACCTACTTACTTCAATCGACTTTAATCTTCATGTCTCTTAAAACTTTTACCTAATTATTCCGAAAGTCTCTAAATATCTAAATGTAGATTAGAAAATAAAAACATTTTTTATTTGCTACAAACGTACTTGGGTTTCACCACTATATCTATCAAGTAAACTATTTTAAGTATATATATATATATATATATATATATATATATATGTATATATATATACATATATATATATATATATATATGTATGTATATATATATACATATATATATATATATATGTATATATATATACATATATATATATATATATATATATATATATATATATATATATATTTATTTATTTGTTATTTTTTTATATTTTTTTCTCTCGCATATTGTATTCGGGTATAAACGATTACCATACCAAATTTCACCAAAATCTGTCCCGTAGATTTTACATGACGTTAAATCAATCATTTCTTTAAAAATATTTTTAGAGTACAGAACTCACTCTGTTACAATTCTTTTATATGTGTAGACGTCGTCAAACAATGTAGATGATGAGTTTTGAACTTGTTGTTTTATTAAAAATCTGATCTATTTACAAAACTATTCAAACGATTTCGAAAAAAATTGAAATCGACGTTTCGTCCTTAAAATGAAATGTAACATGCCATAGAATGCTTAGCAGTTGTATAACATCTAATTTTATTTTATAATTATATATTGAAACATTTTTAGGACTTTCTATGTTCCATAACGGTAATTATAAACACCCATATAAACGAGTAAAGTTGTAAGCCTCAATGAAAATGAAACAATACTGATACACTGGAAAATACGTAAAGTAGCGTATGTGTAGTACAGTAGAAAGGGAAACATTAAGCGGAAAGAGCCAAGAAGACCCGAATTTGAAGAATTAAGTCGGTAAGGGTTGACAGGCTTCATAGCTGTCTAAATAGCAGATTGCGAAGTGCCATTAAAACGTTTTGATTTAAATCCCAACGCGCAATTAGATTCTTGACAAGTATTAATAGTCCGGATATCGCAAGTATTTTATGATATATAAATTACCAAAATTTAGCTGTAGTATGATAGAAAATAATACTGTAATACAACCTAATATTTATAAAAGTGGGGCTGTAATTTGGAACTTTATGTTTACTTCCCTTAATGACTTACAAATAACAACCAACTGACGGCTGCTTTATAGTACGCTACGACGGCCGCTTTATAGTAGTTAAGTAACCTTTATTAAAAAATATACATGAAAACAGTTACAAATTACAGATAACAATGTCTCACGATCACTCACAATCACTTAATGAAAATTGGACTAGAATTCAAACACGAATTGTTAAAGAATATAAACAATACATTTTCAATAGCATGAACGCATTTTATATAGGTACATTTTAACGCTGAATATATCGGTAATTTTAACATATTGTACGCGTTCATATCAGTAGAGTAATGTCAACAAAATTCTTAAAGATTGATTGCATCTCGTTTGTTGCCAAAATATCGCCTAGATGTAACTACTTGTAGCTTAACAATATAATTATATTAATAATAATATTAAAATTGACCATTTTAATGCTCAGCATGTTTTTACTTGGCATATTTTGTGTATATGATCCAGCACTTTATAGAGAGAAAGTTGGCAAAATTAAGATTTTACAAACCTGATTATTGCACTACAACCAGAAATAAATAATTTTAAAATATATTTTTAATCTATATAGATTCAGAATATAATATGGTTAGAAGACATTTCATATTATAAAATATTTAATATTCTACTTTACTGAAGAAATATTATTTTTACTACGTAATAACTATATTTATTACCATATTATTACTCGTTTCAATCATTGTTTTTTGTCGGAGTATGGTAAGATTTTTTATAAACAATTGAAATAATTTTTGGAGTAAGTTACTAGAGTCTCGTTATATATCAATTAAAGAGGATATATCACAACATTGATAACATTAGCGTTATTAAAAAATATAGGTATCCAATTGTCATGTTAGTCGAAAAAACTCAGGCGACCATGTATTTTACCTCATTTTATTTGACGATTTTGTAATACCAAGTATAATTACCAATACCTAAACTGTAAGACAAACTTTTATACATACTTTCTGTACTAGGCGTATTTCTTAATATCTTTCTCGGTCGGTAAATTAATGGAAAAATTAATGGAAAAAATTATTCGAAATCTTGGATGAAGTGCTAACTAAAGTTATAAAAGAAAATACTTTTTTATAATACTAGTTGCTTTCGTTGTCTCTTAAAAGACGGATAGAAATAGACGTAAGTCCGTTTTTATACGCAATCATTATTAAGGGTTTGAAAATCAAATCCTTGAGGCTCAAAATGTTATCTAATTAATTGAAAAATTCAACTTCAATATTCTTGACATTTTATTACAAAAATTATGAATGTATACTAATACACATTTTTCTAATGCACAATGTACGAATTTTGATATTGTTCTTATAAATATTTATATATAAAAGTTATTTCGAGTGTAAACTAAAGACAAATAAGTGGCTTAAATTAATTAATATCGGAGTTTGTTCTTCTGGCAATAAACAAATAACAAACGTTCGTTTTGAAGGATATTTACAAATCTTCTTTAAGTTGAGCATTGAATATTTAAGTTCAAAGCATTTACCGTTAAAAAGGTTAATAAGACCTTTTTGGAAACACCTTAGCGAGCGACGATTAAGAACCTTTAAGTTCTTTGTGTTTGACCGTGTACGTGAGAGCACTATTAAGCCTATATGACAGAGTAGGTAAATGTCCTTTTGCGAAATTGTAATTAAAGAAATTCAATATTTAAAGGGTTGTTCATAACGATAAATTATTGACTACTATCTTTTGTATGAAAATGAACTATCTCAATTTTCAATATACTGGTGATGAGACTTTTATATCTTTCAATGTATCACTTTTGATTTTTTCATACCATTAAGCTATCGATACGCAATTTGATACAGTTTTGAATTTTGGTTGCTTGGACGTAGTTCAGAAGCCTAAATGTAAAAAAAAATTTTTTTCTTATCTATGATTGCAAAAGATACATGAATTTTTTTTTCGTCCCTCTTAATAGTATGTTGTATAAAAGATTCCTTTTTACAAATTTCTATACAGTAAAGATTTTAATACACCTTATGTCGATATGGAAATGTCAACAATATAATGTGAGAATGTGTATTGCTTTTAAGATTAAAGTTGACATTTTTATAATTTTTTGAGCAATAATTTTAGAATAAATAGTATCTCTAACCGAATTGGAAATAACGAGTGAGATATGAGCAATTGCAATTATTTTAAAATTGGACTTGGGTGGAGCCTTAAGGAGGACAATGTTACAAACTTGTATATATATTGGTGTTTATATTCCTTCGTATCTCTCAAACGACACATGGGACTTAAAGAAAAGAGTAACGACATGACAATGTTAGTATGTGTTACTTGTGCGCCATAAAATCAAACGAGTCGCACAAACTGACCTTCTCGTAATCGTAATATTAGAATGGTTGGTATTATCTGTCAGAATCATAAATTTGAAAATATTATTTTGTTATATAATTTTAAAAAATATATCGTGTAGGAATTATTGATTACATTACAAAAATAATTTGCGTACAAAAATATTTTTATATAAAATTTCTTCTGTAGTTGCCTGAAATTATTTATATAAAAATGCAATCATCTAGGACTTTATTTCAATACATTAAAAGTAAATAAATATTTCATACTGGCAATATAAAAATGTATTGATTCATTATTATTTAGATCACGTAGCATGCTTCTTCAATTAAATAAAAATTGTATTCCTGTTCATTTACTTTTAATAAAGACGTGTGTACGTTAAATGACAGACGAAAAAAATCTACTAATAAAATTAGTAAGTCACTAAAACGGTAAGAATTAAAAATCCAGTTATATAAAATAAAGTCCTAACTACATAAAAATGAAGTAAAAACTTACAAACGAACGAACAAATATCTGAAAATCTCCAACGATTTTCAGTGTCTGTTATAGAAAGTCTTGAGATTTATGGCCGTAGTCGAGCAATAGCCAGAACCGAAGTCGTAAAATATTTTTAAAATAAATTGCTTCGTTTTTAGTACGCATTTAACACGATAGTTTTTCTCTTATTTCTTTTATTTTTCTAACACTTTTATTTAAATCTGTTAATAACCTTTTCATATATAAATAACGTTTACTTACAAAGTAAACTTAAGTTATATTCATACTTATCACTGTTTTTTGTTATTTCTAGTTATGAAATTAGCAACATATATTACGGAAAGATATAAACTACTTTTAAAGCCAAACAGAAAAATCTTTAAGTTTATTGCTACCTCTAGACTCATGGATCCTTTACAAGGATAGGACGTCACCACTGTTTGATTTCTTTAAAAAAGAATGATGAGCCGTCATTACCCTAAAGAAGGTTATATAATCGTTCCATTGAATTACCAAAATAAATAATACGGTTCATTTTGATTCCATCAAAGCACTTATAACTTGATGTCGGAAAAAATCAAAAACACTTGAATTTCTTTTCTGTTTAGCAGAAAATAGGATATTTTTCCAGTTTATATATTCCAGTATTTAGTAAAGACTCATAGGGTGAGTTTATGGATAAAAAATATATGCTATGTAAGTTATGGATAGTAAATAATACAATGTGGAAGATGGCGTTCGGCTATGTAAATTGATAAAAAACAAATTCGAAGCCAGTAAACTAAAGGGGCATAACAACCTAAGTGAGATTCAATATGCAATTTTTAATTATTTTGAATAATACTTTGTAATATGATAATCCACATTAAATTGAAGTCAAAGGAATTTTTAAGAGAAACACTTAATTTTCCCATCTGTTATCTGTATTAATATCAGTCAACCAAATTTTATAATAAAATTATCCATCAATATAAATTAACATACCCTAAAAATTATCTGATTACACAAGATATACTTAATATAAAAAAAAATTATTAGCAATTTATTTCTATTAGCTTTAAACCGCATATTATATTATTTCAAAAAATATAATAGTTAAGTATTTGTTACTATGTAAATAAAAAGACATTAAAACTCTTTTGGACGAAGACATATGAATATATCCCATTTCCAACATTACTCACATAGGAGTCAAACTGAGAATTACTTTTTTTGAAATAAATTAAAAATGCATATAGTTCTAAAGGTAATAATGGTATAATTCATACTGTTATTTATTAATTAACTATAAAATAATAAAATAACTCCAAATGTAATAATTTAGTAAAGCACGTCTTTGATTATCTTACCATAACTTAAAGGAATTTATCTACCTTCTTTTCATATTATTAGAAAATCAATGAGAGTATTAGCATACGTTATTTTACATACTGGAATACTTGTGTATTGAGGCCCAGATTCGACACTTAAAAACCAAATTTTCAATTGAAAATAACGTTTTGCATTGAGTATGAATTTCTGTTCGGGAAAAATATTATATCCGTTTATTTAATATAAATTCTCCGCTCATTTCCTACCCCCAACATGTGTAGAAACTTATATTGTGAGTATTATATACATATAAGACAAATTTACGATATATGTGCTAAATCTCAAGTTTCTACTTCAATGAGCTACTGAGAAAATTGAGCTGTGATCGACAAAAGGATACCTGAGTGTTCTCACAAAAATGGGAATTTTTTTTCTTTTAATGTACGGAAACCTAATTGAGAAAACTGAAACGTTTTACGTTTAGCTGATCGCAGTTATTAATTTGTTATGGCTGTGGAAATATATTTAATATAGAATATATATAATTTAAGCGTTTACAATTTCATAATACACAGATATCAAATCCGCCCAATATGATCAAGATAATTAAAAAAAAACTTTTTTCGAACATTATGAACTTGCAAAACTCGTTATTGCTACGCAGTTACTCCCGCAAGAAATTATATTTTTAAATAAAAACAGGTCTTAGAATTTTTAGCGTATCGTCAATAATTTAGTATAATCAATAATTTAGCCACCTGAAATTTACGCAATTGAAGTTACTGACACAAGTTATTTCTATAATAAAATTATAAGGTACTAAATTTTATTATAATTAGGCAAGAAAATTCAAAAATAATTTTTTTCTGAACTAGTGGGTTCTTAGAACTTATGGTTATCTTATTTAGATCACCAATTTAAAAAAATATCGACATACCACTTGCCTACAAAACCTATCAAAATACACTCCTAATAAATTAGATCTATTTTCCCTAAATTATTCGCCTCTTTTCGATCCGAAACAAGTAATGTTTCTATCTCTTATTTATACGAAGTTATTGTGAAAATAACACAATTTTTAAATTTCAATTTATTTAATAATTAAAATGTACGCGTAGAAAGTTGTATCGTTGATCTTAACTATGTTACGATTTCTATTATGACCGTGTGCAACGGCTGCAGGAGATCGACGCCAATATGTGTGCCTGCACACGATCTACTTGTGCTACTGCCCTTAATTAACGGCACAGCCTATCTAATATTACGCATACCTTTAATTTAGGTACACATTTCTTATTCGTGTCCTCAGGAGAGATACACTTATCCCATTTCTCTCTGAATATCTCGATTTAACATTAAGATAGTTTGACTTAAATTTTTATTTATCAGAATTTTAAAAACAAAACCGCTCCAGCAGTTTAAATATTGTTATTTGGAGTTTTACTAAAAAAATGTTAATTTTGTTTCATATTTAACTTTCGATTTCCGTATTAATAATATTTTTTATAAAACTTTTCAAAATAAATAAGTTTACCTTTTATCTGAAGCGGGACATAACCACGTGTTCTTATTTATTTTTTATACAATATAAAAAACAACATACCATTTGAGTACCTCATTTAGTTGTATATTTTTTGATAGTTGCATGCTATATATAAATATAAAATCTAAGTGAAGAAACACACTTTAATTTATGTCTTTCATGATGAGTAAATGACAAAATATTTTTTCTAAATCTTGTTACATTTTGGGAAATTAATTATTACTTCTTATAAATAAATTGCACTTTGATGCAATTGCAGTTAAGCTTTTGGGTAGGTGCCTTTATGGTGTAGGTAAATTATTAAATGTTTAAAATAATTTAAATAATAGACGCTTGTTTTACAAAGATCAGATATCTATGCAAATACATACATTTACAAGAAAGATAGTCTTTAGTCGTAGGAAAAAGCACATTATTTTTATTCAAAAATGGTAAAAATTAATTTGATTGAAAGTTATAAATATAACTTATGAAAGTATTAGTTAAATTAAAAAAAATTAAATTTATTAAGAAATATTTGCAATATTCATGTTTTAAATAGTTTATCAAAGCAAGGTATTTGAGGTTATTTAAATTAACTAACAAATATTTTTTCACATAGGGTGTAAACATTTTCATTGTTTGACACGATTCATTCTAATAGAATTTTAACGGGCGATTTAAACGTGTGTTTGCAAGAAATATTTATATTACATATATTCAAGTTTTAAATTAATGTTCATTGGTGAATCGGCGTGAATTGTAAGGCGCGAAATGAATCCGGCTTCCATTAATCCGACTTCCAGTAATCTGACTTCATTAAATTGGAGTGGCATGTCCTTCTGGCAGCACAATCGAAATTTATAATAGCGCGTACTCATTACTGGATATTTGCTAGCATTATGCAAAAAGCAGTTTGCGGTTCTCCAATCTGTGACGTCACTAATATAGAAATTTAAAAAAAAAAATGTATCAACTTAATTATTCCCTTGTCGTCTACAAGAAACCAAGTTTCAAATTGTTCAAAAGTATTTTGAAACAATTATATTTTATATAGGACTAAATATTTTTAGAATTCGTGAGAAACAAAATATTTTAACGTTGAAACATTTTGTGGATATATAAAGTTCAACCTTTTACAACCCAAAATTGTTTGTTTTCCTTCAGATACTAAATAAGATTTTCAAGCTAACTGGAAATATAACTGGAAATAAATATATTATTTTAAATATAATAGAAGTATAAACTTATTATGACAGAGTTGCCATATAAAATATGATATACGCTTATCATTAAGTTAAAAATTATTTTTAAATCGATACCGTTACATGCAAACAGCTCCACAGGCAGCCAAAACAATTAATGAAAAACAAAGCCTTACCGTAAGAATCTTTCACTACCAAAATAAAAAATATTACAGTAGGCTTAAAAAATCGACAGCGTAAACTGGAGGTGGCTAGTAGGTATTTCAGTATTAAAATAACGGAAATTTTGACGAAAATAACTGATATTTCTAAATAAAGAAATATATTATGAAGAAAAACTTTACCAATATAAGCCATGGATGAAGTAAAATTTCTGTAATGGTTCATGTTATTTAGTAATTTATAATAATTATCATCTATCTTGGAGTATGTTTTTTTCTATTTGTCTCATTAAAACCATATTTACAATAATCCACTTAATAAATCTCTGCTCAAAGTTTTTGAGTTAATGATAGTGTCATAAAATACCTGATCGAAACGTTGGTTTTAAAACTCTTCACTTAGTTTGACATGATAACACTGTAGAAAAATATTACCAATTTTCCTGCCTGTAAATTATTTCATTGAAATACTTTTTAAGATTTGTCTGTCAGAAATATATAGAAAATTTTACTCTAAGCCAAATTAGCGTATTCATTAGTATTCAAAGAGCATGGGTTTCCAAACGTAAATATAAACGATTAGAGTTTCCATGTGCAACAAGCAGGGGAACGTTTTTTGTCCATATACATACATATTAATTCATCATACTAGCATAAGTTGGATTTACGCTGTACCATTATAAGGCAAGTTGATAAATCCATATGTAGAAGTGAAAATGTATACTTGTTAGATGTCGCTCGAAATCAGTTTTCTTTAGAGAAAGCTAATAAGAAAAAACTGAAAATACGTCGGCTGACTTTATATGACTTCAGTGGTTATTAAAAGGGGGATTTTTAATTTTTTTCCAAGAGTCGGCTGATCTGATTCATTCACTCTTGGGGAATCAATATTTTGAATTATTTCTGCTAGGGTTCATTTTTAGCATTTTACCTGTTACTCCTAGAAAAAAAAATTCAGAATTCATTACCAAAGTGTATTAAAAAAAAAGAATTTTTAACATAAAATATGATGACAATAATCCATTCCTACAAAATTGGAAAATTCATTGTTGAGACTTCAAATCCGGCAAAATTTGTGCTACTGATCTCTTGAACATCTTGGGAGGTGAACATATATCGTTAAAGCCAAATTTCACTGAGACTTAAAGCCAAACGTCTTTAATTTTTCGAATTTAAAATAGCGGCATAGTAGATTCACCTTTATCTTAAGTGTATAAGCTTGGTCTTTAAAAGGAAATGAATTGAAGTCCTTAGCCAAAATACCACTAATGCTTTTTTTAGATATTCAAAAATCATTTAACCTTTAGGTAATCTGAGCAAAATTTTTATTCGAGATTTAGATACTCTTTCTTTAATACACCTCAAACTTTATATTATGATAAAGGGCAAATATACATAAAAACATTCTTAATTCATTTAATTAATCTTTTAAAAATATATAGGTTTTATGGTGCTATTTAACATTTTATAAGTTTATTTTTGTTAGCACTTCAAAGCCGATTTCAATTAAATTTTTTACAAATATTAATTGAAATCGGCTTTAATAAAATACTATGCTCCATGAATTTGGGATATTCATTCAAACAGTATACGATATGGAGTTGGCAATTCCATTGCCAAAAATAAATTGTCTAACATATATAAGTCTTAAATGGCGTCTCACATTTTAAAATAACCTAGTAAATTTTCTTTTTAAGAATACTCAGGTAAAGGGAATATTTGTATTGAATATATTTGACGTTAATTTTGTAGAAATTCATTATTTACAATTAAATGAAACTACGTGATGTAGTATTATTTCTATTTTATTTAAGTTCTTTACCACGACCTAAGTTTCGTTTACAACATCTTCAGGTGGGTTATTAGCGAAGATCTAATAGCCCAGCTGAAGATATTATAATAAAACGAAACCTAGGTCATGGTAAAGCAATTAAAGAAAGTAGAAATAATACTACGTCACATAGTTTCATTTAATTGAAATATTTGTAAATAATCAAATCATGATATATATACATATATATATATATATATATATATATATATATATATATATATATATATATATATATATATATATATATATATATATATATATATATATATGTATATATATATATATATATATATATACATATATATATATATATATATATATATATATATATGTATATATATATATATATATCTACAAACTATGTAAAACAGAGTAACAAGTTTAAGTACAATGTGAATATTATATACATTCGGGTAAACAGTCAGTGAGACAGTTTTGTTAAAAACAGAAAAAAAATTCGACTGTTGGCACCTGTCCTATTCGAATAAATGCACAATAGGCAAACGGAAAATAATGCTGTGAGACAATCTGTGAGAAAGAAATGATTTGCATTTAAATTATCCTTGTACCATTTTTGAATTGGTTCGTTTATCTTCCAAAAATCTCGTAAAATGAACTTCATTATTTCCTTCATACTTACGTTAGACTTAGGAACAACAAAGATGCCAAATAATTCCAACCAAACTTTATAAATTGAGTGGACAAACATACATCTAATTAACGCTTAATTTCCCTATATGAATATTTTAGATTTTATAATCATGTACAACGCGCCATGAAAAAATATTATTTGTTCAATATATTTGGCGTTAATTTTGTAGAAATTCATTATTCAAAGATCTTTTCTAATATCCCACCTGAAGATGTTGTAATACAAGGAAAGAAATTAAAGCAAGTAGAAATAATACTACATCACGTAAAGAAATTAAAGCAAGTAGAAATGATACTACATCACGTAGTTTCATTTAATTGTGAAGTAATATTTATTTATTCATTTATTAAAAATAGTTTCGAACTTTTAAAACATGGGACCAGATGCACCATTTTTCAATAAAATAATTATCAAAATATGGCAAAGTGGCATGTTAATGCCTCCTATCAGTCCCATTTATAATCTTTCCAAAATGTTATCACATGATTGACATGCTTAGAGCTGTTTTTGTTCATTATATAACCTTCTATATGCAATGGCAAAATTTCTCACGTAACAAAAGGTCTTTAGCTTTGATTAAAGGATTCGATTTCGTGAGAAATACTTTTTATCGGGAGCCTATACCTTGATAGCATTCAAAGATAAGAGGTACGAGTAATTCATATTGAATATCGATAGGCGGAGCAAGGATCTTTCAAGGTTAGAAAAAGGTAAAAGGTTACCTCAAGGGAGGCGACTCAATAGGGATGATTGTGAAACCCTTTTGAGAAAGATAAGTTTTAGGTATCAGTTATAAGGTTAAAAGAATGAATGAAACGCAATAAATTTATTTTTACATTTATATTCAGCATAAACGTTTCATCTATGTTAGATTAACATATTATGTTATAATTTACATGGATCATTATACTAACGAAAATATTTTTCTGGTTTATATTTTTATTAGCTCCATTTTGTAGTAAATCTATATTTAAAACCGTTTTGATGTCAAATCGTACGGTTTTCTAAATGGCTACCAAGAAAAATCTTATATATTTTGAATTGCAAAATATTTTTTAATATTTCTCTAAGATAAGCAATATCGTTATTGTGTATATATTGTTAGTGTATATGATATGAAATAAGATTATGTCGTACATGGAATAATTGAAAACAATACTAACGTTTACGTAATAGAAATTTTACATAATTATTTACCTTGATTTTCTATCGTATGTATTACCATAAGCCGATTTTCAGTTTTGACGAGAAGTAATATTATATGCACAAGTTTAATTTTAGGCAAAACGGAAATTTTCCTAAGTAATACAACAAATTCGAAACTTTAAATAAAAGAATGGATTCTTTAATTTCTAAACGGATATATATGAAGTCTAGCCTGCATTATTACAGAGGCTTTATATAATGAAATCTGAAGAAGTTCGTAAGGAAAAGAATCTGTATTTTACAACTAGAAAGTATATATCTCATTAATAATATGATAATGTACGTGATGACAATTAGGAAAATTTGATTTTAGCATGTAATAACTCCTTCCGCATATCCGGAATTCCCAAATACGAGCGTATTTACCGTGGAATAGCGTAAAAGAGTTTTCCATTTTACATCTCTATCACTATGTTACTACTAATAATTGGGGCCTAGGCTACATAGTCCACACAAACAAAATTCACAGCCAGAAGCTGATGTAGAAAATTACGTGATATAATTTCTTTTAAATAAATGGAATTCAATTATTTTTGGCTATATTCCGGTGACACCGAATTTTGTTTGGATCCATATATTACCCTTTTTGACTTAAAAATTTATCATTATTAACACAACCAAAATTACCTAGGTTTTATATTTATAAGGTTTCCTCCAATCCCTCATTTAGAATATCTGTCGTATCATATGAATATGTGTTTCTATATTTAGTTGTACAGACAGTGCAAATAATGATCTTAAAATAGCTTATTTCACTATAAGAGAGAGCGTCTCATTGAAATCGATACCACATTTCTGAATACAAACTTTTGCAACTAATCTTGCAGGGTAACAAATGTTATCTTTACTATCACACTTTTTCGTCAGAACCCACTCACACTGAAAATAGTACCACAAACTGGAGCATCTGTGACTTTCCAAGCATTTTGTCATCAAAATACCGTAATACATGTTTTACAGCTCACAGCCAATGCTCCTTTCCCCGTCCCTGCAGCACTTCCAACAATAAACAAAGTCCACTTATATTTGTCATTACTCTGTGTACACATATATACGTATGTTCGAGAAGTTATTTTTACGTGTGTCTGTACATACGAAAATATCAACACCTATAGTAAAAAAATTTGTTTCTTTACTTTCACACGGTATAAAAGTATTACCATTCAAGTCTTAAATATTTGCAGAGATAAACAAATTATTCGAGTGAGTGTTGTTTCCCACTGAATCCAATTATATATCTTCACCACTTGTGTCCATATGCTTCTTCTCATCAAGAATAATTGCATTATCTGACTGCAAGCCATTATCTTGGATGATGACATCTTGACTGTTTGTAATTTACTTGGTTATAGGGTTATGTACTTTGTATCCTTTAACGTCATCCAGTTAATATATTAAAATACATTTATCAGATTCTTGGTCCCACTTCAGCCGTTTTTCTTTAGGCATGTGAATTATGACAGAGCTCTCAAATACTCCAAGATGACTAATATCAAGCTTTGTATCAGTTTATAACTCATATGGAATTGTATCATTCGGTTCGCGTAATATAATTTGATTCTTTAACTAAACACAAATATTAATAGCTTTGATCGAAAATTTCTTTATCAAGCTTTAAATAGTGATATCTACCATTTCATAACGTTTAGATTTATTCTTTTACTCAAAACATTGTATTGAGGCGTTTGAGGGCTAATTTTTTGATGAGTTGTTTCTATCTTTCTTAAGAAATTATCGAATTCATTGTTTTGTTTAATTACCAATGCTCAAAATCGTAATAATCCAGAAAGTTTTCTATAGTAGCTTTATAGTCTTATGTATTGAAAGGCTTCACTTTTATTTTTGATGGAGTAAATAAATATAACAACGGCTACGAAATCGTCAAGTTACGTACGTGGATCTCAAACAGAACCTCGAGGACCTCAAAGGTACACGAGTAAGCCTATGGACAGTCAGAAGGAGACTTCAGGTGTAATATACGTAGCTATCGCCCTACATTGCTCCGTGAGCATCTAGTGGCCAGATTGAGATTCGCTCAAAATTTTTCGTCATGAACTCAACGAGACTGGAATATTGTTTTATTCTCCGATGAAGCTCGTATATCGATTAGTGGTGAGGATCGACGTCGGTAAGTCTTACGAAAACCTGGAGAACGCTTCGCAAAAGTGTGCTTTTAGGAAATCAACCTTCACGGTGGGCTCCGTAATGTTTTGGGTTGGTATTAACTAAGATGACCGTACCGAGTTAGTTTTTATTGAAAATAGCACACTTAATGTGCAAAGGTACATAACAAAGGTTCTTAATCCTCACGTCCAACCCGGAATAACAGCAGTTGGATGCGAGTCCATTTTTATGGACGACAACGCTCGTCGCTCACTGGACGACTCGCTCGCCCATCGCTCTGGATACGTTGATGCGTATATGCAGGAGGCCGAAATTCGTCGGTTAGACTAACCAGCTAGAAGTCCCGACCTCAATCCAATAGAACACATATGAGATAATCTCATCGTAAAACCAGCTTCAGAAAACATTTAGGCTCTTAAAAATGTGATCGTCGCTGAATGGGAACGTATTCCTCAGGAAATGATAAAAAACGTCGCCGAAAGCATTCCTAGCAGATTAACCTCATTGATTTTAGCTAAAGGAGGTCATACTCGTTACTAAATTTTAAAATTTTATGTTAAATTAATAAAAAACATTAAAAAATAAACTTTAGCCATTTTGAATGTACCAGTATGAAAACGCTCGTCTGTGGACTTTACATCGTTTTTTTTTATTTATTTGCATTTTTAATGACTGAAGTAGGTAAAAACGATATCTCAATAATGAATAACAATATTCTCATCATATTGCTATGTAAAATGCATCAAATAATTATAAAATTACTCTGATATGGTTTATTCCTATAAGTGCCCGTTTTTGCAAAAGAGTTTATATTCGTACAGATATAGACTTGTGTTAGTCAATGCAGATTTTTTATTATATTTAAACATATGGTTAACCTATTGCTGCAACAATTACTTTACTTTGTCTTTAAATATGAAGTACATAAAATTTTATTACGTAACAATTTTAAATTTAAAACGAATTAATAGCTCTTACTGCTCTAACAAGGCTTGTGTATTACAAGTTCTTTCCAAAGTACAAAACAGCTATTGACCTTGTGCTAGTCTTACGTAATGTACCAGAAAATATGTAGATAACCTGAGTCTTGTCAATAAATTTCTCTTTAGGTTAGTTGTTTTTAATACTTTTTTTACACTTTTTACCGCATTCATATTCACTTATAATTATTATTATGAACTCGTACTTTAATTAAATTCATTTTGTGATTAAAGTAAGATAAACTATAAAAGAACGTATTTTATAATTAAATGACTCAATTGATTATAAAATATATTGTAATGACGTATTTTTGGGTGAATTTCAAAGCAACACAACCATTATTTAGATCTTGATATCTTTAATATCTAGGTGATTTCAGTATATCTCCATCGGTCATGTTTCCCTCACACCAAACCCAAGGTCACCTTGAAAGTTTATACGCATGGGATGTAATGATATTTATAAACGCTGTAAAAGTGCAGTTCTTATTCGAAAGGAATGGAATTTGTCACAAAAGTAGCATGAAAAATATTCAAAGTTCAGTTCGTAAATGTACAAATTCGACTTAAAACTTTGAAAATGGCGGCGATTCAAAGGATTAAAAATATGCTAAAAATTAAACTCCATATTTTGCCCATGGTATGTTCGGTATGTCAATAAAATACAGTTCATTTTAATAAATATCTAATTTAGAAATATTATATTTGGTACGCCATTAACACTAAATATTAATATATATTATATAGATTATTTAATTTAAAGGAATAAGTTTCATGTGGCGAATTATTTTATTTTATTTTCTTACTTCACAATTTTTTTTCTCACTTTTACTTTTTAGATAACTTAAAGGCAAAATATGTGTCCCTCGTTCACTGTTTCTCGTTGTTAATTTTTGTCAACAATTTAAACTATGTAATTTATTAAAAACTCCACAAAATTCATTTTCCATCTTGGCATTTGTCATCGGCTTTATATAATACTTTTTATCTTAAATATATGTGTCTGCGTGTACATATAACTTTAAGAGCATATTTAATCAGAAAAAAAACGTACATAACGCATACGTGCATAACGTAATAATAGTGTAAAGGTTACTTCTTTAATTTCTGATTGAAAAATCATAAGCTTGCAATGAACATAATAAGTATTATAAGAATTATAGGAATATAATGAACATAATAAGTATTATAAGAATTAAGATTAATAGACATATTAAGTATTATAAGAAAGTAATAAAATATAGGAAAAATATAATATACACTTACAAATTTTTTACTAATGAAATATAAAAAAAATATCAATTTGAATATACAACAACGTAATCAAACATCTTTTCCTTTTTAAAATAAGTTAAAAACAAAGTAGCAAAGTAGAATAATTTGAAATAGTCAGTTTGAAATAGACAAATATTTAAAATTTTTCAGATTAAAATAGGTAAATTTTTCAGATTTTCTACTAAGAAATTTTACATCACATAATTTTAAGAAAAGATAAACGATCAATAAAAATGTAGGAGGATCTAACACAAAATTTTTATTATTTTGAACTCAGTAAATTCACTGACAGGTAAAGTTTATTAATTTCTAATAGGTATTAGATATTTCTTTAACAAAATTTACATATAATTACATATTTTGAACATTACTTAAATCAATTAACGTTTATCGGATACATAAAACTTAAACATAAAGTCTTTCTTAAAATCGATTTACGATAATAATTTTTTTAATATTAGTGCAAATTCAATACACTAAATAAATGATAGCAATTTTCTTATTTTTCATGTTATTTTACCACAAATTGCATGAACATACCAATATGAAACATGCTCTAACCTATTTAATGCTCTAACCAAATCCTTAGATTTTAATGTTCAGAGTGAATACAATAATACCAAATATATTCAGGAATTATATAGACAATTTATATTACCTAAGGCTTAATATTATAATTTCTAGATTATTAACTGCATATATTTTCAAATAAAAATATACATTTTCCTATATTACTCAACTAGTAATTTTCCTACCTTATAAGAACGATAAACTGTCCACATATAAAACTTATTTTTATTAGTCTAGATCAAACTAAAACACTCTATTTCCAATACACTTATTTGTCGCTGCCAAAAATTATATTTCAAAAAATTTACAGAAATTAATTAGACGAAAATTCAACGGCGTCCCCATATGTCGTTTTTCATATTAATACCATTGTTTAGTAATAAACTATGTAAAATTGTATCATGAGCAAAAACAATTTCCACCATGCGAACCTCGTTATTTGACAATAAACTTTTCTATACACTTGTACATCGAGTGAAAACTCATTTCATTGTGCGGCAAGACCTTATTTGTACACGGCGCTGAAGGAATCTGGCGAGAATCCTTTTTGTGCTTTATTTTCTTTTCGTTTAAAGTACGTAGTACGGGTGACTTAAGAAAACAGCAATAAATCTACGTTCGGGGAAAATGTGACTGAACCGCGCGACGGTGGGTGAGTGCGTGCCGTATCGCATATTTCAATACCTTTTTTCAGAGTTCAAGCGGTGTTTTGGGTTTTCCTTCAGTATGATGTACATGGGTATCTTTTATGTAACATTTGAGTAACAAGAGTGTAGAGAAGTTTTTTTAACTTACAGTACATACGAGGTATATATTAGCTCGACAAATAATAAAACCGCTTTCTCAACTGACTAAAGTATTTTATTTTTTAAAAGGTGATTAATCGTCGTCGTTGCCGTTTTGTGTTGAATTGATTACCAGGCATACGGCCTTTGACGACGCGGCGCATCGCAGGGACACGGGTTCGATTTCCGGTCGCTCGTCGAGCGGCGCTGCACTAGTGCCATAATTGGCTATAATATATTGCTCTCGTAGCAATAAGTTCGACATAAGTATCAATTGTATACATATAATAACAAATAAATATATTCATTATTTAAATTGGTCTTGAATTATATAAGCACCATTCCTATCCATCACTTACCTTCAGCGTGTATGCAGATATATAGTTTTCTGGAAGTTTTTTCGGTTTTTGACTAAGAAATTGGGTAAATCGAAGTTGAAGGTGGTCCGCGACTTTAATTTTTTTTACATGAATAATTAAATGGTGAGCCAAATAGACAATGGTCAGAAAGCAAAAGGTCTGAAGGTAATGGTAGGCGAAAGAGCAATACTTTTATTCACAATAATATATGTCACAGGGAAAATATTTATGAAGAACAGAGAACATGGCAACCCGGACGAATTTTCTTGGGTTTGTAATTATATTAATAGGTTCTTACTTTCTTTTAGTCGGGGGTTTATCAAAAAAATTATATAATTGTTTTTCAATTACAACGACTACATCCTTCTTTAGTGTTTTCAAGATATTTAATTTTGCTTTTTATTATATTATACATTTCAGATTAGAAGTTCCTGATCAGTTTTTGGTAGGTTTGCTATAAACTATTATTTACTTTACTTTATTACCGGTTTCACTCAATGCCTGGAATATTAAACCTATTCTACTCACACATAATAAAATTATATTGTCATAAGGAATCGATCACTACGGTTGCGATCGACTAAACATACCCAACTATTTATTATAACGTGAAGTGCTAATCCATTTTAACCAATATGAGAATTTTAGCATAATTAATAAATCATAGCTTCTACTGGTTAATTATTATGATAAGTGGTGGTTTACCATAACTGGGTTTGAAATATAAATACAAAGTCACGATTGATTTTCCAATATCAGTTACCTGCATAATTCTACAACCACAAATTGGAATATCAATTATTAATCAGTACTTCTGTGCTAATTTCTAATGGGTTTATTTTCCCAGGGAAAAATTATATTTCCTTGTTAGCTATTACAGTTAGCTATTACTGTGTCTATCACTGCGATTATATTCTACAACCCCTAATTTAAAATGATTTTGAATGCTCTTAAATATATTATCTAATTTTATTTGATTCCATGGCATATTTACACTCTGTAATAAACTAAACCTTAAACGGATCCTGACATGTAAATTTTATGGAGACTTGCCCTATATATTTAACCATCAGGTTTGCCCCTTACAAGTAGTACATTTAAACAGAAACTAATTCGCCGTAATGTGATATGCCAAATATCCCTCTCAATAATCAGTGTGTCTATATTAATGCTAATCAATTAGCCTAATGAAATAAAGATTATATTTTATATTAGTAGAGACACGTGTAGATATAACAAACTGAAATATTTATTTGGCCCTTTATAATCATAGTGTATTTTATTATTTTTTAATCATTTATTTTAAAATAATATATAATTATAAAAAATATAATATATAAATTAGAAAAATATTAAAGTGTTATTAAAACTCTTTCAGGAATTATTTTGCAATTAGGATGTGATCAAACCGAAACTTGTATGATCCTTTGGCCATCCTCTAAAATAAATATTGAATTGATTTCTGGTAAATAATCCTTCGAAACCCTCCCGGTTTTTTTTTTGGGAATAAGAGTAATTAAAGAAACCAATTTGTAATAGTAATTTGATAAGGTCGGATATAATACTAAATAAATGAGATTAAAATATGTGTATAATTTAATTGTGTTCATTGAAATATATACCCTTTATATATTTTTGAAAACAAAATTCGCTGTAAAGGCGAATATAATTTTCAATGCTCCGAAGGAGTAAAAATAATGTGTTTTTACTTTTTCCCTAACCTTGTAAAATTATTAAGGCTTTAATATTTAAAAAAATACAAAGGGCGGTAAGAAGTGGTACTTTTCAAATTTTGTAACATGGAAAATTCTTGGAATCCTTCATTTATACTTAGTTTGGAGTACTATATTAAATTTTACACATAATCTCTGACACTTAAATCAATTTTAATTAAAATATCTAAAATAGGGGTGATATTGTAATTAATATTTAGTATGTAGTCCATTTAAAAAAACATAGTTTATGGAAAATTTAACACATATTTATAATAGATTTGTGTCAAACAAAATACATTGAATGTATGTTCGAAGAAACCCGAAGTAAAGTTTCTCGAATATCGCGTAACCTTGGATGGTATCAAGCTACTGGAAGAAAAGATCGAGGATATCATTAATTTTCCCACACTCAAAATAATCTATGAATTCTAACCTTTCCTTGGCATGATCAATTGCTACCGAGAAAATATACTCAACCACACATCTCTATAAAGGCCATTGAATACATATCTATGTAATGCAAAGAATGAGACGAAACATTTGGCGTTTGATTCCCGATAGCAAATCAAACGCAACATGCCTCAGTCATTAAAGGCAAGCTTCAAAACGCAGCGTTACTCATTTTCCCATCGGACAACCCACTCATCGCTCTACTCGCCGACGCATCTAACCTATCAACCGGCAATGTACTGCAGCAATTCGTCGACGAGAAGTGGCAACCGCTCGGCTACTTCTCAGTAAAGTTTTAGCCGGCCCAACAGAAATATTAGCTTTATACTTGGCGAATGAACATTTTAGAATTGCTTGATAGGTGTTAACTTATTGTTTTTAGCAACATTGAGTCTAGAATATATTTGTCGTTAATTTTGTAGAAATTCATTATTCACAAATAAATGAAACTACGTTATGTGGTATTATTTCTACTTTCTTTAATTTCTTTACCACGACCTAGGTTTCGTTGTATTACAACATCTTCACGTGGGATATTAGCAAAGATAAGATCTTTGCCATCACGTAGTTTCATTTATTTGTGAAAAATGAGTCTCTTACCTACCTTTTTAGCAATTGAAATATTTGTTTGCCTGTCTGATGTTTACATCGTGAACGTTTTATTGTCTTGCTTTAGTACTTTATAGGTGCCATTGTATAATGGTTATAAAGGTTTCTTGACTACATCGTTGTGTACAAATATAAGTTTGCAAGTCAAGAGCCCTAGATGTACAAATTATAGTTCGATAATCCAAGTGCGGTTGCACGGATGCAGCTTGTTAGCATTTATCTTGTTACGTAATGGTTGCAAGGAGATTTAGTCTAGGTTGGCTTACTAAACACTCATCAGGAGTTACCGCTTACGTTAAACCTAAATACCGGGTACTTTAGATGTCGCGCCGCTTGTCTCAGCACTCAAGACAACGCGCTCCAGGCATACAATTTGGCTGCCGGTACGCTTCGTTTGAGGGGCTCCAATATAGCTGAACTTACTTACCAAACGATGACGATCACATAATAGTAAAACAAAAGATTATTTCGGTGAAGACGATCAAATGATAGAACTCTAGGACGAAGTCTACAAGCACTAAACGAAAGTTACCCCGTGTTATGCCACACATCAGTGGACTATGACGCATAAATAGTGAAAGCATTGCATCGTCCAGTGCGGCAGGCAAGGGAGCTTAACATACTATGGTAGTCAACGTAGAAAACGCGTAGATCTGTTTGTAAACTTATGGCGCGGGCGCAATGGTTTTTGCCATATACTTTTTCGCTCACCGCCCTCAAACTGGCCTATGCGTCATTGATTTGGACTCAGTGACTCGTTGACATCCAGCAGGTTAGAAGGGTGGTGTTAAGATTGCAGCGTGTGCCGCTACTGGCGTTGACCAAGGCTAACAGAACCTACTCAACGGATGCGTTACTGGTTTTTGCGGGTCTTCCGCCTACCGGCCTCGCGATTGCTGAACGCGCTGCGAACTTCATTTTGGCACGAAGTAAGAGTTTCGAACGGACCTGTCGTTGTATTTCAAGTTTTTGGTCTTAAAGTTTTTGGTCGTCGTTACTCATTGGCAGTTCGGGTGGTCCTCTCCTGATTCCAAGGGGGAAACGACCAAGTTGTTTTTCTCCGATGTACCCGATTGGTTATCATGGTGCATTTTGGGCCAATTAGTATAGGTTTGCCCTCGGAGATAGCCCGGCATGTTCCTGGGGATTTGAGATGCAGGACTTTAATCATGTTTCGTTCCACTGCAGTGAGCACGACAACGCGCGTAAGTTTTGTTAGAAAGCATACGTCTAAACAGGAATGTAGAATCACGCGGAACTTGGTTGGGAATGGATCCCTAAGTCATTCAAAGTGTTCGCGAAGAGCGTTCTAAAATAATAGAGGTATTAAATGATTCATTGAGAAGGGACAGATTCTAACCCTGTCGGGTGGAAGCGCTGAAACTGTAGATACGGGACACTATTAGGGGACCTTCGGCGGTCCCTTCTTTTTTATGAGGTGGGTCGTTACGAGTCCCAGCAGGTGCCCTGAGACAACCCGGGTGGAAGGTGGGAATAGCGTCTTGCTCATCGGTTCATCATCCAACTCTGTCGCAGCGCTTTGTCTTTTTTTTTTATTTGGCGCAGTAACAGTATTTGAAAATGCATATTATAGCATGAAATATTTTCAGATATTTGAACTTCCGTCGTATTAATATATCTCAATTAAAATCAAGCACTCACCGTCCATGAACGGCATATGAACATATATATATATATATATATATATAATATATAATATATAATATATATAATATATATATATATATATATATATATATATATATATATATATATATATATATATATATTGACAATATTAACGTTGAATAATGGCAACCCGAACGAGATTAGTGCTCTAAAATTTTAGAATGTCATTAAAAGACTAAATAGTATTAAGACTGCTGGAGAAAATTATTTAGAGGATAAAGTATCTTCTATAAAAAGAAACCCTGGGTGTCAATTTATTCTTACTATTTTTTTCTAAATGCCTTCTCCTTTAAAAGTAATACAATAATCTATTTATGAAAGGAAAAAAAAGGTATTTCACGGAAATTGGGCTGAAATTTGGGAATTAGGATTTCACGGTATACGTCAATAATACAGCAATATCCTGACACATGAGTATTTAGGAATTTAATAGATGTAAAGATGGACAATAGAAGATGGACGCGGTTTCGCGGGATCTATTTCTGATTGTGTGATAAAGATTAGTCTACATATTAGTCTAAGCTATAATCTATTCTTGAGGCCAATTTTGTGTAGTTCCGTTCACAAATCAAGGACTAAAAAAATGTATCTATGGAAATTTGGGTACTTCCGCTTTTCCATGTTAGTAACAATTACAGGTGATAACATACAGCAATAAAAGTTAAAGTTATGAGTAAATTGGTAGTATTAAATACGTATGTGGCAAGTTGCTTGAAAGCATTGCAAGATTTACAGAGCCCACGGAATATAAGAAGCAAAATTTATGATTTCTTTTGCCCGAAAAAGTAAAGAATGCTAACGTAATAGTATATTATTTGACACAAGCCCATGTAAAGCAAGAAAATATTTTCAAAAATAAAATCTGAACACTTGGGTCTTTAGGATTGATTAATTAATATTAAGCGACTACAAACTTTGTTAACGTGGAATTAGAATATGCTAGACGAAACAAAATTATAGGAAAAGTTCAATAATGACTATTGAAATATTATATCAACATGTATGCGATAAATTATTGCTATCATCCTAAAACAGTTTATTGATAAATGAAAAATGCAAATCAGTAGAATATGATTTTAGGTTAGGTAGTCGAAAAAGTCCTGTAGACATTTAAAAATTAATAAAATTTTACAAGCAAATCGTTTATTAAATAAACAATTTTAGATATTAAATTCGTAAGCTGCTTATAGTAATTTTAAACTCCTTACGAAACGTGAGGACAATTTATTAATATGTGGCCAAAAATATTTTAAAGCGGGTGGTCTTAGTACATTTATAATGAATGTTCTTAATAAGAAATATTTATTTGAATAAGGACAAAACTATAAGAAGAAACGAATATAATTCATAAGAATGTCGATATTTTATTATATCGACATTATAAATTCGATAATAGAGTTTTATCTTGTTAATTTTTCTCTCTTTAAAACTTTGAAAACTTTGAACTAATCTTTTACGATCTGCCCTTCGAAATGTTTATCGGCATTAAAAACTATAAATAATTTCACAATTGCTATTTTGTTTTCATATAAGCTAATGACTTAAAAATATTTCGGAATTAGTTGCAAAGTTGCATGGAGCTCTTGGCATCGTGTGATTGTGTTTTGTTTCATAGTAAGGATATTGCATTTCTGTTTATTTTTTCGCCCATTTCTTAAATTTGTACATAGTATTTTAATTAATAATTTGTCTTGTACTAGTGTCTAGTCTTATGTATAAAATTTAATTGCAATAATAATACCTAAGCGTCCTGTAAATTTACAATCATCCTAATTGGTTTCTGCAATTTATATAATCCGACATAGCCACGTTTTGAATTATTCTGTCGTATTCATCATATAATCAAACAAACAAAATGAAATTATAAATCATGAATAATGTAGGCTGAATTTCATGCTGTGTTTACCGGCTGATGATAATATGAACTTTCTAGTGCAATAATAATCAACACACATAACGTAATTAAATTGAGGGACGTTAATAATACTGTAAATATTTTAAAAATTAAGACATTTACAATAATCGTTATATTATATTGCCGACAACCTTGGCTTAAACTTCTAAATACCTTATTTTTTCATTCCTTTTGGAATCTTATTCTCATAATTTACTTTACCCCTAAAAATTTTCTTTCAATATATTTGAATGGTAACTATTATATAGATGCAAATAAATATTCTTTATTATTATGCCAATTTTTTTTTAAAGATTGTGACGGATAGACAGATAATGCATTGATATTTTAAGGATTTATTTATTATTTTTAAAGTAGAGCTCCTTAAATTTCGTAAACAATTTCTGAATTTAATCAAAAAATTTAGAAAAGACCAAAACAATTGAAAGAATAGAAATTTGCATTTAAACATTCGACTCTTTATAAGCAATATCACTAATTAAAATAGGTGATTTGTATTTATTTTTTACGAATGTTAAGATTTCAGGGTTTGGATACGAAATATAAACATGACCCACTATACCAATTCAAATTTAATTAAATTCACCAGGGTATCAATGCGTATATAATAGGAATTATTTTGTGCCTCATGGTGTTACAAACTGAAATGTCGAAAAAGTCAAGTGTGAAAGATCATAAAAGGGTACATAAATCGATAAAGTCAAGTGCGAAAGGTACGTGAAAGAGTACATGAATTACAACTTATTTGAAAACTATGTGAACTGCAATCTATAATTTATTCACTTATAAAAAAAAGTGGTTATGATGGTTATGTATTTATTTGGTATTTAAACAGGGTAGAAGATTAGGTAAGCGAATATTATAAATAAATCAAATTCACCAGAAGGAAACCGCCCTTTATTCTCCAAAAAACATCCACGTAATACCAAGGTGCGGCTATCAAAAGCGTGAAACTATTTAGTAATACCCAACTTTAGACTTTCAATAAACTGAGTTTTCAAACTGTAATTTAACAGCATTATTTAACGTACTTTACTAACTCATTCAATATAGCCTATATCAGTGTAGCTGTATAGTGTAGCTTTGCCCAAACTGAAAGTTTCAGCGAGCTTTTTATTCGATTGTGAAGGCGAACGACCCATTGCTGGAAATGTTAATAGAGGTAAGCACATTAGCCTTATTGCGTTCATTTGTAAAGTTGACCATGCCGCTTGTGATATATGTTATATGTTTTTTGACCTCAGAGTAATTTTAGACGACTAAATCCATAGAATGAACATTTATTAATACATCGTAAGGATTTACAATCTCTATTCTTTATTTCTATAGGTAATATTGTATTAACTACATTGAATATAAGGTTTAATGTCTATATGCTCTTTTTGTCATTAAAACGGAAAAATGAAGTCTTTTCCATGAGTGCGTTAAATTAGTTTCAAATTAATTTAAAAATTTAAAGTAATTAAAGACTTTTACCATTAAAAAAAAAATTTGTTTACTGCTATATATACTCTTCAATTATAAATTTAAAAATTTAGTAACAAAGACAAAAATCGACTGACATTCAATATATGCTTGCATACACTTTTTTATATATGTACTTATGTGTTTAAAAAAAACAAGTCTTCGAATTTACTAAAGTGGTATAATTTTAAAAAATATTAGCCATTTCTTGTTTTTTTACGTGATATAAGTGGTGTAAAATTAATTTTGTTGCCCTCTATATAGTGTTAGTGGTAAATAAGCAATAATACTCTAAATGCTTAACTTTACTTAAATTATCCGTAATCTAAACCTGTTCTCTTTGCAATATCTTTGTCCATTTTGTGTATGGCAGTGTGATGATGTAGTTTGAAATTCTGATTCGATTATTAAAATAAGGTTTTTTTTGCAAAACCACGTCTACTTATATAAAAATTATTTGTTTAAAAGGAGATGAAAATATACAAGCGGAAATAAAAAGTAAACTTTGGTATATTGTCTACGCATTGTGGTCATGTGGGTATATTAAAATACATGTTTTGAAAGTACTCGCCCTCTCTGACGTCAATACAATACAATAAGTTTTAGTGTTTCTTCAGAATTAGTTAAACAAATCGATAATTGCTTGTTGCAATTATGATAATAACTATGTACGTAATTTTGAGTATTGCTCTTAATTTAAAAGAAATTCTCTTAGAAGAGAAAATGAAATTAACTTCCCGACACGAGAGGTTTTGCAGATATTTTTTTACCATTAAGGATATATTGTAAATTAAATTATATTGATGGCACAGTGTGACACTCAGTAGGACAAACTTGAGGCATTCTTTTTAGCTGGTAAAGATAAATTAAATATGTTATATCATGATTTTGTGGCAAAAAATTACAAAATACAAAACCTTCATAAGATCCCTTATGTGTGCCCCATCCTTTGTAGGTCACGGCCTTTTTTTTTCAGAAAAATTTGCATAGTAACTTAAAATTTGGAATAATGATGGAACATATTAATCCGCTCAAAATTAATTGTTAACATTCAATATTATTTATAAGCAAATTTCAAAGATTAAAATTAAGAACTCGAAATTTAATCTTAAATTGCAAAATTTGTTGCATATTGTTGAAAATGATCACAAACATTTCCCCCCCTATCTATAAGAGTGCGAAATACAAAACTGTGAGCAGCCTTACTAGAAATTATGAAAAAGCAGCAAGGAAAACATGTTTATATCTTCGTACAAACGCGGTGAAGTTTCTATATTTTCTTGCTACTCTTCTCTTCCGGTATTCTACATTTACATACGCAATCACGTGAACAATACTCTGCGTATTTAATATCTGGTTACTTAGTTACTGGCAATGTCATGAGATCCGCACGCTAATGAAAATTTTTGAGTTTCGTTTGCGGGATTAGCATTTGTTTTACTTTGTTCCAAATAAATAATACTTTTAACACATGATAGCATTTTCAGGAAAACAAAATAGTATGATATAAACATTGTTCTCATTTTGAACTTGAACTCTGAAGTTCACAATATTCATGTTTACTGTAATAAAATAAAACTACACCTGCCTACCCGGTAGGTTGAAGATATCAGAAAATATAATCAGGGGATTAAGGATAAATGATTCAGACCATTTATAGATTTTTTGTCTGTGATTTTGTTTATGTACACATCACGAAAGAACTGCTAATCAAATTATGATTAAGATTTTAGGAAAGTAGAGGCATCAAGGGAAATTTATACTTAGCTTCTTTTTTCGTCGCAATATTATGAATTTATCAAAATTTTCCCCCAGTCTTCGTTTGAAAAATATTAAAATTAGGTCAAAAATAACCTCAGTCACAGTCACAATAGTCACAGTCTTCAGTCACATTTCTTTGCAACTATATGGAAAATAATGAACAGGTAATTTTAAATACATGACTTTTATTTTTTGATCACAATAATGACATGGATTTCCTAAGGAAATGCTTAATCCATTGTAATCATTGGAATCAAAACGCATTTAATTATAGGAATCAAAACGCATTTTACATTTTATATTGAAGGGATGAAATCATGTGGACTCAAAATTAATGAGTTACGCTTATAAATAGACACAAAACTGAGATATACTTGCTGGTAATCAGGTGTTTCCATCATTTTACAATCTAATGATATCCAAGAAAATTTGTTTGCCACAAAATGAACGTTTGATGATTGTAACTGAGACACGCATTGAAACTCAACTTCGAATTGTTTTAGATAAGAAAGCTCAGTTAGTCACAGTCTGTCGCATTGATGATAATGGTGACTCTTCATTTCCTTTAATTAACAAGTGCAAAGTGGTGAAAACTCTGGTCATAGCACCAGCAAATAAAAATTGACCACTCATCATCCAAGTAAAGAATTTCTGTAATTTTTTTTACTAGCACTACTTTAATTACGCGATAAAAGTAGTAACATTGCTTGTTATTGACGATTCAAATTTTTATTCTCCAAAAAAAATATCCCACAAAATATTGTCACTATGCTTAATATTAGCTCCGATAAATATTATGTGGATTCATCTCGGAATATATTAAGTGATGATATATATGTATATAAAATGTTTATATATATATATATATATATATATATATGTATATATAAAAGACAGGTGATTATAAGCAAATTAGTTACTAATTAGATTTGTTGGTACCACATTAAAGGTGGTCTGACACGAAGGCGCGAACAAGGATCATTCCAGCCGTCCGTCATGTCCATCCAAAAAAGCATAGCGCGGCTTAATGTAATGAAGTTAACCTTTCAATATCTTGATACTTTGAACTTGAAATTTTACAATCTTTGTACTTTATATTTCACATTATAAACATTAGAAACATTTTACATTAAGGTTTTTTATGTTACCGGAAATAATTTTAGTCTCGATCCAGGGATTAAAAGTGAACGTGATTCGCATTAAAAATGACCTAGTTTCAAAAAAAGGTGAGAAAAAAGTTGAGATATCCAGTAGGACAAATATGGTTGCTCAAATTTAATTACGCTTTCTTTCAAACTAGTATTATTCAAAATTTACAATATTTTTAGATTTTTTTATATTCTGATTTCGTTTTTATGTTCGCGTGTGCATGATAAGAGCGTAATTATGCTAAATTCATAGTTTTCTTGCTAAGTTTCATCTAATAGTAATGAGTATAGTAATAAATTTATTAAAAGGAAAATAATGGTTTAAGAAATAATTTTAATTACATTCGTGGCGATTCAAATCGTTTGAAAAAGTTTATTTTCTGATCAATTCAAATGTTAAAAATAACTTGATTGATCAAAAGAAGTTTTATGGCTATGAATTTTCTCTACGATAATTAAAAATCAGAAGAAATATTTTTTTCTATATATATTGAAGAATATGTATTTCTGCTTCATTCTTCGTGATATTTTATATCAAAGTTCATACTTCTACGTTGTATAGTAATACCCAGAATATATAGCAGCGTACTTTCTTAGATTTTAGAGCTTTCTTAGATTTCAGATAAAATTTTATTGCAGTGTTTCTTACTCATTTTGTGGAAAGTGGAACGGATCATTTTGATGGGAATTTTATTTTTTGTTCATGGTCTCCACTTCCATTTATCCAGCTTGACACGAAATTAGAATATAAAAAATTCCAAGAATATTCAAAATTTTGAATAATACTAGTTTGAAAAAAAACGTAATTAAATTTGAGCAACCATATTTGTTCTACTGGATATCCCAACTTTTTTCTCACCTTTTTTTGCAATTATGGCAACTAGGTCGTTTTTCATGCGACCCCGGGCGAGACTAAGGTTATTTCCGGTGTATCATGTATGATCAGGGCATTTTAGGTATTAACGAATAATAATGTATTAATGAAAAATATAAATATCGTATTATTAGTTAATTTTTTACTAACAATTACTTTATAATATAAAGAACACAATTAATACTGTTATAAACAATTTAATTGGGCTAATACCAATATATAGCAATACATGTAAATTTCGTATAAATCCAATAGAATGGTTTTATAAATATGATATAAAGAAAATTATTGACTAAAAAACTAAAAAATATCCTCCTGTAACTGAAGAACTCATTATGGCCAAGTAAAGGAGCCCAAACTAGATGGTTATGCTATTAATCATTGAGAAATTCCCATTGTCACCTCTTTCTTCGTCACCAGACCCTCCTGGTTACACTATGTAACTAAAAGACTCATAGTGACAAGATAAATAAGCCCAAACTCTATGGGCTTGCCATTAGCTATTGGAAAGTTCTCGTGAGAATCTCCATTATCAGATCCTTCCAGTTACAATATGTAAATAAAGAACTAGTTGAAACAAGTCGAACGAAACCAAACTCGCTGCCAGATCACCACCCTCCCTCATCACCATATTGGCTTGATAGTATCATATTACTGTATTTTCATAATAAATACGTAAATTTACAATTTTTTATAATAATACGACATTCGAAAGCGGCGAAAATCAACTTGTAAGATTTATTTGCATTCGTCGTTACACAAAATGTAGCTTAAAAAGAATAATAAATATGTACGAAACAATTGCTTTAATAGAAAAAAAGTATTCAGAAGAGTTTTATTATTGATAAAATAATAATGACGAGTAAAATGGTGACTTACCCTTAATAATATTTGTTACTAAAAACACAAAGAAAACCATTTGCCTTCTATAATAATATTGTGTCGTTAACACGTGGCTGGAAAACAAACAAGAATGTTTGTTTTCTACGGTAATGTTACGTTTACACGTGGCTGGAAAATTAATGTAATTTACCGTGTGTATTTTGATTTTAACTTTGATGCTTGATAAGATGTACCTATTTAGTAATTTCCCAAGAGTACGAGTATGAGCGTCACGTACTCGTAGTAATGGAACTGTCGCTGCGGAAACGCGTGTAGTCTTCATTTTGAAGCGTATTTCTCCAGTAAGTTAGAGAAATGTTTAACATGTCCTTTTACCTAGCAGGTAAGGAGTATTAAAATAGTTATGTATATGTAGCCGAGAGATTTTTGGTGGTAGTAAATGCCAGTTTAATTTGTTTTTCTGTCTAAACACTGCAATCAACTCATTTAAACACATTTTTAAAATACTAATTGGAAACATTAATGAGAAATACCAATTTACACCGGATAATCTATTTATAATGCGCAACCTACTGTAAAATTATAACATCGAACTGAAATTAATATTTATGATATCGGGTACTAACTGCTGGTATATTTATATAAAATTACTTTGGTAAAGTTCAAAATCGACAAGAAAATGTAAATTTATAATAAATAAAGTTTCCTCTCATTGCGTTACAGAGGTCTCCGATTCACCATACTGTCATATTCGTACATGATTCAACCCTGCTTCATTCACCAGCGTCTCCATTAAATTTATTACGACGACGTTTGTAAACGTGATCGAGTGTAAAAATCGAGATAAGACATTCATGATATCACACTAGGAAAGGCACTGAGTGGAGACTGATAAGTCTCAAAATATCCCTGTGTGCCCTTTTTTAAAGTATATATTACCTATGAAAAAGAAACCTGAATGTTGTAGTATTCTCTTAATAATTTTTGTGGTCAAGTTTTCAAACAGGAAACTTAAAATTTTGCAATATTTGTGTATATGTTATTTAATAGATGTTCTTCCATTCTACTTATTTCCAAACAAGACTATTGAAAACCTGCTGAAATACGAAAAATAGTTTCGATAAGGACCTCCTTATCCAAAACTTCATTACTTTTGGAGCTATAAAAAAAATCTTAAGCGGGTACAAATAAAGCAGATGAAAATTACTGGACAGCCGAGCTTGCTAGCGTACTTGAGATAAATTAATATAGATTTTTAAAATATGCTTTCCGTTATAGAAGAAGAGAATTCAATATTTTTTCCTTTCAATTATTTGAATTTCTCGAGAGTGGTATTGTAATAAATGGAACAAAAATTTTATTTTTCATAAAGTTACAAGTAACATCACTAAGTATTATAAAACAAGGACGATATATACCTTTCAACCGATACTATCTTTCAACATCTATAATCGTCTGCAGTTTTGTAATAAGTGCATTAAAAAGACAAACCAAATGAAATAATATATCGATCCTCTAATGGACTATTATTTTTCAAACATATCTAAAATAAAATAAATCTTAAATAGTGTTCAAAAGTAGTATGCAAGTTATAAGTACAAAGGCAATCAATGATCTATATGTACATTTAAGATATTGACGAAATAATTATTAAAGGTAACAGAAAACAAAAATATTATTTTCGAAGTTTTTGTCCATTTATCTATTTATTCGAATACGCATTTGAATAAGCTATTTGTTTGAATACGCATGACATAAAAACTACTAACTTAATTTAAATGGAGTTATCTAAAAATAGGAGTGCTTTACTTAAAATAACATTTAGATTTATTTTGACAGAATGACTTCATCTAATTAAGAGATATGCTAATTTAATATTTTTGTGACTTCATTTAGTCTACGTTACATACATTGGCGAACTGGGAATGGCTAGATATAATGCTTCTATATATTATATAGATAATGCCCTCTATATATGACAAATAAATACAAAAGGTAATAAACCTAATGTCCTAAAAACATTAGAAATAAACAGACATAAAAAAGACACCAAGGTTAATATATTAAATGAATAATTAAATATAATATCATCACCCATACTTAATATCTTCTAGTCATAATATAATTAGACAAAATTGATACTACAGTACTTTTCAAATTGTTTCAGCCCAAATACACATATAAATGTAAGTATATAATAAAACAAATTAAAAAAAATTAAAAGAAATAAGTGAACAAATAAATAAATATATGAATAAATAAAACAAGAGATATGTAGAATTAGTGGCATAACCTTGTTCTAACTTTCAGATACCCTTGCTTTTGTATAAATATATCACCGAGAACTTCCATTTAATTTTATTACATACACCGGAACATTTGCATTGTACAACCTCATAAAATAACAACAATTGAATTCATTACCCTCACTAAAATACTGGTATATCGTATAACTCTCGGAAATATAATAAAATCTACACTACTCCCCTACAATAAGCTCGCTAACATAAGCAGTGGGAAACCCATACAAACTCGGCTCTTTCTCTTTGTGTTTGAAACATATAAATGGTGTTGAATGTTCCTAAGAGTTAATCTTTGCTAATAGCCCACCTGAAGATATTGTAATACAACGAAACCTAGGTCGTGGTAAAGAAATTATGGAAAGTAGAAATAATACTACATCACGTAGTTCCATTCAATTGTGATTAATACTATTTTCTAAAAGTCAAAACATGAACGGAGTCGCAGACACGCCCAATGTATAATATAAAATATAATAAATTTTTTTCATATTTATGTGAGAGCTTGGAAGTGTGCGTGTGTGAAATGTAAAATTTGTGGGCGCTTTGGGAGTCCTACTTGTTAATCGATAAGGATGAAACTTGACACAAAAATATTATGTCAAAATCATTGTAAAAATGACATATAGATAAAATGAATCAACAGGTTTAATGTAGTGGCGGTAAAGAAATTTAAAATAGAAAGACTTTGAGAGGACTCCTTTGCTATCGCAGACTTGTTTTCTTAAGGTCCCGATTCTAAGATAAATTTTATTATTTTAAAGTCAGAACTTTATACATTTAATAATCACTTGAATAAAATGAAATTATATGGATATAAATTACCTTAAAAAGATTCATAAACCCGTTCTTTTTATATTTCTTAAATAATCCAAAATAAGAGTTTAATTCTTAAAGAAATAGCCAAAAACAAAATTTACCAAAGAATTTAGAAGTAGCCTGTTAACAACTGAGCTTACGTATAAATATAATGCTGATTTAATTTATAAATTTATCTGTGAAAGTCAGGTATTAAACGAGCCATTCTCGAATAACACTTAAATGTCGAATTAAATGGTGAGTACCGAAAAGTTGCTAGATCGAAGAGCTACCTTAAATGGAAAAGCATTGAGTCTTGGATGATTATAGTTAAACAAGGCATGCACGAGGACCCTGTATAATACTTGAAATTGAAAATTGTGTAATAATACTTAAAATTGTAAAATGTCATAAAAAGTTTATTCTTATTCATTTTGAATCGGTAAAATATTATTCCCATCTAGAATGTTGTCTTAAAATCTCTCGAGAATGCAATCAATAAAACTCTAATTGGATCATGCTGCACATGACATAAACAAATATACAGCAAATTACCATATTGATTTACCAATTTACATGAGTTATTAAAAAGCTGTTACCTTTGGGCAGAAAATATTTTACTGCAATATGAACGAGTGTCGCGTATTAAATTTAATTCTACTCCAAAATAGGAAGCAGAATATTACAATATACAAATAATCATAAAGCAAATGATAATGTGGTTTGTGAAACATGAGTTTGCTATACGCACAGAAATGTACGTATTACCAAAATGGTGAGTGAGCGATAACTGGGGCCATATGCATGAAACATTCATAAAAATATCCTCTTAAATGGGCCGCTACCATGGCTTATCAATTATAAAAAATTCAAAAGTCTATAGCACATCAAAAGAAAACTCTTGAAAAGTGGGTAGATATATAGAACTTTCGTTTGGGCAACCGATTAAATCGACAAGTTAAGTTAATAATAGTACGGAGAATTAAAGGAAAATTGGGAGAAAAATAATGCAAACAATACTTTAAATTTGGACCCATTACTAGTAATACGGAATATATATTTAACATTATAACTCTAGTTGCATGGAAATTGAAAAGTGAATATGTTAAATGACTATTATGCTATATTTGTTTAATACTAGTAAAAAAGGATGCTAACGTAATTTCAAAGTAATATTCACAAAAAAGTATTAGGTATTACGAGTTGCTTATATATAAATATATCTCACAAGCTGTCCTCTAGAATAATCGTCGGAGCTTTTCTAAAATTTCGCACAGGGTTTGGAGAAGTGAGACATTTTTCTCCATTTTTCTCTATTATTCAATATATCTCTGAAGACACACTACCTAAAATTACATACAAATTTTGGAACCCTTAGAATCAGACATTTCTTGTGATATCCCACACTATAGATCAAGACTCCTTCGATCCAATTATTTTATCATAAATACTCAGTATTTTTTCTAACAAAAAAAATAATGAATGTATTGACATTTATTTGCATTAAATATCGTTTCCAGTTTACAATAATAGTCCTAAAATATTATGCAATAGTGAATGGAAAAATAAAATTACTTGAAATATATATAGTGATAAATTGTATGAAATATATATATATATATATATATATATATATATATATATATATATATATATATATATATATATATATTTATATATTTATATATATATATATATATATATATATATATATATATATATATATATATATATCACTATATATAATATTCGGATTGTGGTGGGTTGTAAAAAATGAACTATGGGTTTTGGTTAACATTCAGCTCGAATTTCTTAACTTGTCTGATTTATTACCTTAGTTTATTTGAATTATGTTTTATGAACATTAAAGAAGTATAATTTTTATCTATACTTCAAGACTCATATTTTTTATAACTCGTCAATCTAGAAAAAAATTTACACCACGAGACCATACCACATAGGTTATGTAGGAAACTTTCACATTTTTTTTCTGAATGATTACTCGTTACAAGTGCGATTAAAAAATTCATTAATTTTTATAGTCTTTGTTTCAATTTAGACTTTACCAATGGGTACTTTTCAGGCAAAAGCACTTATTTAATATTAGTTGTAATATTTCGTCCCTGTTCATATTATTAAAAAATAAGATAAAACTTTTTAAACGTTACTAATTTTGCTTCTTAAAAAACTAAAAAAAAATGCTTGAAAAACTAAGTAATTTATTATTTTTACATTGAATACATATTTGTAAGGGAATAGTGGCTAGAAATATTTTGCAAATAACAACAATAATATATTAAGTAAGACTAAAGTGATTATTGACTTGTGAGATTAATAACATTGTCTAAAAAAATAAGTTTATCAAAATATCATAACATTTTTCAGTAAATCTGCAACATCATAAATTTTCATCTAAAAGTTTTGAATTATTTTGTAATTGGTTATCTTTGGTTTCGTTCGATTATTTTGAAAAATTATTAATTTTTACGAAAATGACCCAGGTGGAATCGCATAATTACCTAATAATTTATTTTAAATATTAGGTAATATTTGTATGAATGAATAAAAGAAAAGTTACGAATTTTATCAGTTTTATAAATTTTATTAAGAAATATTCAATAAAAATATGTCAAACACCATTTACAAAATAAACAGATTTTCAAAGTTTAAAGGAATGAATAAACAAAAAATTAATGGCCTCAGCCTTTCATGTCTCTGCTTTGGCCTCAGCCTTTCATCTCTCTCTTCTCTGGCCTCAGCCTTTCATCATTCATGAAATTTCCACCAGTCAAATTTGTTATTATTATGCTTTCAAAAGTAACCATGACACACACATCTTTGGAAATGACTATTACTCGCAAAGTTATCGCTTGATAACTTTGCGAGTAATAGTCAATTTCTATCAGTCAAATTTGTTATTATTAAACTGTCAAACACAACCATGATAAACACACTTTTGTAAACGACTATTGCTTGCTAAGTTATCGGTTGATTTTATACCTACAGAGAAATATCCATTATAAATTTCATATGAAGTTCAAGGTGAATTTCAAGTTTGAAGTGGTTTTACAACTCAATTTTGGTAACAAAATAATTATTTTCATACACATAAATTACTATAATATTCGTCCCTTTTCTCCCTTAGTCAGCATATTGTGGATCTTATTAATGTATCCTAATATGGATTTTCATATTATTTTTTAATTTCATTTGCAAATTACATTTTATTTTTAAATTTTCCACATGTATAATTAAAAATTTACAACGTGGAGAAGGGTTCGCTATATGTTATTTTGGAAACAATTGTCTTGCGACGGATACATGGTAACAAAAAATGCATACGATATTTTTTTTAGTATTAAAATACTAAAGTAACATAAATGTCTCTAAATAAGGAAAGTTTAAAAAGCTGTGGTTAATTTTTTTTTACTCTAAACTTTTACTTTTCCAATAGTAAGGTCTTACGGTGGGGAGGCACCAGGCTTGCGTATCTATTCTTGTCGAAGTTTACCCAATCATTACTAATAGACTTTTTTACCACTGTTATAGGTTTATTTAAATGTGTTTTGAAGAAACACATAAGTTTTAATTAAAATTGCATGAGAATTTTAGAACTGATTTTGCTTGTCTAGGATTTAAAAAATCAAATGAAGTATATAACACCTGGTTTCAGAACGGACGTGTAGTCATACAAGCCTGCTTCGTCCATCCGGGTACTCGATTCCATGATCTGATGTTTGAAGTTCATATTACGCTTTAAACCACATAGAAAGTTCACGGGATATTCTATTAAAATACTTTGGTAAATAGTATATAATTTGAAATTACATAGTAGGAGGGTACTTATGAATAATTTTAAACAAAATTTTATATTTTTCTCTTTTATTTTGTTTCAAATACTTATACACCGGGCTCATGACAATATGTATCGTGATCTATAATCCTAACAGAAAAAATAAGGAGATGCGAGTCGATGGTACATTACGATAATAACAATAAAGAAACAAATCATGCACAATAAATTAAGTAACAAGATAAATAAAATAATTTTGCAAATCAAAGGGAAACAACTAAATGGTAAAATTAATTTGGGTGAGCGTGAACAACTGATAATGGTATAAAATAAGTTGAAATGTTGTGTTTATTGCAAACGAACGTCCCATATAAACCATTACTTAAAACATACATAATATATTCCTTTCATAAGAGAAAGCGGGAGAAGTATAGAATTTTAAGACTCAGAATATATTATGGAATAAGAACTTGTCAAAACGTGTGAACGGAAAGGCGCCTGGGTGATAATTCCGCAGAGAGTTTACTTCATTACTTAAAACATACATAATATATTCCTTTCATAAGAGAAAGCGGGAGAAGTATAGAATTTTAAGACTCAGAATATATTATGGAATAAGAACTTGTCAAAACGTGTGAACGGAAAGGCGCCTGGGGGATAATTCCGCAGAGAGTTTACTTCATTACTTAAAACATACATAATATATTCCTTTCATAAGAGAAAGCGGGAGAAGTATAGTATTTTAAGACTCAGAATATATTATGGAATAAGAATTTGTCAAAGACGTGTGACCGGAAAGGCGCCTGGGGGATAATTCTGCAGAGAGTTTACTTCATTACGATTTTCGCGGGCTTCATAAGATATTAGGCTAACTACGAGTATAAAATTAGTAAAACGAGCTAAACTGCTAAGAATATCACAAACTAAATATTTGCCTCATTTTATTTCATAAGCTTTCCCACTGTGCCGAAATTGTTGCATATAATTATTTTCATCGAAATCGCGTTTTGATTTTAAAATAAATTTGTAATTGAAAATTTATTCTGTTTTAAACTCCGATATTTATATAAAACCAGCAGTATTATATTTTTTATAATGCAATCTTAACTAGGTAGATAGAATAATTTAATAAATAGAACAGTACTTTTCATTGGTTAAATTGTACCATATACGTAGTTACTACTTGAATTCTCAAACAATCGCTCTAATTTCGCAGTATGTCGTTAATAACATTAGTATTCAAGTTATTATTAAAGTATGCTTATCGCTTCGATGCTTATCGTTCGAATAAAATTGGAATTTCTTTAATGATAGTGCATCCAATGAGAAAAAACCTGTCAAGCACAAGTAGCACTTGCGCTACGAGCTTTCCTTTCACATATAGATACTAACAAATATTAGAGGTGTGTAATATTTCGAATAAATTATTTATAACACTGATCATTTATCAACTAAATATATTTTCAGACTCATTTCTCACAGACATAAAATATTAAAAGAAAAGATCTAGAATGACCTTTAATTTTCAAATAAATTTCCGGTTAGGTTTTACACTATTCCATTTTCATGATTTTCGGCTCATCTCTTTTGAATATAAGAAGGAATGTTCTATTTTTGCATATTTTTGATTATGTTTTTGAATATGCAATTTAACATTACGAAAAAAACATCTGTGTACTCTTTATGATCAGTTCTTACGACTGATGGTACTTCTTATAATGCATAAAATTTTAAAATAAATTTAAGACTCGTATTTTTCTTCTTAACTTTTTACTCCTTTTTTTTACAGATCTTATATGTATATATATATATATATATATATATATAATTTAAATTTTATTTAAAAGGGATTTAATTTTATTTAAAGTTTCTATCGCGCATGGTTTCTGAGAAAACCAGATGTGAATATAGAAATATGTAATACCTGCTAAAAAAGGTACCTATACAAGTTACTTACTTTTATAAGTGTAAAAATATGACGTATTTTTGAAAAAAATATAACATCTAGACTCAGTGCTCTAGTTTTTTTATAACCTTTGCATGGTCTCTAAATTCACATTTTGCCATCATAGTTGATAGAATAAAAACAACATACAACTCATCTTTAAGACCCTTATAACCAACTATTTAAAAGAAATACCCCGAAACTTTGTATTTTGAAAAGAATTTATTTAATTAAAATTTCCAAATAAAGATTTAAAAATTTGGTCTGTGTCGATTTGTGTGGTTTGTTTTTAATTTGCCTCAAATTTCAAGTTCTTCGAAAGATGTTTACTAAGATAAATGTGTGTGTGACCATTGGACGGACAGACACGTTAGTGATTTTATAAGTTTGACATTCTTCTTTTGAGGTACGTAACCCTAAAAAATAATTAACTATAGACGAGCAATATGGTTAGATAAGGGTATAAGGAATTATGCATTACGAAGATCTGAAGAAAATGGAAATAAAATTTTCACCTGAAAATGAAATGTTTCAAAATGAGTTCTTTAAAAATGAATTCTTGTTCACAATTATTCGGTATACCCAACTACTTTAACTTTTAACTATATGGAAATTTAAACATCAATAAATTGTTTTACTACTCCTTTAATTAAAACAATACTGCTATTATATTCATTATTTATTTTAAATTAAGCAAACGTGAAAAAGAAATGGTATTGTAATATAATCGCTAAGGGCCTGAAATAAAGCACCTATGTAATCAACTCACAAAAGTATGATCCTAGCACACATTTTTTTTCAGTTCGTTTCCCTAAACTTTTTTCCCCGAAGATAACAACTAATGATATGAATGGTATATTTTTTCCACGTATCATTCACAAAAGCTCAGTTTAATTTGAAATGTCGAATTGAGTTTGAATTGGATCGACGGAAATATATTTTCATGAATACTTGAAGGATGAAAGCTCATTACTTACATTCTATTTCATCATTGAGAAGAAGCTTATAAGGGAAGTTAACTTGACTTCCAGTAAAGCTCCTTTACAATTTTAGTAAACGATTTTCAAATAATTGGTATTAAATTACGCAAACGTTCCATGAAAATATGATTTAACGAACCCATTGACGTTTATAATAAAAAATCAATTACTTATATCCGGAAGACGCTTTGGAAATATAATTAGTCCTAACTTTTAATGACTTCTTGAAATACATCGTTTTATCTTTTTTTTTCAATTGAATATTAATTAAACATTTTTACTGTTTCCGTTTTCACAAAAATATTATTATGTCAGTATTGAAACTTATTATATGTTGATTTATTTGGTGAAAGAGCAAATAATAGAATATCATTATAAAAGATTTTATTGAAAAGCTACTGTGCTTTAACTGGATTTAATTTGCCTTGATTGAAACTGTGTTCTAAGTTTTAGTATACCTTACCCATCTGTTGAAACATACCGTAACGTATAGTTATGCCCTATCAGTAGCCATCCCTATCGGTAGGCGTAGGAAACTAGCGCGACAGTAGTTCTGGAAAATGTTTGAGTCTTTTCAGAGTTTCACATCTCAAAAAAAAGGGGAACCTTGTAAGATCACCTACAAGTTTGTCCATACGTACATCACTGCTGTTTTTTTTAGAAAACGCTTGACGGGGAAACTTCAGATTTGGCATATTTTTAAAACATGTAACTCATATATATCTCAAGAATTAAAATTCAAAAATATCCATTTAGAAATTTTAAGGAGGGCAAATGAAAAAAAGAACTTTTTTGCCTTAACCTCTGGATATAATTTTGTGTTCATAATCAAAAATAATCGGTAACATTTATGAACCGATTAAAATAGTCTGCAATTTGTTCGGTTCTAACCCAATTGATTTATATCAGTTTTTATAGATTATATATTTTTAATATTTGGCACTATAACTGAATAGAGAATCAGATTGCCGTATTCGGAAACTTATTATTTGTTCGTTGCGTTGAGCACTATCAAATTAAAAAAACTTGTAATTAACTGGATGCTTCATTCAGATTTTATAACCTTTTGAAAACACTGTACACAAACACATGTACGAAATGTACGTACGTATTATTCGTTCTTATTTACTAACATTTCCTTTGAAAACACCTGACTTCCCCCATTAAGTTTTTGTACTAACGCAATACTCGTCACTTTGACGCAATAAAACAAGTTTTTCGTCAGAAGTCAAAGTCAGGACACGAAGCTACATTTTTAAGGGATAATTTATCCAAGTTTAATTTTGAAATTAATTTTGTACTCGAAATGATAAAATTAATATTGATGGCAAAATAAACCTAAGAAAACAATTTCCTTTTTACATGAAGATCATATTCTTGTATCATAAAATTTTACAATGACATAACTTCTACCTTAAAATATTTGTCACGTAAATTTTACTTACGCAAATGAAATTAAAGTCGAAATGTTTGACAGTGAAGAAAATGTTCGACACTTAGCTCCTAAATTTAATAATAAACACAAGGAGACAGATAGTAAGTGTAACGGCCATGTAATATCTTAATAAATATTAATGTACTTCCATGTTATAACAAATATTTTCTTCGCTTGGTTTTTGCATTGTATATGCAAAATCAACAGATTTTGAACAGATTTTCTTTTCAGAGACTTGAACAGATTTTCTTTATGCATGGCACGTTGAAATCTATTTTGTTTTCAATTCTAGTTAGAATAGATTTATTACTATACATTCTTGAGTTTACTTATTTAAGTACATGAAATTGTACTTCAAATTATAGTTATTGTTAACGCATTTCTCAATAGGCACATATCCATTTCATATTTATCACAAATTAAAACAACCCATTTTAATGAATTTATTTTTTTTCTCTTTATAAAAAAATCTTCAGAGTTCATAAATGAGTTATCTACTGTAACTCAGTTTTACATAAAAATAAAAAAAGTGTGTGGATGCAAATTCTTACTAGCCAAAATTATTTCACAACTCATTATATTTTGGTTGTACATAATCCTGGAGACACAATCGATACAATAGCAATACCAACACAAATCTCAAAATCATATTTTTGAGTATATCAATTGCTTAAATATATAATCTAATATTTTCTCAAATTTTTCTTTTCCATTTTTTGTCTGAACTACCACTCAAATCATACTTCAAGAAATATTTTCCTCAAAATACACACTCTGACAATCCATTGGAGGTTTTTTATACTCTTTGCGATACTAATTGTTGCTAAGAAAATGTAAATAATTTGGTATGAACAATGGGTTATACATCCTAGTTAAGAAATAAAACACTGAATTATATGTTTCAATATTGTTGTTGACAAGCTTGAACTCTTGAGTAACTAGAAAAGCGAAAGTGTTTAAACTCTCAAAGTTAAGTCTACAAGGCGATTTGGTAAACAAGAGCACCGATTGAAAAGAAGTTGTTAGGGTCTGAAGAGTGATTGTAAACAGGGAAGCAATCAATATGAAGCTTTGTAATGGTTAATGTTTTTTGTTTGGATTTAGTAAGCTTTATTTCACTTTTATACGTTTTTTATATACATTTTTATCATCTTAATTTGTATGTCGACACGCTATATACGCCGTTGTTATCTTTATTCACAAGACAACACATATGGCATATCATTTTTATCGACTTCTAATGGTTGTATTCGATTTGAAACATACTGTTGTAAATCTGATGGAAATATAATAATATGGTACGGAAAAACTAATATGATGATAGGAACTTCTTAGTTGCCAATCTTGAGTTCGATCTCGTTTGACTCCTATCAACGAGTCATTGTGTTAAGTCATATAACCTGAAGAATTTGGCGGTGAAGGAGATACATAATACGTACTTCTAAACGGCCTGCATTATTACAGAGTTTGGCTCGTTTAACTAGTCTCGGCAAGACTTTTGTTTACATGTTTTAACCACGGTCTGATGATGAAGGAGGGAAAAGATCTTGAGAACTTTTTGACGACTAACAATTAAGCTATCGAAGTTACCCTCGCTTGATTTATCTCAATATATATTCATCTCAATAATATTCATCAAAATACATCCGCTTTTGTGTCGAAAAATTAGTCTTTAAGGGATGATTCTATGAACATTTACTGGTACATAATGCTATTTTAAGGTTACTTATCAGTCAGTTTATACAAGTAATAGATAGTTCCTGCTTTTTTATTAGCAAAAACTTTTTTTTCAAAGTATGTGTATCCTAGAAAATATGTACAGACTTCAATAAAGAGTTTAATATAGATAGAATATAAGTATTACTTAGACATATTTGTCAGATGTGAATTAATATTTTTCGTGGCACGATGTGGCGTGAAATAATTACCCCTTTAATTTTGCTGAATAAATAGAATATGTTCTATCACTTTTAAAATTTAAACAAAGAGCCAATTCAGTTTATCATAAATGGCCCCGATTTTTTATATATTTAACTCTTTGTTTCCTTAAATAGTTGTCTTTGTTATTGTATACGTTTACCTCTTTGTTCCCGTAAATAGGTGCATAATTCAATATACCCTATTATTGAATATATTTGGCGTTAATTTTGTAGAAATTCATTATTCGCAATTAAATGAAACTACGTGATGTAGTATTTCTTCTACTTTCTTTAAGTTCTTTACTTATGACCTAGGTTTCGTTGTATTACAAAATCTTCCGGCGGGCTATTAGAAAAGATTATTAGCAAAGAGGATCTGTGTTATTAGCTTACCTGAAGTTGTTTCATTTAATTATCAATATATTCTATTTCCAATGTAGAATAAATATTATTAGTTCTGTACAAAATTAAATTGGAATCTGTTAGACCATTCAAGCGTGAATGAAAGTTCTGTTTTTTTATTATATTAGTAGGTTTTGGTAATAGTATTTCAAAGAAAGAGTTTTATTGTCCATAATAATATTTATACGTTTTTGTGTCGATAAATGAAGTTAACGTTCAAATGAATGATAACTTCACCTTAATGATGACACTAATTTGCAATATTTTTGAAATACTGTATAAAAATAGCATGTCCATAAAAATCAAAGTGAAATCTATACATTTTATAAAATAAAAGCGGCCTTCTTTCCATATGCACCGTGAAGAAACTACTGGACAGATTTTAATCAGTCAACTGTTTGAAAAATCATGATCCAGTTTCTCATAATTGTTCAAGCAAAGGAGCAGTTACTACTAAAATCCCGTAAAGTGCGTGTCGATTCACATTCAATCAAGGCTCCACAGTCATTTACAAAATATGAAGCCATATATATTATATAAATTCTTAAGTCCTTTTTACATACAACATATTCATAAAGATTTATGAATTCTCCATAGAGATTTATGAAATATGGATAAAGATTTCAATGTACCAATAATTATACATGCTTTTGTAATTCGTTTTCTATATTTTTTCTTAAGTATTGCGAAACGTGTTTTAATAATTCATAGTATTTTATCTTAGCTTGTCAGCGCGCGTTTCTTTTTGCTTTTAAAAGTGTTTTTTATGCATTTGCATCTAGTGAAGTTGAATTACTGGAAATAATTTTATTTGATAGTTTTTATCAATACTAATTTTGGGTTTTCTTACAGATTTTTGCTACGTTTTCTTTGGAAATACAAGGGGGCACTGGTTAAGCTGACTAGATATTTGGTAACGGGGCCAAAAATATATATGGCCAAACTTCACCAAACGATATCGGTAACAAGAGTGTATCGGCCAGAAGAGTCGGGATGGTAAGTTAATAAATAAACCGGCTCTCTCTATCTTGCAGCTTTTAAACAACTTTAGTTTTATTCTTTTTCACGGCTCAAGTCCTATCATCCGCAACATGATGATGTCAATAATTTCCTTAAAAAATACATTTTACAGAAAAAAAGGAGAGTCTCTGGAAACGTAACGTAGTATTTCAGGGACTAACGCGAAAAAGCAAATAAATAAATAGATTTATCTGCTTTACAGATTAGTATAAATAATATTTATCATTAGGTTTAATGAAGCAAAATAAAACGTTACGTTAAGTTACAAAAATATATACCTAATATAATATTTGCAATGTTTTTAGTTATTAATGATTTTATTTATTAATATGTTCAGTTTTTCTTTTCTGAAAAACGTAATCTAAAAAAGGACATTTAACGGTAAGTGCAAGAAAATAACAAAAATTATTGTGTACTAAAAGAGATTTAGGATTCTCTGCCTATACAGTTACTCGCCCTGCTAAAGTGATAAATGACTTGATGATACTCGTATATTTACGCGAACAGCTTAAACACTGAAAAAGTGGGTACTTTAAGGAACTTTGTACGTACGCCAGCGAGGATGACAAATAGCATTTCAGCCAAGGGTTCACGCACGTCAAGGCCGTGCTACGAAACGTGTGCGTAAAACGAGGTATTACAGTAATGAATAGCACAATAATACCATCGTAACATATTTCAGTCGTTAATTTTTTTTTGTTAAGTAATTACGTTTATCTACCCCAGGTTACTTTTTGTTGGTATTTTTTATAAACTGTTTCGACTGAAATTTACGCTCCATTATTGATAGATTACGTTTTTCAGGCTATGGAATGATTAGGAACTGGTAAAATTTCGTCATAATTATCTATTATATATTATATAAGACGCATTATACCTCTTATATTTTAAATCTTTTCTGATGAAATTATATATATTTGTGTGATTAGTCAACACATTGCTTTGATTAAAATTTAGACGTTATGAAAAAAATATCTAGGGTAATTCTCTATTACTTTAATGTAAATTTGGGTAATAATAGTTTTTTATACACAATCGAGAGTAGTATCGTTGGAGAGATGTATAAAAATGAGTTAAAATTTAAGTCATGCGCTATTATTTCGTGTATAAATCAAAAAAAGTCTTTAAAATATAAGTCCCCTCCCTTTTCCAGTTGAAAGATCTAATCGCATAATAAAATATATGTAAAAAAGAACATTATATACGTTACAAGTTTCATGCTTTTTATAGAAAATAAAAATTTAAATACGTTTAATTAAATTTTTTGTGGAACAATAAAAGAGTGTAAGATAAATAAAATAAAAAAGCAGTGAGTTATACGTACGATGGTAGAATTTGAACCAGACAATATAAACATTAAAATAGATAGCATTTTGTAATTATCATCATCCCACTTAATACGTAGCCAGTTGGGGACTTATCATTTAGTCCGGTTGAACGTGAGGAAAGAAAGTTTTACTTTTTTCCAATCTTAAGATTTTGTGAGCTATTGAAATGTAAAAAATCTTTCTAAAAATGTAAATTATCCGGATGTGAAGTAATATGATGAGGAAGTCATAAACCAGGTTTTGGAAAACAACAATTATTTTTCATTGGTTGTGATTAAAATCCATCTATCCACTATTTGTTTTCTCCAGTTCCATACCAAAATACGATTTTATTTTGTTCGTAAACTGGCTGGTTGTGGTTTCGATAATAGCCACAGTAAATAGAATTGGATATTAGCAATATAGACATTTCAACAAATTCATTTTAACTTTATATAAAAATTTAAAGCGTTGTTTAACGACTTGAGAGTTGCAACTACTTAAAAATGTAAGGAAAGCAAATATTCCAGTATAATATTACAATAAAACAATTTTAAACTTTGAGCTCTTACATATCAAAATTAATGTATATTTTTCAATTCAATTTTATTTTTACCTTTAATTACTACTATCCCATTACAACAAAAAAAACTCGTCATTGGTTAGCTTCAAGTCGTACAATTTGAAGGAATATATTTCAAAATATGTTCCAATTTTACATTTACAAAATTAAAATTTCTTTTTAGAAATGACTTTTCATCATAAGGAATGACGTAAAGAAAAAAATTAACACTTTTTAGGTAATGAAGACAGAACAATGGTTTTTCAAAGCAGTAATTTAATACATCGTGGATTACTATAATCAATTGTCAGTTTTTTGCTGTTGTGTGTATGTATATATATATATATATATATATATATATATATATATATATATATATGTATATATATATATATATATATATATATATATATATATATATATGTATATATATATATATATATATATATATATATATTTATAAAATAAAAACCTAACTGAATGATATATCAACATCCAACCCACACCGTTGTATCTAGAAACTTTAAATAATCACGAAAATTCTTCAAACGATATAAGTTCAATTTTTTTTTTAAATTTCATTCCTAACTGGTGAAACTCTGTAAGTAAATTTATCAAAATTTTAAATATTTTGGTTAAGTGATTGTAAAATTTGTTAAATACTTTAAGGAAGCACCGAGAAATTTATTTCTTAAAATAAGCTCTAAAGACTTCAAATAATGTAATTATCTTTTGCTTGCTGAAAAATTTCTAAATCATATTGATGGACGGAATAAATTTTTGGAAAACAACTTTCTGAAATTCCCGACTTAATGATGTGATTGAGAAGATTTTTATATCATTCCCAATAGCCTGATAATTTTGGTTTTTTATGTAGTAACCAAGAATACCGTTTACAAAGAAGTACTCTAAAGTGTTTTCTATAGTACTTGTTTGTAGACAAAGGGCGTTTCTATTGCAAAATAACCACGAACTGGTAACTTTACTGGGTTAAGGAAAAATGTTTGATAACTTAATTCTTAGTCTTATATATTTTAAACTCACTAACATAAACAATGGAAAAATCTGCACAAAGCAGTCTTCCGCTATTGTGTTTGAAATATATAAATGCTGTTGGTTGTTCCTAAGAGTTAATCTTTGCTAATATCCCACCTGAAGATGTTGTAATACAACGAAACCTAGGTTGTGGTAAAGAAATTAAAGATAGTAGAAATAATACTACATCAAGTAGTTTCATATAATTCTGAATAATGAATTTCTACAAAATTAACGCCAAATATATTCAATCAATGTATATAATATTATTATTAAACTGTTTGCAAATATTAATTTTCTTTGTTGACATGCAAATATTTTGCTTTGTATAATAACGTGTATCATGCTTATAATTAAAGACATTTAGAGTCATTGGCATAGTTTTTCAGTAAACTATAGAAAAAATTTATAAAGCTTTTTTTTTCATATTTTTACTTTTAGTAGATTGACTAGTTTGAAAGATGGGGAACGGGGTTTCCCCAGTGAAAATGTGTTTTTGGAACATTTAAATCAATATTATTTAATTTATTTTACATGAAATGTTGGTATCAATTACTATAGAGTACTTCATTTCCCTTCCAAATATTTCTATTATAATATATATAAATGTTTTTGCATAAACCTATTGAGATATTTATGGCCGGGTCCGGTGTCACAGAAACAAACGAATGGAAAAGTGTGTAATTTTTGTAAGTTTTCGTTTTTTCCCTTGAGGTATGGATTGAAATATGAATCTATTTCTAAAAATATTTCTAGAATATATTTCCGTGAACAGAACACCGTATTTTTAGTATTACTAGACGTAATTTTCAAGACTGCATCGTTAGTATTAGTTAACTATTGAGATAATTTTACTCGTCGTTGGGAATTTTTTTTGGTTTATATCGCAATTTATTTTTAACTCCTAGAGGACAAAAAATTGTCATGTTTAAATTACCCAACATAACGAATTAATAAAATCATTGACGTAATTAAAACTGGTCATTAATGAATTGATGGATATGTTTATTGTATTCACGCCTTTAAAGCGACTTGGAAATTTTCGACTAGTATTTAAATATGATAACATAAACACTGCCGTAGTAATGACGTAATCATTTTGTTATGTTGGAGGCAAATAAAGTTAAATAAAAATTAGTTACTCTATATTCGCAATGTAGAGTTATTGCACAATTTTCTTAAATATATGTACCTGTTTATTGACCCGAATCATAATTTCTTAAGAAAATCTTAATTCTCTATATTTTCATCTCTTAAATTTATGGGATCTAATTAAGACGCGTTTTGTGGAATATTTAGTTATATTAGAGTAATATTAAAATTAAAGGCCTGTTTGCAATAACTGTTAACCTTGCTATAATTGATTTCTGTATTAAATTAACTTTTACGTAGACCATGTTTTTATTTTTCTTAGTAAGACAATATGAAATCATTTGTCTCGATACGTTTTACATAAGAAATTTGTTATATACCTCAAATTTATATCTGTCCGGAAACGATATTTACCGTAAAAGTTCCGTCTAAGTACTCGTGTTTACACTTTTTCTCTATGTTCAATACGCCTATTATTCGGTATATATGGTATTTGACGTCGGATTGTAATTTTAATAAATGTTTTGTTTTTCCCTTTTTAGTGATTTTGATGTATCATGTTACCCAGAATGTAACCAACTTACGGAAAATTAAATATTAACTCATACATTGAACTCGATACACACCTTTAAGAATTTACGGTGTTCAATGGATATTAATATAAAATCACGGACAAGTAAATCACATTTCTTGTTTTCACTTGAGCTTCATAAATGATTGTAAATGAGGTGTTCCTTTTACCAGTTTACCACTCCATCATTATACCCTGACTTATGTCACCCATAGTTGTTTCAAATCTTTAGAAGCTTTGATTTTGGTGTTCAATGGATATTAATATAAAATCACGGACAAGTAAATCACATTTCTTGTTTTCACTTGAGCTTCATAAATGATTGTAAATGAGGTGTTCCTTTTACCAGTTTACCACTCCATCATTATACCCTAACTTATGTCACCCATAGTTGTTTCAAATCTTTAGAAGCTTCGATATTATTTTGTCATTTGATCAATGTTTTGAGAAATAATACCATGCTATTTTAATTTTCCTGGTGAAATTCAAACGAAAATTTTGTGGAACTTGTTTAAGTGTACTATTACGGAGTTCGTTGAAATAGTCTTTTTTAAAAAAACAAATATATATTTAATTTTAACAATTATTACAGGAATTAGTAGTATTTGGTAATTAATCTAAGAGACTTGTGTCCAATAAGAATATCAAATCCTGTCTGTCGTTAAGTCAGATTTATGTTTATCATGAAAATAATGTATTTTGTATCGGACTGCATTTCTCACACAATCCGTCAGAACCACTGCTTGGTCAGCAATATATTTATAATGTTGTTTGTAGTAAGGAGTCTTTGTAAAAGGACACCATTCGTAACAAAAAAAAGTCAAAGTTGGTTGGTAAGTGCCGGATATATGACGCTAACTATGCAGTCGAATTGAGATTTTATTACGTTTCGAAAGTCGGTTAAAATATGGAAAGTGGCAAAAATGTTTATTTGTAAGGTCAGTTATTTTCAAATGATAAAAACTTACTTCGTATATAATAATAGTATTCGTATTATGATAATCGTAAACGTTTAGGTACACTTACTGATATAAAACGAATACTATGAACTATTTACAAATGTTATTAATATATTTCAAACTTTTCTGGAAAATTTTTCGTAACCTGATTTTTTCGTAACATCAACGTAAGCAGTTCTGAAAAAGTGGTTTAAAAATTCTACAAGTAATTCTTTCACTTAACGTCTCAATTATTTTTATTTATCCTTTATAAAATTTCCACATTAATATTTTTGAATGTTAACTTATGATATCGATAAGGCTGTGTATTCTTTACCACTATATTAATTAATATATATGTATACATATATATATATATATATATACATATATATATTATAATAACATATTTTCATATGTTGACATTCAATATTTAAAATATTAATGTTATTCTTATTAATATTCGCATTATTTTTTATATTTGATATACTAGTCAATAAATTTATGTAATTAAATGGTGAGAATCAATTTTATTTAAATACGCAACATATTTATATGACTGTGGAAGTTATACTAGTCAATAAATTGATGTATTTGAATGGTGAGAATTAATTTTATTTAAATAGGCAACATATTTATACGACTGTGAAAGATATACTAGTGAACTATATTGCTAGTCGACACTATTGGGGTAATTTAATACTTAGTTCGATATTTATTTTTAGTATTTATGGAATTAATATTTATACATCTGGCTTGTTATTGACTCATTCGTCGGTGGTATAATTATTTATTTATGACCTTGTTGCTTACTTCTTAATTTATTTCTTTTTTTATTTTTTGTTTTGATTTTGAATATTCTTTTGAATTTATTATGTACCAATTGACATTATTGAGTGTGTTTTTGTATACGATAAAAGTATCAAATAAAACTCTAACTATACCCATATGTGTGTGTCTAGGATGATATTCCTTATAACCTAATTTTTTTTGTAACATTAACTTTTAGCGGTTCTGAAAAAATCGTTTTAAAATATTACGAAATAATTTTTTCACTTAACGTTCTAATAATTTTTATTTACCTTTTATAAAATTTCTGCAATTATATTTTTGAGTGTTGACTTATGATATTATTTGAGTGATGACTTATGATATTATTTGAGTGATGACTTATGATATTATTTGAGTGATGACTTATAACATTGTGCTGATATCCCAATTATTATTTTTTTCTTTTTTAAAATATCTACATTAATATTTTTGAGCGTTGATTTATGATACTAATAAGCATATGTATTTTTTTAGGCTGAATTTGAAATGTCCATACTATGCTGAAATTGACATTACCACATCGAACGATTTTTGAGATGAACGACTTTGATTATTAGACAATTGAACGTATGTGGTGATGATTTTATAAGGACCGATTTTATTTTTTATAAATATTTACGGAAAAAAATTCAAATCAAGATTTATATTACATGTTTTTAAAATTAACTAATAGAAATGACAAAATGTTTTACATTCCAACTCTCCCAATTATTTTGAGGTTCTAAACTAACGAATCGCTTACTTACAGTTGAAAACTAAAACGATATCTTCAATATAGTCGTTTTTAAAGAGAGGAAAATTTCTTACATATTTAAAAATAAATGTAAACCTCATTTAATTTTTATTGTTTTAATTTCGTTATAAAACTTAAACGGAATTGCAAAGTTTTATGCTGAAAATAAACAAGTAATTTTAATTAATAAATATCGCAATAAATAATACTTATTGCGAATCAAATAACCATTTGCAGATGTGATCACATCAGTATACGCCTTTACAGTTTCATACGAGCAAATCTATATGTTATATAATTGACCTTGTAATTATTAATGAAGACTTTGATTTTATGGTAACACGATATTAATGAAACTGATAAAATATTCGTAGTTGTTCAAAACCCCGTGTACATGAAGCCACACGTGTATGCGTGCGGGAATATCCGAGAGTTCAAATTTACCTAATTTTTTTATTAAATTAAGACTGAAAAGCAAAGAACCAAGAAGATTATGATTAAAAATAATATTGCATGAAATTAACAGACAATTTAAATAATGCAGTATAAGCAAAAGTTTAAGAAGTTTTTTATAATTTAAGTAAAAAGTACTGAACGTATTTTTTATGAAGTAGACTTGAATTTTGATAAACATAAAACAGCTACTCACATAGAATATTAATGCCACACTACAAACTGATTTATAGGCGAATTGAATTAATCTTTTCTCTTTGTCCTAAATTAGATAATCCAGATTCCGTTTATCATTGTCATCTCCAGATATTAATCCTTCAAACTGACAATTTCCTGACGTATCTCTTCGTACGTACATAAATTGTTTTGTAAATTTTCCAAAGAAATGGAAATAAATTAATGGCAATTTCGGCTTTTCTCCTTCAAACAGGGCGTAATTTGCTGTCAAATATTATATAGGATGACCTCATTTAAAATTACCAATTATTTATAAATTATATATAAACAGACAAAAAATTTCCAGTGTATAAATGATTAAGGGTTTTGAATGATAATTAAATATCAAAGGAAAATGTGTTAGGTACTTTTTTCATGTATTAATAAGTATTTTACTATCGACTGTCTATCCTTCATTTCCGTTAGAAATCTTTTATAAGCCCTTATTTGTTACTTTGTCAATTATTTAGTCAAACATAACTATATGGCTGATCGACGGCCTTATTATGATTTAGAAAACAAAATTAAAAAAAAGCTGTTTATTAATTACTCCCATATATATATATATATATATATATATATATATATATATATATATATATATATATATATATATATATATATATATATATATATATATTTATATATATATATATATATATATATATATATATATATATATATATATGTACACAGGGTATAGACTTTACAATAAATCAATAGTAGCCCTCTTAAGGCAACATCTTTCCCGTGGAACGACAGAACGAATTTTTTCTAGTTTGAAAAAACAAATTGTAAAATTTTCATTTTCATGCTCAAATTTTTCAATTTGTTTTAGTTTTATAAATAGTCCTACTTATTGGATTTAAATCGTGTTTACTTGAAACTTATTTCGTAACTGTTTTACAGTGATATTAAAAAAAATCAATAAATCAGCTTTTCTGAGTCCCAATGATTATAGAAAAATTATTTACACCCTACTGCGCAGCACATAAGTAGTAAATATATACAGGTACATAAGCGCTATTACAAGTAAACAGCTCACACCACATTATCTGGAATATCCCGGTAGTGCCGTACGGGATTGATTCGATCCCGTTATTATAACTCGATATCTACATTTTTTTACGTTTATTCTTAAGTATATTAATATATGTGATAGAAACAGTGCTCCTTAACTATTACTAGTGGTCGTCAAGTGGTCGAAATTGGACTACTATATACATATATACTCACTTTGTGGGAAACAAAAATGGGTAGAAAAGAGTAAGTAAATTCGGATTGCTGCTACAAAATTTTCCTTTCACCCCAGGTGTATTTTAACCCTTAAAGAAACGAGTTTTTAAGGGCTGCTTGACGTGTGTCAGTGTTATATTAACACTGACATACATCAAGCAGCCCTTATATTTTGTTACTAACTAGTTATTTTGTTATAATAAAATAATTATTTACATACATACATATATATATATATATATATATATATACATATATATATATATATATATATATATATATATATATATATACATATATATATATATATATATATATATATATATATATATATATATATTTATATATATATATATATATATATTCATACAAAAGGTTTTTGTTATTATTATCATTATTTTTGTTATTTAAACAATAACAAGAATAATTATATTGCAATTTTACGTATTTATTTTTATTTCGGTATAAAAAACTTAAAAAATTAACTTTAACAATAGTTTTTCTTCTATCGGTTTACAAATTTAACTCATCAGTCATCACAAAATTGATAACACTTATAAATCCAAACAACGTTCTCAAAATAAGGGAAAGAAAATTAAGTTTCATAAAAATAATATTACTTTTTAACGGCTTGTATTACATGCAGGTTTTGAACACTGCAAAGAGACGATTTTCGATGTTTTTGTTTGAAACATAAAAAAAGTGTTTTGGCTGATATGAAGGCGATCATTTTTAGGTTCTATCTCTGCTTGAGCTGTTGTATCAATTCCCAAAATGTGACTGAGGTTTGCCTTGAGTCAAGTTGGGGAATGTTTGTACAAATCTCGATGTGTGGCAAAACTTAACTTTTGGCATATTTTTCATAAAATTTACTCGATATTTTGGATTATAATGAAACAGTATAAATGTGTTTATAGATGCAAGGTCCACTGTTTTGCAAAATGTTTCTGTTAAGTTTCAAAGAGACCTAAGCCGTCACTATTATTTCCCATAAAGAATACGTAAGTGCTATGCAAATATCTTGTTCATCCGTCTGTCAAACACTTTATTTCTAAGCCGTATTTACATGGCTTATTCGGCATTTACTTTATCCACCGATATCTCCCTCTAAAAGCCACCAGCATTTCATTTACGCATGTATTATCACCCATTCTGTAACATTTCTGACAAACGGAAACGAACTTTCAAAATCATTTGGAAATAGCTGCAGTAACCTTAACCGATTTTTTTCCCTTGTAGAAAAATAATTTCAATGGAGATTCTCGTATCAATAATGTACGAGTTACTCGCGGTTGTGTGATGGATGGCCTATAATTTCTATATCCAACATGGTCAAATACTTCATCCTTTATCAAGCTGAGTTTGAAGAGACATGTATCTTCAGCATGATCATGGTCATGATAAATGGGATGCTAGTACCAGAAAGTTGGATTCAAACGTTTTCAAGAATAACAACCAGACAATTGATGATATACTAGATTGATTATCGAGTATAGTATGGAGTATATGTTCCTTTAGTATTTCAGGGCAATCCAAGCAATATCATCAGTCCTTTTAAAGAAAAGAGTGGACATCTTTTTCAATTTTCACGCTTTCTTGCCTTTTATAGGTGAGTCTTCAGAAAGAAGTAGGTGACTCTTTAGAAAGAAGTGCACTGCGCAAGATAGCCCCTTAATTTTGGGTTTAGAATAATATATAAAACTTTCTTAATGCGTTATGATAAGAAGCAAAATATTAAAGTCAACTTTTCCAAATAATTCTAACGTTTCGGATAACAAAAAGTGTCGTTTTGGGCATCAATTTAATCATAGAGTATCGACCACGCCCAAACTTCATGAATACTTAAAACATCTTTTCTATATTAACAACAATGCTTTAATAATCTCATATTTGCTTGCAAGTTAGCCACATATCATTAAAAACCTTATCATTAAAAACCTTATCATTACATATTCTTATTATTATATGTTCGACATAAAATCTGCAAAATCTAATCGAAGTCGATCGTAACTTTTTTCTTGATCAATTCTGTCAAATTTTTTTGGTTGTAATTTCATCTTGATTGGACACAGATAATTATTAACTTTTCGGTCAAAGCAAGAGATAAATTTATAATTTATAAACGGGAAAATTCTGGTGAAGTACTTAATTGGTTTAAGCAGGAATCTAGTTTTCAAAATTTAAATTAAATATTTTAACATCATTATTACAATTTGTCAGTTCTAAGGACTTTCCATGCTACTCTTGTATTGGGTTAATATACATTAAAAGCAGTAACAAGCATAAAACTATGCAAATTGTTTTAAGAGTTTCGTAAACAGAGGGAGAAAATGGGTCTTATTACTAAGTTTCCGCTATCTGTCTATCTGTCCATCTACGTATCAGTAACAGGACTGTATCTTTTGAATCGTAATAGGTACTTGAAATTTTCAAAATAGGTACCCATTTTTAGCAAACACAAAAAAGGTCCTGGATACCTATGCGCCCTTTTCATGATCGCCACATTACCCAATTAGTTATAAGTTGACTAGGTAGGCCATGAATTATTCTTAACACGCATATTATTTGTTAGGTAACTAATTTATATTTAATATAAATTGCTGCATTTAATTTTGATAGTGCGCTTACCTCCTTTATTTTTTTTTATATGAGTGAGATAAAAATTAATAATAAAACATGATCAAGGAAACAAGTACAAGTCACAAATTTTATCGAAGCGTTACTCGTAAAACGGATAACAAAAATATGAGTAAATGTCAGATTTGTTATTTTCGTTTTGTCATTAATGGAGTGTAATTATACATATATGTAAATATATATATATATATATATATATATATATATATGTATATATATATATATATATATATATACATATATATATATATATATACATATATATATATATATATATATATAAATAGAAATAAGCACGAGTGCCAGTCAAATGGTAGGTCAAACTTACGCTATCAGTGTCCTTGTCATTGTGTATTTGTTATTTTCCAATTGACACATGCAGGCATTAACACATATTTGAAGACTAAGAGAATTTTCTCCTTTTTTCCTAAAATTTACATTCAAATAGTTTTGAGTCATGGCTATTGAGGTGAATGAGAGTTAATAAGCTACATTAGTATGCCACATTTGAAGCGTTTACATCAAGCGGCTTGTGAGGAATACGGCTATGACATATGAATGGATAGACATATTAGCATCTATTTTTGCTTTTGAGGTCTATAACTTAATAAGGGAATAATTTTAATCAACCAGAATCCTGTCTTGGACCAAAATCCGTGTGCAAATCTTATAACAAACCTATTCTTTGAAATAATAAACAGTGCATTCGTAATGATGAAAAATGAAATGATTAACAATTTATTCACAAGCATAGGGTTAAATGCCGCATCATCACCATCCCTGCATTATTTTGAAGTTTTCGTGACCTAATTTGAGCAAACAAACTTTGGGACAAAGGAATTTACTGGCTTGTAAAATACATAGAGAATAGTTATCAACAGAAAAAGTAAACGCTATAATTTCATAAAAAAAATGTCAGATCTTGTAATTAGTCACATTTTTTAAAAATATCTTCTATTAGTTAGAAAACATACTGACGTATAGTCGCAGAGATATGTCCTTTTACTCTAAAATATTATATAGAACACTTAACTTTTTCTCTACCAAGTAATATTCAAATTTGTATGAAGCCAAGAAGAAGATCATCATCTAGAGACCGGTTCGCGAATACACACGCAAGCGCGCATTCGCTCGTTAACTCCGGTCGGCCGGCGCACCAATGGAGGTGGGAGCGAGCCGTGCGAGTGATTCATTAGAGCGACAGATGCCAATCACGACAACTTGTATGAAAGACGAAACAAAGATATAGATGGAAAGTTGATATAATACTTCGAAAAAGATGAATATATTTTAAATATGAATGCAAAAGAGGACACTGAGACAAATTGAAAAAAAATACTAAGGAAAAAACAGCGGTGAATTAAAACTACCAGGTAAGAAAAACAAACATTTAATACTTAATGAATGTAGTTAAGAGATTAGGATTTGTACAAATGCCATAGCTAAAATTAATTCCGGCAGTAAACAATCTGTAACAAACAAAAGTAAAAATGAAATAAAATAAAAAATAAATAAATTAAGTAAGTACTTATATTTAAATAAAAACCTATTATTAAATCATTAACAAAAGCGGTAAAAACTAATTCGTAACTATTATAAAAAAGCGCTTGGACTGAACAAGTACAAAAATGGTTCTGCCCAGATAAATGAAAGTTCATAAGATCAGTCTCGAAATAATACCATATATGCCTAATTTAGATAGTTCTTAGGAAAATTTAGTCATAGCCATAGATACCGACTCGTCCGTTGCCTCATCAAGATCCATCAATATAGAAAGCCCACCATCCCACTGACATCACTGCCGAAAATAAATCACAGCGACTATCGCAAAAGTCATTCGAGGAATATATCGAATACAAACATAGGAAAGAAGATTTATTTAACAATTTATAAATCTCTGCATGAATAGAACTGTTTCCATGTATAGAACATTTAGAAATATGCTTATAATAATTCAAGCACAAATAAAATTAGTTATATTGGTCAAATACCCGGCGCTCAAATCAAATTGCAGACGAAGAATTCAATGATACAGCTTCCTTCACATCAATCGAAAGAGCTTAACAAAGTATTCACATGCAATCAACACCTACCACGCCTGCCAATATATACCCAATACGGCCTTCTAGTACTATCAGCCTCAATCCGCAACTACCCGTAATATTACAGCAAAGTACATTTATACCATCAACTTCTACATACATGCCTTTTAATAAACCCAGTAGCTTCTCTACAAAACAGCAAAGCAAAAACAGTTTAATTAAAAATGACGCTAAATCGAAATACATAGAATCCATCCACCATCACCTTATATACCGTGTCCATTTTCTAGAAAATGGCAACAGAACATCGACGTACTCGATAATTACTAGGTATTTAAACAAATATTAAAGCTAACAATTTACACTAATCACATGGTTATTTTAGTTCAAAAGTGTAGTTCGAAAGGGTCTTTTGATTTCTAAAATAGTTAAAGATGACTTCTCTGCAATACAAATTGTTTTCTTTAATTATCGCAATGATTTTAAAATCTAATACTTTAGATTCATTACGACGAAATGTAAATAAACATGCATATGCCCAACATACGAGGTACATACATCGTATGTTCGGCAGTTTGCTATCGATCCTGAATTTCACAAAAGACTTACGATAAAAACCAATTCTCCAACTGTTTTGAAACGAAATTCTTTCAATTTTAAGCCTGCACAAGGGCTACTAATATCAAAAAATAGACATGTCAAACAGACAAAAATTCATATAATAGATAATGTTATTATCGTTACTTCTTTCTGTATGTGTAGTCAAAAATAGTTAACAAGTTTTGACATTTGGTGAAATCTATGTTACAATAACACAGTAAATATTTTGTTGCATATCTAATTTAATAAAAAAGTTTAGAATTCACTAGAACTTTTCGTAAATAATTCATAAACCGAAAATTTTACTTTCCTTTCCTTCTTCATTCTTAATTGTTTCCTCTTCAGCTTCAACAATAAGCGCAATCGAAATAATATTCAAATCAACAATTGTATACGATTTCCTTTGAATGGTGCATAAGATTTACTCTGGCTTTAGTTTTAACGTCCAGCGACAACCAGCGAAGAAGATAAGAATAGAATGCGTAATAATACAATTTTCCATATTTTAATGGTGTATTTAGATAAAACAATCACTAGTCATTATTATTTTACAGAATAAAATAAAAACTATTAAAATTATTTATTTAAAGACATAATTTTTAATGCAAATCTTTCATATAATACCTGATAAACAGTGAAATCATATTATAAAAACAAATTATAATGGAAATATAACTTGAAAATTAATAATGAAACACAAATGGGACTGTCATTAATTTCCAAAAGAGTACTATGATATGAGGACTTGAAGGAAGTGAAATATTTCTAAGTAATTGTAATCGATTATTTTGAAAGTTTACATAAAATAAAAGCCACAATTTGATACCTTTAAAATTCATTCGAAATTTTCCTTTTTTGTCTCATTTAGTTGCGTGAAAAACTTAGGAGGAGAATTTAGTGAAAGAAGTTTGGAAAAGTTAAAGAAGTTAAGTGCAAATAAATTTGAATACATAGCGTATTTTTTCAACATGTATTTTTATAATATCGTGTGACAATTCTTCTATATTCGTCGTTGATAATATATTATACTCTTTGATGTCAAATCAAAAAAATTTTCGAAATCTCATTAGTGCCAAACTGCATTTATACCAAAATGCTATTTAAGAGAGAGGGTAATATCCGTAATGGTCATCAATATCGTTAAAAGTGTTTGCAAGGACAGTATTTTCATAAACATAATATTACCATTATAAAATACATTATAAAGTGGAAATGTTACAGCAACAAACTAAAATATTATGTATTAATATTTAGGAAAGTATTTTTTACTAATTACTAAACAATTATTTTTCCTTGACATTAATTTGACTTCTAAAAATCATATAGATACCACCATTACATTGATTATTTAAAGCATGTGCAGCATAATGGTTTTTGCAATTTAATTCACATACGATGAAAATCGGAACAAGTAGTTCAGATTTTCATCGTTGCAATATAACCTTGAGCATGTTATGTAATCTTGAACTAATATCCACCGGCCCAAAAGTTAATTCCGGAAGGGTTGAAGAACTAACAAACTAATAAATTACTAATTATTACGTGCGTAAGGCCTCGACCTTTCAATATCGTTAACCGGAAGTAAACTTTCCACTTTGTCAATATACAGACAGATTAGGTTTTCGCAACTAGCTGCAGATAGTCAATCAAAGTAGCCCTAAACTGAAAGTAAATATCTCTCTTGTATTAAATACAACTGAAATTAATAACGAAAGCTCCAACATATTACTTGCTATCGCAGAGTTTTCTTTTGCCTTTAGTTATTACGACAAATTCTGCATTTCATGTAGATAGTCTATAGCTAATGGCACTGGTATATAGCTTATAGCTGTCACCAGATTGGTTAGTTAAATATGACAGACAACATTAACTTTCTGAATGATCTTTTGTAAATATTTAAAGGCACAGCTTGCATTCAGATTGTATTTTAAGAGGTTATTATTTTATATTTATGAGAATTTATTGCAAGTTGAATTTTATTCTCAATAAGGACTATGAAATGGAAATTATTTAATTCTTAAGGTTTTGTCGAGACTATGTCTTTCACTGACGTAGAAGCATTGTCCATATTTCAATAATTATAGGATCTAGGATGATATCTCTAGTCTTTCCGTACTCTTAAGTTCCGATTTTACCATTAATAGATTTTTCATGATTTTCGGTTTATTGTATTCGGCAATATGGGGCTAGAACTAAAGAGGAGAGTCATGCTCTATTTTAGCGTATTCTAACTTATTAATTAAAATTATGAAAAAAAAAATTTAGACTCCACGTAATACATGTAACAAGATAAATGAGATGGAAAAAAGAACTTAAGATATTTTTTTAATACTGTCTGTAATTCTTACGCATGAATTTTAAATAAGGCATTTAGTTCCGAAAATATGGGTTGATATTATATAAAACTGAACCAAATTTAAATTTTCTGCGACACGTAATTTTTGAGAAAATTGGCTGTGAACACAAAAAAAACTTAAACGTATTCAGTAATATATTTTTCAAAGTCTTAAAAACTAGTTTTTAGAAATTTATGACACTTCCATCTTCACAGTTTTTTCTTAAACTTTTCGTAGTTTTAGGTTGAGAAGTTTCCGAAATAAGGAAGGAACGTATATTTTTATGTGTTTTTCAGTATATCTCTGCAGATATTATATCCAAAATGATGAACAAGATATTCTTTAAATCTTTTTACTTTATCTAATAATCTCATAACTTTTTTTCAGACAATACCCATAGATATATATATATATATATATTGTATGTATATATACATACACACACACACACACACACATATATATGTATATATATATATATATATATATATATATATATGTATGTATACATACAAATCATATAAACCTAGGTATACTTTAAATGTTTTGCAGGTAGTTTTGTCTCTAAGAGCATACATTTGATTTAAAAGCTTTTGAAAACAAAGCTGGTAAAACCAGCTTTATTTTAACTTTTGGTAATAATGAAAAAGTTATGCTGTATTTGGTTAAAACTATAGATTTTAATGTTAGTTAATTCGAGAAAGTTCTAAAATTTCGGTTTGGGAATATGTCAGTTATATTTGCCAGTAATAAATTAGGTGTTTGCATATTGCTAAAGTATAAATTTGCCTTCCGAAGTGGTATTTATAAATGACGAAATTCAGCATTAATATCTGCTTAATTTATTAGTTTTGTTACAACTCAGCTAAATCCAAAGTTAACTTTTGCACGTGTCAATGATTTTTGCAGTGTTAACATATGTATTTACACGAACGTGTATGAAAAAAAGTATTGATATTGGAGACCGCAAAATTTTCCCATTTCATGAGTTAAAATATTCATTAAATAGTTTAGGAAATTTTTTTTAAATAATTCCATTTATTAATCAAAATATATAGCTTTAGCTTACTGAAAATAAAAGTTAGTCGAGACAATGAGAGGAAAAAAACACTGTATTTATTGAAGGAAAATCGTCTTACCCCTTTTGTACGAAGTTATATACGAAATGCGTTTCTAATTCTTTTTCTTAGTTCAAATGATTTCGTAGAAAATTTAAAAAATAACCTTCCTTAGATTTCTTCGTAATTTTGTTAATAATGGGTTATCTAAGAAACATTATTTCGAAAAATTTCAATATGCACTTTATGATTAATTTTAAATAGTAGTAACCGTATAATGATAAAATTAATGAAATATCCCTCGATTTCTGGTATTATAGTTCCTGTATTTTATCTACAACTCTCAGAAATGTGAAGATATCATTTCAAATTCATCGTGTTAGTTAAATTTGTTATTTTACCTACTCTCCGATACTAGCACCTAACTTAATAAATCACACAGAGCATATAACGAAAGAAAAGGAATTTCGTTTCGTTTCCTGAATTTCGTGAAAAACGATCGACAATCATAAAGTAATCGACAAAAAAATTAAAATACTTGTTGTGATTCCCTTTATATCACCATCCTAACATCGAGTATCGTATTACAGTCATCACCTGCCGGTTTATCTATAAATATTTTTTATTTAGTTGTTATCTTTTATTCAGTTCATTATGACCTAATGCAATAAATTGATCAAACGAAAATAAAAAAACCCTTTTTTATGTTACATATTTTGTATATTATTACGTTGTAAAGATTAATAATATATAAAATGGAGAAAGGTGACAAAATTTATTAGAGCTGTTTTTTTACGGTTCCTAATTTTGTAAATATAAAATTAAACTATAATAAAGGAGAATTGCGTCATATATATATTTGGCTCAACACCTGCCTTGCATACTTATTACATTGTTACTTTTCTCTGAGCAATACCAAAAAAAGCCCACTAGTTGTTTGTTGTGCAGAATTTCAAAATTTGTCACAAACAGCACTATTTTTATTGACAAATTTTCTTGCCTTTGTTTTGAAGAAATTTTTTCCGCATTTTTCAACTTATATTCTTTGTTCCTTTAATTCTATTTCTTTTTCATATATGCTTATTGATGTTTGCTGAATAAATAATTTATAGCAAGTAATATTGAGGACGTTAGAAAAATTATCATTGACCAGGTATTTACTTTTACTAGTTTTAATATTAATTGCTTAGTCAAAGCAATTGACGGTACCTTTTACGTTCTGATTTTTCTTTGGCACATAATTCCCAACCGACGTTAAATATGCGAAAAAGAGCAGAGAAATATATACATTTTTGTTACGCAAGTTTTTCGAAGGTTCTCTTTTTATTTTATCTTAAAATGCTGAGCTTTTTCACATTCTTTTTTGACATGTTTTAGTTCCAGGCCTTTCCTGATTTGAAAAACATGTAAATTTAAATAACAAATGTAAGTTATCGACTTAAAATCCTTATGCGTACCTTTTAAACTTTAACTTTATTGAATTTCATGTAAACAAATTAATTGGAAATGAACCATCTTTTTATTTTCAACTTTTGTTTATGCTTGACAAAACTAAATATCTAAAGAAATCTACAGAAAACTTGCTATATTTTTTGTAATTCATGTCTTTCATGGAATTTAAACAAAGCAAACTAATAAAAGAGTTAAACCCAAAAGAAAACGAATAGGTTACTATATAGTAATAAAAACCATAGTTTGGATTCTTGCGGTTTATATTTGTTATTCTATTGAAATAATTATGAGATTCGTCATTCGCAGTTAGTTAACAATATCTGGGTACCCCGACTACATAACAACGTTGATAAATTTGGGTGCGCACACAAGGGTTAAGTAAATACTTTATTGTAATAAGATTCGATCGATTTGCCTAAACCAAAATGCCAAATAAATTTGATTTATATTAAAAATCAATGTTGTATGGAAATTAGTTCAATAAATTATGTAACGTTTCCCCGCGCAGAATATTTCTATTATTTGATATTTAGGATTTGAAAAAAAAATATACCAAAAAAATACAGGATTTCTCTTCTTTGTATTACCATTTCGAATAAATTAACAAACTATTTACAAAAACTAACTTTCACTATGACTACTTTCTACCCTTAAGTAGGTATTTGCTGAAGATTGATATCAAAGGGCACAGAGTTTAAGCAATTAGTAAAAAATCGCTGATTTGTTTTAGTTTTGCTGCTCCCCATCTTATGCTTGTCTACAAGTTGGTTAAATACAGAAACGTATAATAGTAGCAACACAGTGAATATTTTTCTAATTATATGTACTTTTAGGGTTCCATATCCAAACTGGGGGCAATTATATTATAACCATATCCGTCTCTTTATTCCTCTCTATGTGGAGGCCAATTTACGGTATATTTTTACAAAAGTGTAAAATACAAAACCAAAACCTCAGATAGTTTAATTTGATACTTTGCAGGCAAAGAAATTTTGGATGCAAAAGATGTGATAGCAAATTATGATTTAATTCAGTAAAGTTTTCTTCCATATTGCCTGAAATATTATTGTGTATACAAGTTTTATATATGATAGCTATATATTTCAAGCAACAAAAAATTCTTATCTTTTTAATATTCTAAATACATAGGGAAATAGGTCATCTATATTTCCTATCAACTCGTAAGTAATTCATCATCTAACAGTAGAGTATTTTCTAATTGTTGAACTAAAATAAATTATGGGTGACTATATTTAAAAAAAAACTAACTCGTATGCATGTAATATATTGTGAGTGCAATTGAATACTTACTTAACCTGGTTATTTCCTTAACAGCGTGAACATCTTCCGCATACGATGACCCAACGGGGTCAATACCGATCTTGTTATAGGCATTTTTTAATGTTGACTTAATTCTTATTGAACTAATTCTTTCTTGGGAGCAAATCCATTGTACTTAACATTTAATACTCGTGTGTCCTTCTTCCTATTTATTTACATTGTTTAATTTTTTTTACTTAAAAAAATCGTTGCACAAATTACGTATTGACTGTAACACAGTTGCGAATACAACAGGGGAAGAAGAGATGGAGAAGTGCCTCCGATGGCGTGTTAATTTATTACGAAAATTTGGGAATGGCAAACCTATATTGATACGTACATATGAAATATTAAACAATGGGTGTCTTTGAATGTGAATTTTCAAAGCATCCTCTTAAATAGTAGCAACACAGTGAATATTTTTCTAAATATATGTACTTTTAGGGTTCCATATCCAAACTGGGGGCAATTATATTATAACTATATCCATCTCTTTATTCCTCTCTATGTCGAAGCCAATTTACGGTATATTTTTACAAAAGTGTAAAATACAAAACCAAAACCTCAGATAGTGTAATTTGGTACTTTGCAGGCAAAGAAACTTAAAAGTACATGTATATACATTTAAGACGACAATTTTCATTTCAACATACTATTTTCTGAAAGAAAATAGTATGATGAAATGCAGCAAAAAACATTTCACTTAATATAGTCAAAGTTTGTTTACACCGATAAAATGTTCAAAGTTGTAAAACATAATTTACCTAGATATAATAATATGACAAAAAAATATACATATTAAATTAGGAATTAGGAAATAATATTATTTTCTTTCTTTAACGGAATGTTTAAAAAAATTAATTACTTTTCAATATCAGGCGGTTTTTTAAAAAAGCTAGAAATTTTATGTATTTTATTGGCATATTCTAATAAAGTTTCCTATATGAATCTGCCAAGGATGCCAACAGTATGAGGAAAAGAACTGATCGCCGTTTGTATTTTCCTCAATCGAAAAATTTCTTTGTCAGTACAAAACGCGAAACGATGACTACGATATATAAGAAACTCTCTGACTCTCACAAGAAGACTCTCACACACTATAAAGGCGTATGGAGAAAAATCAGTTATAGAATAAAAGATAGTAAATCACCTAAGAAGTGAATTAATGACATAAAAGTTAACATTAGGAAATTATAGTTTCAAAACTAAAGAAATGATACATTAGCTTGAGAAAAGCGTATAAAGAAGCTCAAAGGTTATCCGAGAGTTTTGACTCTATGAAAAATTCAACGTAACATGCCGATAGTCTTCAAAAAAATTACTGTGCCTGCTGGGTTCCGTAGAAATTTTTATTATGTAAAAACGAATAGAATTTCATTGCAAATATTTTGGACATTCGCATATCATTAGAAAAGAAACATATAACATATGGTTGTCGTTAATTTTGAAGCCTTATGCTGATAATGTAGTTTCATATATTTCCAAATTACTTTATTTTTATTTACAACTTAATGAAACTGTAAAGATTTTAACAAATTGTCCACCTGAAGGCGTTGTCATACAACGAAACCTAGAACGTGGTAAAGAATTTAAATAAAGTAGAAATAACACTACATCACGTAGTTTTATTTTGTTGTGAATAATGGATTTCTACAAAATCCACACTAAATATATGCAATATTTCTTTACTTCGTTTTAAATTTTTTGTTATTTTTTCTCATTTCACCTTCTTCATGATTTTTAGGTCTATTTTTATCAGCGTGAAATATAATTAAACTGGAAATTTAATAGACACTTAAGAGTAAATATCGAACTGTTAAAGCTTGTTGATTGCAGAAATATTAATTTCGTCTTTCTATAATGATCGCAATGATGATGATGAAAAATCATAATTTACTGTCATTGATTTGACAGAATAAACATGAGACAAAAACTATACGATCCATCAAATACATTTAGTACATTCCACAATATCCAATAGAACTAAAGGAAAGTGAAGACCGTTACCTATTTAAATTTACGTTAAAGTTTACAGTCGCTTAATCACAGTTAATAGATTGCAAATATATCGAGTTCTAAGACCTTGTGGGTAGCTGCAAAGTTAGTCGAGCTCAACACCATCGCAAGTTACCAGACTTCGGCCAACAAATTAATGTTAAAGTAAATTTATTAGGTATGTTAATCATCTTCTCCTCACTTGGCAGATTTAGTCGAATTATTGACATCTCGCAGAGGAACTTGTCTTATTAAGTTAATGGAAATTCTAACTCCAATAATTTTTTTTCCTAATTGATTCTTGTTGAAAGTGAAGCCAATTTATTAAGAATATTTAACTCCTATATTGCCACTTTTATTGCGATGAAATATTCAGTTTTTTAACTCGTTCAGAGGGGCAGTTTTGAAGATTCAGTTTTAACATCAAATAACACACATACATGCCTTACTGCAATAGTACTTACACCAGCAATATTTGGAAAAGTTGAAACTTACTCATTTTTGTATATTATATTGTGTTAATAGTTGAAAAGATATAATTAAAATTGTAGACAAATTTTACAACATTGAAAATGTTCACTTTTTCCCACAAAAACTCTTTTAGTCGTATCTTCTATTTTCCTTTTGGGTATAGTTAAGATGTTGAAACATAATGCTCAAAACTTGGTGTAATTAATATGGCTCAATTGGAATTTTTTTGTATATGAGACATGGTGTCACATATATATTATGTGAGCTGTAATTATAATCATAGGAATATGAAATTAAAATATAAATGTAAAGTATGAATAATGTACAAAATATGCATATGCGTTCATAAACATTTTATTAAATTTGTTATAATTATAACATTCTTTAAATTTTTTAAAGCTATAGTTTATTTTAAAATTTGTAAATATCCATGTGCATTAATTATGGTGTACCGCTCCACTCTGTTAATGACCCCTCGTCTCCTTCTGAAAATATTTACACAATATACATTGTCATAATTTATTAATTTTTTTTCTATACTTTCTAAATCCTGTACATAGCAAAACAAAAGAATTAAAAGATTTTAGTTAAAAACTCATCTCCAAATTACAGAGGCCACCGACTTTATTTACAATGTTATAATTCGTTACAAGTTGTTATAAGGACATATATTATATCGTTAGAAAAACGAATATTTAATTATAGATTGTTACTTGGGTACTTTCGATAGCCAACAGGGTGGAAAAGTTAAAGGTTAAGTTTTGTTATGAGATAATGTTAAAGGCAGGTCGAACGTAGGTTGTTGGGGTGGGTCTAGTTTATGTGTAGGGCGCGTAGTGTATTGAATCAAGCAAGGGTCAAATAGTTCCACACAATTCAATTAAATTGATTAAGTAATCAAAGTAGAACTTATGTTTAACAAGTCAAACCATATACCTAGTAAAGTACTTAGGTACATTAGAAAAATTGTACAAGGAAACATTAGAAAAAAAATCGTTGAAGTTCCGTCATAAGATGGTATTTATTTCGAAACTATATATATATTAAAAATAAAAAACAAATATGGCTGGGTCAATGAGTGGAGTGGAGTTGAATTATGAGTGTATTTTTGAGTAATATGTAATAAATCTAACATTAAATAAACGTTTTTTATTGAGTACAATATTATAAGATAAATATTTTGTATAATATATGATAATAGCGTGTGTAATAAAAAATGAGCGATCTATATATGAGTTTGGAAATTTTGTTAACATTATACGTATATTCATATTCGATATATACAATTATAATCTAAATATTTATTTAAAAAAAGGGACTCAAGTCAGGTGAGTAAAGCTGTGTCATGGCATCATCCAGGAAATTGAATTTCATATTAACACACTCAATCTATGAAAAGACCATTACCTCTCTAAAAATCAAACTTCAGAAAATCTTTCACGGATAATGAGAAATTACATACAAATTCAACCATCTAATATCTGACATCCAGTCACTCATTGCTGAAAAGAGGAAACGGATAAGTAGCAATTAATTACGGACCGTTGACTTTTTTTTAGATTTTACATAACCATTGACAGATAAATTAGAAGTTTATACATGTATATTTTATGTATATTATGGTTTATTATTACAATACATAGATTTATGTATATTGTGGTAAATTATTGCAATACATAGATTTAGTACATGTCCAACACCATGTAAAGATGAGTTTTAAAGAAACTTCATTTTAATTCTAAAGGAACACCATAAAACTTATGGTAATTGCAGCCTAATGATGAAAATATTTTTAGCGAAATATATTTAGGGAATTTCTTAAATACGAAAATTTATTATTTCTCATGTAAAAAAAAAAAACTTAAATTCATGGACAATTTTTAAATTTGACCAATCTGCAACCATTTTAATAGCATTAATTTTACGATATCTGTGCCAGTTAATTTATTATTTAACCATAAATGTTTTAAAAAAAATCTGGATTAACATTTAGGAATAGCACTGCATATATAAAAAAGTAGCAATTGGCATGCCATACTTGTGGAAAAACGGATAACGGACGGTATATACGTATTCTTGCGTCGAGACCATAAATCTCGAAGCACAGTGTGAAACAGCCTTCAGCTAGATGAAATTATGTCATAAAGAAGTCTGTGGGAAATGGTGGGTAGCAGAAGACGGAGTACCGTATGTGGCGGCATGCCTTGGGAAAGACTTATATCCAGCAATGGATAATCACAGGTTGATTATGATGATTCTGTTGATAATTAAACACTAAAACTAACCCGTATGCAAAAATGGATGTTGATACTTTTGTAAACGCTGAAGAACACGTATTTTTGAAGCATTCAATATTTTAATCTAGTTAGAAGTGTCATATTTCCGAATAAATTATTTTAACGTTAACATCCTGATGAGTAGTCTACTGAATAAATATTGATCCTGATGAATAGTAACTATCATTATTTAAGATCCACACTATTTAGACAGTTTCAAAATTTGTTTTAACAAAAAATTAAACTTAATTTTCTTAATAAATTATTAAAATTGTTTTTTTTTTAAATAGATATGTTATGGAATTTTGATACTGAAAAAACGGCCTCTTGTGTAAACTATTCATTATAATAATAAGGGGATATTTTATCAAACTAAAAGTTGCAATATTTGATTTAAACAAACTTTCTGCGCTGCACACTTGGCACGATTACGAAAAAATAAACTACTGACTAATGACTATATTTGGGAATAGGGTAAGTTACTGTTTCAAAAAAACAGCCCAATGTTGAAAATAAAAAAATATGTTTTTTAAAACGTTTTGGCAATAAAAATAATTTTAATTTATTGTAATGTTTTCATATATTTTTAAGTCTAATTAACTGTTTTTACTCATTTGATTAAAATTAAGAAACTGTGTACATTTTGAAATAAAAAATTAGTAACCGTGTATAAAGAAATTGGAATATAAAATTTTGTTTTCATTATGAGTTACTTTCCATCATATTGCTCATCTATATAGTAATATATCGCTGATAATTAATAATTCAATCGTATACAATTCATCGGCATATATATTTTAAATTACTGTGCCAGCAAATTATCAAAGAAATGGGTTTTGATGACAAAAGTGTTGTTTAGTTTTTCTAATGTAAAATTAAGTTAATTTTTCTTCTCTTCACAAGCTGCTTGATTTGTTTGACTTAAAAAGTTATGTTTATGAAAAAACGTAAAATTTGCAAAATATTGATTTATAATCCATAAGTATTGGGCTATTACACGCAAATATGGCGATTGCCATTATAAGATATTCTGCATGAACATACCAACACCTTTTCGCGGTTCCGGACTGTCAGCGTTTTTAATTTGCTTAACGCGCATTGGATGCATTACCCAATCTAGAATTGTTTTCCTGTTCGATTCGCAACTTTATTAGATTCAATGTATTGCAATATTTGGGAAAGGTACAGCTAGCTCATTCTTTTTACCATGTTTAATTGGTGCGTGACTTCGTGGCATTTCAGTAATTATTTGAAATTTGTATAACATTTTTAATTTTTTTACTTTTTTGTAATTACTGACTCAACGCATTCACAATAATTTTTAACTTGGATGAAGATTGGACTTTAAATACAAAGAATTTAAAAAATTTTAATTCATTTGAGGAAGACTAAACGAACATTTTACATCAAATAAAATGAACGAGCTCCACGCTACGAATGGTCCAAAATAGGGCATCCGGAGGTAAGTAAATCGATAATCATTTAAAAAATGTCTGAAAATGCGATTTTTAGTTCTATTGAAATATTTTTAGTTTTCGTGATATATTTGTTAGAAATTATTGTAATTATTTTGTTATCCATAAAATCCAAATTCCATCTTTATCCTTTGATAAATAGTAAATAGTTTTAAAAATTAAATTGGAATTAGAATTCGCCACTTCTGATAATTACAAAAAAAATTAGGCACTTTTGCTCGTGTGGATCATGGAAATAATCCATGGAAATAATATCATGGAAAATAACCTCAGTACATAACTGAATGTATTTAAAGGCTTAACAAGTTTCAGCATTCCTATAACATATGTGTTCATAAGAAATTATTCAATTATACATATCGCGTATTGTATGTATATGTGTAAGTTATCTTAAAACTTATGGTTATCGTGATGATATCGATGTTCAACAATTAAGAGATTTAAAATAATAAATGTCCTACTGTTAGACGGCAAAGACCTTACGAGTTGATGGAATATTTACATAATGACTTTCCACTACTATATTTACAATTAGAATAAATTTTAATATTTTATGTCACCAGAAATATTTTATTAACCTTCTTTATAAAATTTGTGTGTACAGTATTTATTCAAGCAAAAGTTTTGATTTCAATTGTTAACATGATCCGCATAGCTGAGGAGAAACAAGTCCTCATTAAATGCTTAAATACACGACCCTTCGATATCAACGTCCAGCAAACAAACTTTCCAATTCATTTACATACAGATATATATATATATATATATATATGTATATGTATATATATATATATATATATATATATATATATATATATATATAAATATATATATATTTATACATGTAAATATATGTAAATATAAGTATCATATACCACATGAGAGTAAACTAGTAAATATTAATTCAAACCGATTAAAAATAATAATGCTCGCTGCAAATAAATCACAATTGACTTCAGCAGTATTAATAATTGTTTTCAATATAATATGGTTATAAGAAATAAGAAAGAAAAATAAAAAGAAGGAAAACTTAAATATCGATTTCACAACCCTTTTCACAGTAAAGTATTACGCACATTTTTAGCTAAAAGCATTCTTTTGTAGCAATGTCCCTTTTTCTGAATCCAATTTGATTAGCTATTTAATTTGTAATGTTATTGGCACTTCAATCGAATTAGACAATTAAAATAAAATATCTTTAAATAAATTTAGGAGTGACAGTGTTATAAAATGATGAAAATTTTTTTTTTGCTGTATATATATATATATATATATATATATATATATATATATATAAACATTTCTCTATAACAATAACCCTGATAATTCAGCTGTTATGCAAAGATAATTACAGATAATGGAAAATATTAGAATATTTTGAACAGAACACGGACCACGCAAAGTTAGTATATATGGACTATAAGAGTGTTACTTTCTTTTAATACACATTGACCTTTTTGTTTCCACGTGAGTAATTATAAATTTTAAACTGTAATTTAAGTATGTCTTAAAACATGATGCGCCCTTTATCGATTTTACTTATTCCAACGTAATTGTTAATGCAAAACAGGCGGTATAATATTGTTTTATGGTATTTTCAAGATTAATACAAGATTTGCGTTTTTATTGTCTTTTAAGGATTGCATTGACCTATCCAAAATGATGCGAATAATAGGTGGGCTTCATTACAAAATTAGAAAACTTTCCACACATTAGTGTTCAATTTTGTCAAAATTTACAAATAATGACCAATATTGCCCACAGGGAAATGACAGTTTAATTAGTTTAATATGCAGAAGTTGTTTTAAATATATATGAAACGCTTCCCATTTCTTTCTATTCCAAATATACATTTGCTAATGTGACAGAAAATATACAGTTACAATTATTTTTTTTTCTCGTTTTGCATGTTACTTTTAAAAATAAGAAATAAATATGTAACATAACAAAGTAACTTTTTTACTTTCATTTGAACAATTATTGAAAATTGCAACGATTTTTATCATATATTTTTCCAATGAAACTTAATTTAATTACATCTAGTTTATTGTGGAATGTTTTTCTATCTTTCACACATTGATTTCAAATAATGCCTATTCACCGCTTATTACTCTTAAATTATTTTGGTTCATGGTATTATAATCTCATGGGAAAAAGACTTAATTTTAAAAAAAAAACACAGTTTTTGGTTAATTAAAAATTACTTTATTTTCCTTGTAAAATAACCGTATTTTCTTGGAAACTACGTGAACAATTTTTTAAAGGATGTATATTATTAGATGAACGCAGACATAAGTTATGTTTTTTTGTAATTTCTGGGAAACACAATCATGCTCGTTTTTTTCCTGTATGTGTCTTATGCACGCGATTTTATTGATTTATATGTAAAAATTACAAATTTAATTAACCCTTTAATTGTGGATACATTTATCATCACACCAAAAATGTAGTCAAAATACGGGAAAATGCTTTTAAAACTATAAGGATTTCCACTCACATTATCTTAGGTTAGCTATATATTTTTAACGGAGATTTTTGAACCATGCTCAATAGTGAAAGAAATAGATTATTAGATATGAATTTTATTTAGATTATGCATGATTACCCGAGACCAAGAAAAGAACATATTATTCTAAAACGTTTTACACATAATTCAATACAATTAGCCCTTGAGCTTAGAAAAATAACTAAAAACTTCATAAATTCGTAAGATCAATTTTCGTGAACGAATAACGTGTGTTCCATTCAATAAGAAATTAAGTTGTATATTAGAATAAAAATAAATTTATTGAATAAGAAATATATCTTTATTAAATAATAGACGGAATTACGTTGAGAAAACAATACTTCACACACTATAAAACAATTATTTGTTTTCCAAAGTGGGAAAATTTACTTAGTGTAAAATATCAACATTTTTATATCATATGTGCTTGTGTATATTTGTGTGTTAAAGCTGCCAAAATCAATCTGTTTTATAATGGAAATTGACTACTCGAAACTAATCAAGTAAATATGGTTTCCAAATTCAAGTTTCTACTTCAGCAATACGCAAATATAATATTTTTTAAAAATAAATACAACCAGCGTGGTTTTAAATTAAAATTTGAGAGCTTTCATGAATTAATTATTATTTTAACCTCTAGTCCCAATTAAGAACAGAATACCTTTTTATTGTGTTTCACCAACTTCGTTTTAAATTTTGATTTTTTATAAAAGTTTTTTAATTTAAATATACGCTTTTAGAGTCAAAACTACCTGCAAATCACTTAACGTATATCTTGGTATACATACACACACGCTCATACACACAAGGGGTTTGTGTGTGCTTGTGTCTATGTGTATACGTATAAATATATATATATATATATATATATATATATATATATATACATACATATATATATATCTATATATATATATATATATATCTATATATATACGCATTCGATTTTATTCAATTTACATAATAAAGCGCAATCTTTATAATCCGTTGTTTGATTAAGGTTTTATCGTACTAATAATGCATGTGTATTAAATTTTCGTATACAAAAGTGTCAAATATGATGAATCTCTAGTTTTTAGTAATTTTTTTCCTAACAAAGGTGTTTAATTGTGCCACTAATTTTATATAAAGGGTCTTAATCGACTATGATACATATTTTTGATTCCCGTAATTATTTCACCAATTTTTAATTCCTGTCCGAAAATTTTCCAGATTCGTTGTCGAGGAAATTATTTTAAAACACAGGAGTGAACACATTCACTCGTGTGCTTCATGCAGCTATGAATAATTTCGATTTTGGTTGTACTCACAACGGTTTATTAAATTTCGAATTATATTAGCAACTCGCAAACTACGAAACTTTACACTTTCAATTAACATTACCATTAAGCGTAACGTAGCTTTGTTCTCCTCTCGCAAAGAAATGAAATATATTTCTGACGCCAAAGTCTTGGACTATCGCCATTTGTTTAATACCAAATAAATCAATATATTTAATTAAGTATTAGACAAACATTATTTTCTTTTATTTGAAATCAAGTTAGTTTTATTTAACAAATAGGATCATTGACATGGTTTACTTCTATTTTGGTTAAGTAAAAATAATTCTTGATTAATTCTGGTCTCAGTAAAGGCATTGTAAAATTAAAAGTATATTGCTAATTTCCTCACAGTGAAACGACTTTTCAAAGACACTGTTGAAATGATAAAAAAGGTAATGTGGTTGCTATTTACAATTACGAATGTAAAACACTAAAAATATAAATAAAGTGTTCATTTTAACAATTTATGTTGTAGTTTCATTAAGGAATAATTTTATAATTAACTTGTAAAATAAAGAGTAACAGAGAAAAAAAAGTAATTTTAGCCGCACCCACGGAAATCATTAAATTTAAAAAATTTCATAATTTAAGAGAAAAACAAATTTGTGGAAATTATGCCAACTTTTCTTTTTACTTATTAAAAATATCACTTGGCTTTGAAAATGGTGTAATAGAAGAATTAATAGAGGAATGTTTATATAAATATAATATAATACTTTTAAAATAAAATAAATCAACTTATTTCGAGACACAACCATGTACCTAATCTATATTTATTTATGAAAAATATTTAAAACATATTTGGTCACTGTTTGTAATTTTCTTCAGTGGCAATCTATATAGTTTCTAAAAAAAGATTGAGCCGACTTTAATATTCGCCGAATAAGAAAAGTATCAAATAATGCCAAACAAAACATAGCACTAATCTTTGTGTGTGGGTGTGCGTGTACGTAGAGAGAAAGAAAAGTGTCGATTTGGCACGCATTCCAAAATTTTCTAGCAGTAATACTATTTCTCAAATTTATTATTGTTCGGAAACGATATTGTGCCGAAAAATTTCAACTTGAGTACACGACTTTTCTATTATTTTATACTTTTCAGTGTGTTTCTTACTCGGCGGTTATTTGAAGCCGATTCTATATCTTTGTTAAAAAGTTTTATTTAATATACAGATTATATTTGGTTTTCACCAAACCTAGTCTGTATGTTTTGATTTATTAAAACAATTTTCTGCTACAGTGCTAACAAAATGTCACACTTACGATTTTCACATTTTTTAAATACATAGTTAAAAAGTTAAAGTATGAAACGGATTACAAGCTATTTGGCATTTTATAGACTCCTATTTTGCGAAAGAAACAGCGTATCGAAAATATAAATAATATTTTCTGTAACAGTTTCAAACAACTTTTTCTATGGCACCACACCAACTGGCACAAAAAGTTTTCTTCCACAAATTTTGATATAATGGAAGTCAACAAAAAAAAATTAAATTTATTTTGATGAAAATAATTCAGTATATTTCTTTCTTTTAGGTAGATATGACGAAATAATAAAAGGTCTCTTTCTCGCTATTTGGTAACGGAACCGTAAAAATTAAAATAAAAAAAGGTCATATTTTCTATATACGCCGGTAAATAGAAATAAATTATTTTAAATATATGGAAAAGTCTACTAAAATAAAATATAATAATAAATCAGTAATGATATTTCTAAAGAATATTTCTAATATGTCAATCTGGTCACATTGCATCAACAATTATTTTATTTATTTATTTATGTACGTAGTTTGATGTACAAAATTGATGCGTAAGGTAAATTTATTACTACAAGAGCAATATTTCACAGCCAAACAATACATCAATTCAGCCCTACTCGACAAGCTTTTGGGATCGAACTCGGGTCATCTTGCGGGCCGCCGTCAAAGGCCACATGCCCTGTGAGCAACACGACACGATACAACGACAGCAAATAATTCTGCATCATATACGAAGAATATGGTGGAGAATTCTTCGTAGTAAGTAAGTGGTACTTAATCAAATCCCTTGGTAATTAATCCAATTTATAAACATAAGATGCTTACATTTATGTTTAAAGACAGTTTGATTGACAATTTGCAGCTAGTTGCGAAGACGTTACCTAACTGTAAGTCATCAAAGCGGATAGTTTAATTGCGGTCAATGACATTGAAAGGTCGTGGATTAAGGTACTTGGTAGTTTATTAGTTTGTTAGTCCAGCAACCTTCCGGGATTTGAGTTTTGGGCGAATGAATATTAGTTGAAGATTACATAAGATGGCATGTTTATATAACAGTGGTGGAAATGTTAACAAATGTATGTAAATTAAATAGAACAAATATGATTTTATTAAAAATGCTCTAAATTTTTAATTTACCTGTCGCGTTAATATTATTTATGCTAGTCAAATAAATAGCAACCAAATAAAATGATGGTTTAACAATAAAGAAATCGTTCGTTTCCAAAATGTTTACGTTCAGTAATTTAATTTGTCTCGCTAAAATTTTTTCTTTATATTATAAATTTTAATGTCTATATTAAATTCATGACAAAACTATCAATATAAAAGTTTTAAAGGAGATTTTATGGGCAATTTATAGTTATTATAAAGCTCTCAAATTTTCGGTGCCAAAATACCAGGTTATCGACAGAATCGGAAAAGTTTAAGTGATCGAAACTGTTGACGATTAATAAAATATTTATATCTATTTTAACGCGTCTGTAAATTTAGCGAAGTATAAATTTTGACTTGGTGAAGTTAGATCGCGCCAATCGGTAGCCCTCGCTAATATTTATCTGTTTCGTGAATATATTAATACAGATCGGTTATAACAAAATCGTTTGGTGTTTATGTAGGAAATAAATAAAAGGAATAAAATGTCAGCCCAATAGCCAAATATATAAATCATATAAGATTGGAAAGAGTTTGCCAAGAATAACTAAATTATATTCACGAAAACACATACGATCGAGTAAAATGAGGCCAGGAACATAAAACAATTGCTGTATCTCGATAGCAATAAAAACATTGGTGCCACTCAAAGAAAAATGATACCCGTTATTTCAGACGTATTTGCATAAAATACACGACTGTGTCCTCAATAAAACAGACCACAATTTTTTTTATAATAATTTTAAAATTCTTAAAGTATTAGAAAACTAAGTTTACATTTGACATTATTTCTGGAAGACTGTAATAATTAGTAAATAAGCAAGTAAATATATAATATAATTAGAATATTTTCTATAAGTTTCGAAAAATCTATTTGACTTGTTGAAGGTCATATTGTTAAGGGTGTAGTTGAAATTTAATTTTTCGATTTTAGACTTTTTCTAATTCCACTGAGTTCTAATCTTTTTCATTTAGGAAATTGTTTATTAACTAGGCCTGGAGCTAAATTTACCTTATCGAAGCACAATTATCTTCATACATGGTTGTTTTCCATTATATTGCGCTACAGATGAGATTTTTGCTGAATAGCACTACACTTTTTTCATAATATTGCGATTGTTTTTTTAATGGCAACTATTCCCTATAATCTTTACTAGCTGTTAAGTCAAACTGGTCTTTTCTTATCTACTAGCTCACGAAAATGCAATATAATGCTATAGCCATATCGTTTCAGACGCGCTTTAATCCCATATGGGTTATTGTAATTAGACTGTTATGATGAATTTTTCTTTTGTTATTTTGATAAATTTGGTTTGCTGTATTAATTAGGGAAAATTTTACTGAGGATGGTTTTCTTTTGTCCGGAAAAGAACCTCCGCTAATATAACATAAATATTATTTATTTTTGAGGATTTTCACCCTAAAAAAAACGGAAAACTTGTCTTGACGTGTAAGACGCAGCAATCCGCATATATATCAATGGAATTCCATGGCAGTGGCGTGTCGTTTAGAAGAGCTTTTTATTAATAATTTAAGGTATTATATCTTCAGAGATATGTTTAAAAATTATGGTAAAACTAATTTGTCCCCATCCCCCTATACCCGAAAATATGAAACGAAAATTAGGAACCTATTGTTATACATGTCATAATTTGTAAAATATTCACAATAGTGTTTTTCACCTCCCCTAATAAATTACATTATGAAATATTATAAATTTAAAGTAACGATAGGTTTGTTTGTATGACTTATGATAAATAAAATAATTTCACTTCGAACGTGGTACCTCAAGAAGCCTTTCAACGAGCGAGCAAGACTCGATTTTGACCGTTTCTTATCTATACCTTACATGGGTATCGTTTAACATTAAAATTGTAGTGGACTTTCCGAAATGACGAAGGCTTTGCAAAATAAGAACATATATTAATAATTAGGAAATGAACTGTATTAACACAACATCATTTCAGACATATTAGTTCCCAGGTAAAAAAAGGAATAAAATGCCAACGTTTAAATGTTTTTTTTCTAAATTATTTTGTTAAAACTCGCCAGTGGTTAGTTTAATTAAAACATTCTTCCTTATACTTCATAATCATTATATTATATTAAATATCATTTTCCCGCTGAAAATAAGCATTGGTAGCACAGACGCGCATAAAATTCGAGAAGACTTAAAATGAGGGAACTTCCTTTTTCCGTTTCCGAGCAAAGATCTTTGCTAACAGCCCACCTGAAGATGTTGTAAGACAACGAAACCTAGGTAGAAATAATACTACGTCACGTAGTCTCATTTAATTGTATACAAAAGTTACCAAAAAAATTAAGGAGAGCGAAAAAATTATTATTTGTATAAATTTTTCACAATAAAATACTTTTTTATTTTCTTTATTTTTCAAAACTTTTGCAAATTTTTTTTAGCGAACGCTCTAAATCTAAGAGTTGCGCTCATATCATATATGACTGGTACTCTCTCCATAAATGGGTCATTTGCATTATGTACTATACGCATAAGTTTGTACTTGACCGGATTTTATCAAATTATTAGAGCAACTTCTTCTCACTCTTGGGATAAATATTTCTACTCCATGTAAAATCTTAAAAGTATATGATATACGGCTATACGGCCATAGAAGTGTATTCCTTTAACTTTTACAGTAAAATTTCGACACATTCTTATGTGAATTATTGCTCTTGGCACTTTTAATTAATTCTTTAAAGCATTTATTATAATTATCGATCTTCAACTTATTTCTTGCCATTAGATGGTTTCAATTGCTGTACACCTGATTAATCTAACTCAAAGACAAAATGTAGATCAAATTTGAACAGAACTTTTACAAAAAACTGGACATTTATTTACGATTTTCTCTCTGACCATAACCTTTCATTTACTGCAATGCTTAAATAATTAAATTACAGTTAAGTACACACAGATAAGTTTTGTGACTTTTAATTGTTGCTTTGATCTCCTTTTTTCAATACTTTTTCACAATTTCTGCTAACAAGCACATTAATTAAAATAGTTTTGTAGTACTTACTAAAGTTATTAATACTTAACAAACAGATAAGAATATCAAGAACATCAATAAGAGTTGTTACATCCTGCCTGATTCATAACACGCTTACTCTTAACACACTCATAACTCATCGTCTGTCCGTCTTAACACACTCATAACTCATAGTCGACTTATAATTAATTATTTATTGTAGCGAGAATTATTTATTGAAGCGAAAATTATTTTTCTATATATACAAAGCGCTCATAGATAGCATGTTATCATATATTTAAACAAAAATATGAGAGAAAAGGTGTTTTATTTAACACAGTAATTACATGGGTAACATTAATTTTCATCTGTATTTTGTTTCAACAGCTTTGTATTTATTTAGTTTGAATTAAGTTATTCGTGATTTTCCAATTGTAAAATTTCGTTTATCTGTTTAATCATGTCTCTACTTATACTTACAGAATGTTGTAGATTTCTGTAAACTTTTACAATAATGTACAATTATACATTCGAACATGAATTTTTAACTTATCTCATTTTCAAAATAGCAACAAAATTGTACATATAAATAAATTTTAAACTGAAATTTTGTAACTAACCTTGCGTTAGCCTTTTATTGGGAAAAACATAAAAAGAAGCTACGAGACAATGTTAATTATATTTTCTTTATTATTAAGAAATAATGTCAGAATACCTAAATTATATTGTTTTCCCTTATAAGTTATATTATCGTGTCTTTCCTGACCAATAGCGATATCATAAAAAATTAAGCTTATATCACCAAATAATGTCATTAAGTGAAGAGTAACAAAATATGTTGGACCGCATAGTCAGTTAAAATGTTGAAGTAGCAAACTGTAAAGCGCCAGACACAATCAACAATTCACATATTTCTTGTTTGTTTCACAATTCTTTCTAATTGCCTTCATGTTGATAATTGTATTTTATATTATATTACCATACAAATATTTACTAACTTACTTAAATATTTACCATACAAATTTTTCTAGCATCAAATTTTCAAAAATTAAAAGATATTAAGTATGCCACACAATACACAGTATAGACTCACAATAACAGGGTTCTCTACACACTTAGGTTCAAGTAAACATTTAAATGAACATAAATTTCTCTTAAATATTTACAAACCAAAAATATATAAAATGGTTTTTCACCAAATAAATATATTGCCTATCGTATCTTTTATAAGCACAAAAATATTGTAAATTTTGCAAAACTATGATTTTTAGAAACGGTATTATATTTTAACGATGAACTTCTTACAAATTTTTTTTTAATTCAACATTTCGAACAATAGGATACTGTAAAGTTTTATTTAGATTTCAACATTTTAGAAGAAAGGATGGTATACATTATTTTTCGGTATTTTCAAGAACATTTTATAAACAATTTTAAAAAACGTTTGGGTAATTCGTTGCTCTTTCAATTGACATCCCATATAGTAAATCCTCATAATATTTAAGCAATAATTTTTCAATTTTTTTATATGTATTCAACAATTCATTATTAATTTTAAATGAAGTCATCTTATGTTATATTTAACAGTAAATTACGCATTGCCTTGAAGAGGAAATGCAAAAACCGCAACTTTGGGGAATATATAAATCAAATTATGTACGTACGAAAGGATACGTCCGGAAATTGTAAGTTTAAATGTATAACATCTGAAGATGATATTGGTAGACGAAATAGATTCGGATATTAGTTTTACATGTATCATAATTCAATTTCTCTTAAAGTATGGCCTTAGTTATTTTTCCCTAACTTTTTGTTACTTTTGAACTCACATAAAAGTTACTTTTTGAACTTTTACTTGTATCAGGTTATTAAAGTCGTATATTTAAATATATTAAACAATATGTATTTTTTGTTTCATTTCAAACATATCGTTTTTAGGTTCTCTATTTTTTAGTGTTTGCAAAAACTAAATGGATAGTTGTGAATACCCAGAAAACATAATCACGCACGCATATATGAGTTCATGTGCGGCTACTTTGAGGAACTGCGATCTCTATTACATTCAGTGAACTTATCATATTAGGTACAAAGTGTATGGAGTAAAATCAGATATTATTAAACAATCGGTTGAACGGAATTTTAACAACATTTTAACGTTCTATTAATGGTTATTAATTTAATGTGTCCACAAAAGTTGACGTTATCTTAATCTTAATTAAAATAAAACATGAAAGAAATAGCGGCACTTTAGGTACAGGGCAGTGGTAAGAATAGGACATAGAATGAATTTTCATTTGCAGATTATAATGGATAATGTAATTTTAGTCAGAATTTAAACAGAGATATAGATTTTTCAGCTATATGTTTCATAATATGAAAATGCACAAATGGTCAAGCCATTTGTGTGTACAGACACATATATATATACACACAAACACAATTGCTTGAAATGTATCACATAATAAACAGATGTAATATTCAACTTTTTGTATTATATATATATATATATATATATATATATATATATATATATATATATATATATATATATATATATATAAATATATATATATATATATATATATATAAATATATATATGTATATATATATATACATATATATATATAACATTTGAAAGGAAAACATGCAACCTTACTAAATTTATTGCTAATATAATAAATAACCACTACGACAAAAGATGAATTATGCAACTCTTGTGTAAAAGAGGTTAAAAAATTATTAGAAAATTGTATAAATTTTATATATTCGTTAATATTTATCTAAATTGAATTACTTGTTTGTTTAATAGACAGTTAAAAATTAGATATTTCAAAAAATTATTTGTGGGAAGTGAAGTTTATTGATATCGAGTGATGAACGTACTCCAAAACCTAATTTGGAATTTAGTGCTTGTTTGTTTATAAAAGCTCACATATACAGTCAAATACGTCTTGTCACTGCAACACTTTTGTTTGTCAACATGTCTCACGTGGAACTAATTTTGCTAAATAATTTTGCTTTATCCCTTTTTTCTTCTCAATGACAAGACAAATGTGGTGTCTTAACAAAAGTGGGAGCTACAAGCTTGTGTTTAAATTAACAGCCAAGCGAATAGTTTCAATAAAGCATGTCACTCAAATGTTTGTGTGTGTCGAAGGGATAAGGAATTTGGCGAGATTATGTTTAGTCAGCAGAATATTAGAATTTAGTTATACGAAAAATTTAAAATGATGTTCAAAAACTTACTCTATTACAAATATGTACTATCGAAAATCGAAACATTAAAAACAGTGGACAAAAAAAACAGGAAAAACAATTTAAAAAAATGACCATGTTTCAACATGGCATGGCTGAGGAAACGGGAGATAGATGAAATTAAGTTGCTTGTTATGAGGGGAAGAACTTGTTCAACGGCCTTTGGAAACATTTATAGAGGGAGAGCTTTTGGTATCTAGATTGAGTTGAGTCTGAAGTTTTGTAGCTTGGGCAGAAAAAACTTCATAAAGAAATGACAATATGTCGATTGCATCGATCACATATTTCCATCCATTTAAGTTACAACCTAAATTGAGAAATTTGTTCTTATTTTCTACAACTAAAAATATAATGGATGCAAAAGTTTGGGAAGCGTTCTATTTCTTAAAGCGTGTCTCAGTAAGAACTGATCAACACACATCTCCACATCAAAGCATCCAAACGAATTTAATTGTACAAGAATCGATCTAAACCAGAGAGAAAATAGTGTGGGTGACATTTTGAAGAAACTTTTTCAACATATTACGTCGTGGCTTCTTTCTTATTTTTTTTTATCTTTATTCATAAGGAATAAACACAGTATTAGTCCTTATTTATCCCTTAAGCGTCCTGCAGTGTACGCACACCGCGTGCCATTAAAGCGATAGAATTGCGGAGCAGAGGATATCTGTTTTAAATGTTGAGCGATGTAAGTATGATTTCGCGGAAATAACATTTTTTACACTGGTTATTCAATGTTTTTATCAAGTTTTTTTAGGGGGGGTTCTGTTTATAACAATGAAATTGTTGAACGTAAATATGATTAAAAAAATGTGGATTATAAAAAATATTTAGCTGCTGACATAGAAAATATTGTTCAATAATAAAGATCAAAACCAAAGATAATTATAAATTATGTGCATCTTATATTCTCGGAATTCAAAAATAAAAATGTTGCAATGTCCAATAACCAACAACGTACATTTATTATTTTAATGTAATAAATGTTAACCGATAATACAAATAAGCGGTCCCCGTGGAAATTCTGAATTTCAAAAGTATAAATACACAAAAACCTATTAAGTACGAGTGCACTCCTCTTAGGAGTGTCTGTATTCCAATTTAAGTATATTACAGGCGTAAGGAAAAAAAGGGATTTTCTAAAAACTATGAGATAAAGAACTATGGGCATTGGAAGACATTACTGAATGAAATTGTTTTAGTATCTTTATAATTTATTCTTACATTTGTTATCCTTCAGAACTGAAAATAATTTTTTTCTTTTTTCTAAATTTTGCGAAATATCAAGGCTACTTTTTTTTATTATAACTTTTAACGTCAAACAAGTTTCTGAAAAGAAAAAACACTCTAACCGGAGGACGAACGGACACGTGAGGAATTATATACGGGTATATTTTATTTCCGTTTGAAGTACAAAAAGTTATAAATATAAGAAAAAAATTCTCAATCAAAAATATCAAGTATTATGTACATATAAATGAGCATTTACCTTAAATACTTGTTTATGGTGACATTTATCAAGTAGATGATCTTAAAATATTTTTTACACGGGTATGAAGTATTTAATGTACACACAATATAAGATTTTGAACTTCCATTTAATATGTTTTAAAATCTATCATACTATTTCAAGCCAGGAAAGAGGTAGATCCAGAAAATTGTCTCCTAATTTTCCAGAAAGTGTATAAATATGAAAATGTAATTTCGAAAGGTAAAATGTTTATTTTTTATAAATTATTTCCGTGTATCACAATTATGTATAATTTATTCATTAAATTAATTTTAAAATAGCAGCAAATGAACTAGATAAAATTGTAAATTATTACGATATTAGAAATCTGAACCCAAAACCTTTCAACAGAAATTAAAAACAACTTAAATCGTTCATTTATTATCCGTAGAAACTTGACATATGTGATATCCATATGACATGTATTTTAGAAAAAGTGATTGTCAGAAATAATTTTGCACTCGTTTATTTGTATATTTCAATGTATTTGATAGTGAGACTATAAGTTAGTTTACAAGATGTTAGTTTACAAGATGTTAGTTAACAAGACGTTAGTTTTCTTTAATCACTCGCGAATGACAGATAACTTACGGCGACTTTTCAGCTTAAGCAATAGAGAAATCTCTTGTTAGTAAAAAGTCAAATAATATTGCAGTCTTATATTTCAAACATTTGTGTAATGATAAATACTATTATTGTTGCTTTACACTACTTGCACTATTGGATTCTTTAATTAACAACTAATTTATTAAATAATTAATTTAAATATACTTATAAACACAAGGAGCCCTGTCTCCCAAAATTACTTAACAAAAATTTAACTAGGATTCGCGAAACTTTTACGTAATGACATAACATAGATGATTACAAACATGACTTTTCTGTAGAACGCAGGTACATTATATAAATACATATTAGTGCTGAATCAGTAACTCTAGCGTATTTTATGCGTATGTCAGTAACTTCTAGCATATTCTATGAGGGTATCAGTAACTTCTAGCATATTCTATGTGTATGTCTTCAAATGGAAATATTGATAAAATTAGCAAAGATTTGATACATTTCATGTGTCGCTAAAATATCGCCTGTAGAAACTTGCTGCTTAACATATACTAAAACATGAAATAATATATATTTAGTGCAATTTAACAACAACAATATTAAATATTATCAGAACATATGCAGGCTGTAAGCCTTGCCATAATTATACGGAGAATAATACTGGGATTAGTTATTTATTAAATTTGTGTTTATATCTATACTTTAGCATATAGTCCAACCCTTTATATAGAGCAAGTTGGCGAGACCAAAATCTTCCAAACCGAATTATTGTACTATGTCTAAAAGTATAAAAATATATTTTACTCCATATATAAGCCAGTCATAATACCATATAGGTAGATTATACATATATATATAGACGTAGCGTTGACGACTGACCATAAGTCGGCTATAACAAACGTGTAAGATCCATTATAATAATTGTAAAATGTAGTATTATTCATTATAATATTATTTCATTGTTTCTGCAGATCCAAAAGAATCCGTTAATAAAAATTTCATTTAAAATGTTTAGCTGTGTTCTTGCCTAAGACGCGAGCCAATGAATAGGCTCACAAACAAATGGACAAACATTATCATTATGTTCCGCTAATTTTTTTTTCCTAATTATCTTCTAGGCACAGAGACGCTAGTTATAACGCTAATTGCTGGTTCAATCGCTAATTGCTGTCACGGAGTAAGAGTGAAAATAATAAATTAAAATGATTTTCTAAAGTATGTCACTGTAATATTTTTATAAATATAGAATGCAAGAATATTATGTATATACTGCCATTAACAACATTATCGTTATTAAAATACGATGGTTACCAGTTACCATTTAAAGTTGAGGAGTCTCAAGTGACGATATATCCACCTTATCTCATTTGGCGAGTGCATTATACAAAGTATAATTACAAATACTTACATTAGTAAATAGATCTTCAAAATTTCAATTTTATGACGATTTTTAAGCTTTTTTCTGACAGGTATGTGGGAAGAAAAGAATTAATATGGAATTTTTCTATAAAGTTAGAAGTAAACAAAAATCATAGCCAAGACTGCTTATGTTTAATTTATTATAATTTCATATTATTCGAATTTAATGTGTTCTTAACATAATTAACAGTAATCATCACGGACAGGAAATTAAGAAATGAAATAATTTTAATTAATTCAACCTTCTGTACTTAATTTAAATACACGTAGTTATAAAATTATATAGAATCAAAAGCATCTTAATATCCCTCTTCACCAGATTTATTGGTCAAAACTCAAGTCATTAAAAGTAGATTGATGAGTGTATACCAGTACATATTTTTTTAATACACAAGCAGATAAGGTTCTTATAAAATTCTTATAAAGTTATTTTGACCTTTAACGTTAGATAAGTAAATAGCTTGAATCAATTAATATCGGAATTTGTTCTTCTGACTACAAATAAATAAGAACAATTCACTTTAAAGGACCTTGAAAAATCTCCATCAAATTGAATCTTAAATATTTATGTACCTTTTAAACATTAAGTAGAAAACTTAATGTTTAAAAGGTTAATACATTCTTGGAATCAGCACAGTGAAGCGAAGATTAATGATCTGTAAATACTCAGTGTTTGGCAGTGTAGATGACAGTTCTATTAAGCCCATTTAATAGGGTAGATAAATATATTTTGGAAAATAATTAACAAAATTAAATGTTGAAAGGGTTGACGAAAATCTTTTGAAAATTTCCTTCTCTATAAATAACTGCCATTGTACATGAATCAAAAACATACGCTGTCATTGTGTATGAAATATCTCGCTTAACTTATGTTAAAAGAATGGTAAAGTTATAAATGTCGTTTGCTCCCACGTCGTATACAAGCGTAAATTAAAATATATTTTTCTCATGCATTTTTGAAAGGGTCTAGAGCTTTTTTCATTAATTAATTTTTAAGACTGAAAAACTAATTTGGAAAATATTTTTTCCGCTTCAGCAAATGGGATTGTGTTAAAAAGGTTCCTGTTTTGAACATTTCGGAATAGTATAGCTTCGTATTCTTCGTTCTTCTATACCAACATACATATTCACATTCAACATACTTCGTAGGTCAACAAAATAAATGTATGTAGCAAATAAATGAATAGAGCCAAACTTACAATCGACTATACAAATTGACAAAAAAAGCAATTTGGAGTCACTATAATAATTCAAATTAAACTAAATGTCTAAATATGTATCATCATCTGTATATCCTAAAGTACCTTACGTTTGAGATCTAATTATAATTTTTATTTTGGCGAATAATGTCTGACGTATAAGTCCATATTGTGGCAACATCAACACGATCTTTAAGAGAAACGCAATAAATCAGTTTATCTTTTCTGCATCGTAAGGACCTTTATAAAATATCTTATCCCTCTCTAACTAGCCGCCATGCTGCCAACTTACAACATAAAATTACCATTCGATATAAATTTCCGTCGAATCGACAAACGCAAATAGCAAATACTCTGTGATTTGATTATAAAACGCGAATGTTTCTAAACATTTAAATAGATATTAGCTTTGTTTAATTTCTCAAATATTTTTGGTGAATTACATAAAAAGCGCGGCGTTCAATTTTCTGCTCAGTTAGCAATTTACAGTTTCGAAGAGTAAAGAACAAATTAATTACGGAAATTTTCTGTAGAAGAACTTCGGTTGCTCTTGCTTGAGAAATCCCAGAAATCCCCTCTAGTGTAAAAAGCGAGCTAAATAACACACAATGTATGCATTACAACTGGCGATCGTGTACTCTTTTAAAACAAAACCAAATGTTGCTTCCAAAGATCCAAAAAAATAAGTCTTGACGTGTTCAGTAATCGTCATTCAGGACAACCTTCAATAAAATCAAGAAAAATGTTAAACAAATTTATTGTGACACTTCTTTGGTTAAATTTGTCAAATTTGACGGGGCAACTATTATATTCTCATACATAATAGAAAAATAATTTATTATTCAAATTCATTGCCATATGAACTAAATTACATGGCTACTGATGCAATATAATGGCTGGTTTGTAAATTACCAATCTAATACCTACTGTGTCTTGATTTAATGGTCTATTTCCTGATTACTTTTCAGACATAAAACATTATAATCGGTTCATAAAAATGTTAATTTTGTACCACGTTTAATTACTAGTTACATCCTTTAATCCTAGTATGGCGTATACAATTCTGATAACCTGTGTATTATTGAGTTTTTCTTAAGATATATTAAGATTTTTAAAAAGACGATAGCATATCCCCTAATCTATAGAAATATCATTCATTCTCAATAAGGTAAAGCTCAAGTTAAAGGTATGCAACATTTGAAAAATTATAATATGATATCAGTCACTCGCATAGGTAACTTTAGGTCAAACATATTATTGCCTTATCTGTCAGCTCAAATATATCCACTAGAATACAAGTCATGAAGTTAATAAATAATTTTCGTGAATGTCACACCACCTCAGAGATAATTAATAGTGCTTTTCCTTATGGAACACTGCTCATTTTTTATTGACCAACCAACAGACGCTACGTTAATCTTACTGATAATCCTAGCTTAACACATCGAGAAAATTATGGAGATCACAAATAATCATTTATCAGATGATATTATAATGAGATTACATTATAATTAAGAAATTCCTTTCAATAAAGTAAGAAAAATCTATTAATTAATTTTATTCCAGATATTCACTTTGATAGGAATAAAAGATATTTACAATTAATCTCATATACATTGTTACCGCACATGATATAAACCTTTTTGGTCGCTCACATTATCTGGTGCTAAAGCTTCTCTGAAAGTTTTCCATTTTGGTTTCTAAAACTTCTCGATTTCTACTTCTATCGTTGATTTATTACTTTAAGTCGTTTATTTATTACTAAAAAAACTTGGAGAAACTTGATATATAAATCTGATTTCAAAATATACATTGCAATTATCAATTAAATACAGTTTTATAGTTAATTTTACGTTATCTTATCACTAAGACTTGTGAAGCAGTTTCGTTTTTGACGGATGCAAAACTGTGTAAATACTGTTGTAAACTAAAATTTTTACTGCGAAAATAAGTTTGGTAGCTAAAATATAATCTTAATTCTAAAAATTGTCTTGATTTAATTTATTCTTAACTGAGAGAATAATGAAATTACTATCAATATGATGTTTGATTATAAATTATTTAAATTTTTTTTTTCGAAACTGAAAAGTGGTTATCATCTTTTTGTTTATTGGAAAATTTCAAGGAAAAATAACTACTTTAAAAAGTACGTATGGTATAACTCATTTCTATGATTTGGCATACCCATGAATTTACGACCTAGAATTGAGTAAAAGAACTTCAAACCATAGAATATATAAAACCTGGAAACCAAATTTCCAATATAAAATAATATTCTGTATTGAATTAAAAATATGGATGGGAGGAAATAAACTGTCTATATAGGTCTATTTAAAATTAAGTTATTTCCACACGTCTAAAATATATTAATTGAACTATAAGCAACGATGAAAAATATCTTTTTTACATATCGTTTCCACATCAATAATCTACGACTTTCTACCTTAGATGTTAAATAGTTCTAGAGCAGAAACTGAATCTATGTGGACAAGCAACTTTCAATCCTATGACAAATGACGTAGGTTTTAAAATATGTTTCAGTTTCTACTTGGTGAATAAGCTGTTTCCAATCAGAACTCTTTGGATTACTGATTTGATAAACGGGTCAAGCCAGGTGTTAAATATTTCTAGAGCAGAAACTGGATCTATGTGGACAAGCAACTTTCAATCCTATGAAAAATTAATTAGGTTTTAAAATTTGTTTCACTTTCTACTTGGTGAATAAGCTGTTTCCAATCAGAACTCTTTGGATTACTGATTTAATAAACGGGTCAAGCCATGTGACTAAAAGGAAGCCACAAAAAAAGTTTAAAGTTATCTGCACACAACTACTTTTATCTGCACATACAAGTAGTTGTATGCAGATAACTTTAAACTTTCTACTGGAATACAATACGTGAAGGTTTGTCGACGTCTCTAGCATAATGAAGATATTGTAGCTAAAAGAATAAAAATAACAGAGCCAAAAAATAAAGGAGATTTAATCGACGACTGCCGTGACATACGACATTTTACCTAAACTATTTATAGTACAATCTTATGAATACAACGGTAATATTCTATGTAAGTCGATTTTTTAGATGCTAGCTTAAGTGTCATTTCAGATTTTAGCTGAAGTGTTATTTGAACTTTTATCAGAGCAAAAAGGCACAAATAAATGACAGTAAGCTCACTGCGCCACATCTAGCTGTAGAGGTAAGAACTACCATGTAATATTAGTTTTGACTTTCTATGTCTGTATATTTACAGGCAGTAAAGGGAGATAAAATCAAAGGTACATTATAATGAAAGTTATCATATTTTGCATTTAACTGCTAAAGTTTTGAATTTAATATATTATACATAAGGCAATGAAAACGCCAATGGAATTATCAACACAATCAAATGTATTGTTTAAGGTGGAGAGTTAAAATTAATTTCAACTCTTCAGTTTTGAACTCTTGAATAGCATAATGAACCTTAGCTATATTATAGGCAATTTTTATGACATGATTTGCTATTAAAAAAGCAAATTTAGTCCTAGAAAAAAAAACATCTAATATAACTCATATTTAAATTAACAAAGTCGTCTATTGTAATTCATGTTTAAATAAACAAAGTAGAACATTTATTCTATGTGGTTTATTAAAAACTATATGTCAAAAAATAGCAAGCTTTTTCTCATTTTTTTGTTAATTACCCGTATGCCTTAAATGGAATCAAAAATTTAAATCAGATTCTGAGTAACAGAAAATATTCATATTCATTGCTGCTTATAATTTAATTTAAAAGCAAAATTTTATTAATTTTCGTCAAAATATTTATTATTCGACTATTGTTTCAAATTTTCCCAATTTTATTTTGGGTTATTATATTTATATTATATTTCATAAATATTAAAAGTTTATTTATATTAAAAATATACAAATTCATTTTGTTTGTGGTTTCGTAGTAAAATAAGCAATCCTTAAAATTTCGTCAAACTTGTGGATAAAAGAAAAATATTTTTTTTATCTTGCAATAATAACCAGACCAAATGCAATATAATTTGTTTATAAATTTGATTCTGGTTTTTAAGCTGATGATTAAAATTCACCCAATCATCTTTGATATTTGTGAAACCAACCAATAAGTTATGCTAAAAATCTTCTTTTTTTTTAAATTTCTTAACGAAGACCCAATTATATAATTAAATGATGGGCATTTCTCTATTTTAAACCATTTTCTGGAGAAAAAATTAATTCAAATTATAAAATATCTTGAACACATCTAAGTCGGTTGAGGAGGTTTGAAAATTAAATGGTCTCTGTCGAATTTATGAGGTCATATGTAAATATATTTTACAGTAAATACTGTGCTAAAATTGTTAAGTGCTAAAATTGTTTATTATTTTTTATAAGTCATTAATTAATTTGCAATAAATATTACGATTTGCGGTCACAGTTAGTTCTTATTTAAGGTTTGTAATTAAATTGGAAAAAAGCACTTTATTTTGTATAAAATCGATGTCAAAACATATTTAAATTAAATATAGGAATTTGCCTACTTATTTTTTCATCCATCATATTTATCTTCAAAAAAATGGTTTTCATGGCTAAAGCAAAGTATAAAATGATAAGCATATAGTTCGTGTAGTACAAAGTATAAAATGATAAGCATATAGTTTCGTGTATAAAATGATAAGCATATAGTTCGTAAGTACATAGTTTCGTGTCTTTTACCTCCATGAATTTTAACTGAAGCAGAGATATGTTCATGGCAGTTCAATTGAACTGCAAACATCAGGCCTTTTTCATCTTTGCTAACTCCGCCAATTCCGCCTAAACGATTGTACACATACTTACAGTGCGCTTCGTCAGTAAATGTCTGCTTGTACATCCTATTTTTCGATTTGGATAGTTGCATTTTACCTAACTTCCTACTTTCACTGCCAACAGTCTTCTGTTTTTTTATTCTATATGTATTTTCTTATTATTCTTTTATGTATTTTTTATTCACATATCAGTGCACAGTGATGTGGAAAAATCAAGACTCGAAATAAAATATTCACTACACCTGATATCTGATTTTCGCTTTCTAGTAGTATAATTTAATTGAAATCATAATTATAAGTTAAATAAATTCTAAAATTATTTAGTTCCGCTATTATTAATTTTTAATTTTTAAATAAAATTTATGCATCTTTGGTAAGATAATTTTTAATAGGGCAACAGTTTTTTAAATTTTTAAATTAATTGAAAATACTATGGATTTTAAAATTATCTACGGTAGCTGCAATATATTTTTGTGTCATAAATATGCTGGCACCGATATTGATAAAAAATAGTACACAAATATCTTTATAACGCATATGAAACACGTCATGGAAAATAAATAGATGAAAATATATTTTTCCAATCTTCCGATACATAAAATAATTTAACGGATTTCTAGCTACTACAATGTGAATTTGAGTGACGATTATGTACTTCTATTAAAAGTGACTTGAGGAATCTAATTTGATCCTTTCCGTGATAGTTTGATGAATGTGGCCTAACGCCTAAATATGTATCTTCAATTCATTTAAACTTGTGATAAATCAGATATACTCTTAATCTTTTGTAACCCATATATAACCAAAATTATGATTGCATACTCCAAATCACTTTAATTTCTACTTCTGAATACGAGTTAGCAAGTCAACTCTCCTTTTCAATCTTCTATTTATTTTCTTACTAATTGGCTATATTTTCTTGTTTTATATTTTTAAAACGCATATCTGTTAGGAAACTAATTTTCCAGTCGATACACTGAATGACTTTTATTACCCTTTTTCGATAAATACTTATCAATATTATGTAATTATACAGCGCCCTTGAAACAGAGTTACATTTTTATTATAAAAGATGATAATTTTTCAACATGTCACTGAAATCTTATTATGAGTATAAAAGAGTATATGATAATTAAATTTAAGGTCGCATTAACACTTTTCTCGTTTTTAAAATTCATAGGTTTCCTATTGCCATATTAATTTGATGAATGAAAATAGACTACACCTTGCTTTATACTGCACATTACCACACATACTGTCTATTCTAGAGTTAATTTTAAATTTCTTACTCAGTCGATATATCAAAGAAAAAATAACATAGAAATCTCTGATAAAAAAGTTAGCAATATACTAATGTCATAAACTGTTTACTATTAATATATCATGAGTGATGCTTTCATTGTTTCATTATATACGGATTGCATATATTCTTAACTTAGATAATGGTAATCACCGCCTCCGAGAAATGAAAAAAATAAATACGCTTAAATTAATTGAGACTTCTTTACTCGATTAAGTTTAAATTTAACTATAGTCAATCGAAATAGCTATAAGCATTTTAATTTCACTCCAAACAAATAAAATTTGTTAAAAATCGAATAGTTACTCTGTTAGTTACAGAGTTCAAAATGTTCGATTTTTGACTACATAAATTGTAAATGTACATTAATACACATTTTTCTAATACATAGCATAATATAGTCACTATAAATATTTATGTGTTAAGTCACTTAAACCCTAAAAAGAAGCATTTACGTAAATAAATTTCCATCGAAGTTTGTTTTTCTGGCTAAGGCAAATAATAGTAATGAAGTTTTAAGGATTTTCAAAAGTAATTTTCAAGCTTGGACAATAAATATTCAAGTACAGACAGTTTATCTTTTAAAAGCTTAACACGTTATTGAAATAAGCTTATTCGGACGACAATTTCAAAGTTTTACAAGAAATGATCCTTAAGTACTTAATATTTTACAGTTTAGATGACAGCCCTACTAACGGTACGTAATTAGAAGAGGGTAGGTTCTTTTTGACAATGATTTACAAAGTTTAATGCTTAAAGATTTGTGGGAAATATATTTTGTATGAACGGAAAATATTTAAGTTTTCAATAAGTGTTTCAAGTGATTTAAAGTAGCGTAACAAAAAGGCGCAATACGAGTACATAAAATGTAACTTTTCTATTTTTTAGTATATCGCCGTTTGTTTTTTTTATACTACTAAAACTATGGATATGAGATATAAATTTTGCTTGATTGCTCGTAACACGAAAGCCTAAATCATAAAAAAAATGTATGACATATTTTTGGCACGGATTGATAAAAAATATTTTTCTATACCCCTTGATGTAATATTTTGTTAAAAGTACCATTTGCCAATTTAAATAGTGAATTACACATTTGTTTGAATATATCAAAAAAATATTTTAAAAAATTATAAATATATTATATGTCTTATTTTCTAAATTGAAATTGTTGAAAAAATTTAAATTGCTTTAAATTTTGTAAAACATTTTAATTAATAGGATATACAATCTAACTGAATTAAGAATATAGAAAGTAATTCAAGGAATTATGAATAATTTTTGTTCGACCGCGACGGAGCTCCAAAGGAGGATAATGCATTTAAGTTGTATGTGTGTACGTTCGTTTCTATGGACCTCCGAATATTTTAATTTGAACTTTCTTATCTACTCATGTAAAATTAATTAAATGAAATTGCAGTCAATAATGTTGCATTATTTCAGAATAATCAAAGCAAATAATTAAATTATATCGATCACAAAATAATATATTAATTATTACTTAGAAGACATGGTACGCTTAATCGATGAAATCAGATTTGTATTGTTGCTCATTTAATTGTAACAATACAAATCTGATTAATAATGTAAATACTTTGTTAAAAAATTAGGAAAATGGTGAAACATATCTGAGAGCATTATTTTTTCCAACTGCATTAATTTTTTTTCTTTTTTCAATAATATTGAGAGTAAGGAACCCGTAGCCAGAGCCGTAATTATAGAATACAAAATTTTGTACATTTTCTACGCAGTCGTTTCCATTTTTTTTATAAATTTCTCAGCATTTATTTATTTAGGCGTATCTACATAATTGATCACAGTACATGCAAATAACGTAAAAAATAATATTAAGTACAATATATGATATATTAAGTATCTTCTTCATGCACATGCACACATTCATATAAACATATATGCACACAGTTATGCATTATGAACACTCTGTTCAAGAGACCAATCTAACTATATTTACATGGTATTTATCAATACTCCTATCGATCCTGGGAATAATCATGGAGACTTACAATTTCGTCCGTTAGTGCATATATTCGAATTTAGCAATTTATTTCGACACAACTCCACTTTTACTAAGATATGATCAATAAGGTTTACACACATACTGAAGTATTATATTCGTATTATTAATTTTATTTTAATTTCTAGTCACTAAAATGATAAACCACATACAAAGCTACAATTTTTTTAAAAATAACAGCTTTTTAATGTGTTGCTACTGAGAGCACATCATCCCTATTCCACTTTATTACAGAAGTGATAATGGGCCGTTATTACTTTAAAAGGTACGCTCAGTAATTGTTCGGATGAAATATTCAGATAAGCAATGTAATTAAATTTTCTCGTGACAAAAATCACTGACGTTTATCTAATTTTATACATATGGACCTTAATTAACGAGAGCACGTCATCACTGTTCGATTTTTTTTGTACAAGTGATATACAGTAAAGGGTAGGCTCAGTAATTGTTTTGATTACATACTCAGATGAATAATGCAATTTATACCGTGAAAATAATCACAGAGAGATATATAATTAGTAGAAAAGTTTATATGGGAACGAAAAATTTTGTGATTCTTAGGAAGTATATATAATACTTATGAAATTCATAAATTCTAATATGCACAAATGATTCATAATGAGAACAAATTGCAAAAAAAATGTCTTAACATTGAGACAATGGTCTATTTAAATTGAGAAAAGAGAAAAAAAACATAGTCAGTAAAGTAACTCGAAATAATCTAGAAATCTAAATAGGTTTTAAATGTAAAGTAAATAGACACAATGACACTAGTGTAGTTTAATATATGTTTTGACCAATACTTACTTATAGTTGTTAAAATGACGATGTCATATTAAGCTTTATTAGTGACATTGTGTCTATTTAGTTTATATATAAAATGACACATATTTAGGTTTCTAGATCAGTTTAAATTATTTTACTGGCTACGTTTTTTCCTCTCTTCCGTCTAACTTTCTTACAAGAAAATTGATATTAGGTCAAAGTTAACCGGATCTTTGAAAGAAGCAACGAAACAATTAATTAGCTTGTCCTATTTGTACTTTGAGTACCTTTTAAAATTTGTTGTTTTGTTACCAAACTCTTCTTTATAATACTATATATCAAAGGAAATTGCACATCGAAATAAAAATTTACAAATGCCTAAATAAATATTGTGGAATTTACTTGTACAGTATAAATATGTTCCAAAATATACCGATTTATTAGCTTATAGTTTTTAGTACCTAGTCTAAAAAAATATAATTTAGTGTCTAGTTTTAAAATATCATTATCAGATTCCATTACTTTTGTCTGAATTACATTTATAGGTATTTGGTTGGCATCTTGCAAACTCTCCACTTTTTCCAGCAATATCTGGGATGTTCTAAAATTTTCTCATGCGTTTCTAGCAAGATGTGTGTAGAGCGCAGTATTCAATTTTCTAATGAATTAGCACTAAAGTTTTTGATAAGTAAAGATTTCGAAAAATTAAGAAATTTCAAAAAGAGAAATTAAAGTCTAGTGATACCGTCTAGGGCGAGAGCAAGTAAAGGAAAAAGCATTATTTACAACAACTTGAAGGTGTACTTTTTTATAATACAATCAAGAATTGGTTTCAATCATTTGAAATTTGTCTTTATTTCATCGATAATCGTGAGTTAAGGCGGCTTTCTTATCAATGTAAAAAAATAAAAACAATTACTTAAATAGATTAAAGGTTAAATTTTCTGGTCTGGCAGAGTTAGAGTCAAATCTCAACATAAATTTTGTGGTTTGAGAACGAAGCAGAAATGTTCTGTTTAATACATAAACTAACAACGAGGAACTAAGGTGGCCCGTTTATTAGTTATTGACATAATTATCTATTCCATATCTAATAAGTTAGAGGTAATGCATTACAATCGATTTACAACAATCCATCTAAATATTTAATTGCAAAATATCTTTAATATTGAGATGGAGTAGGTAACCCGTGTTGTAGAGTTTCAAATTCAAAACTATTAAAACTTTCAAGAAGATATGAACGTACTACCGTTGGTACAGAATTTCTATTTATTTTCAATATGCTAAAGCTCAAGTTGAAAATAAGCAAAATTTGAAAATTTGTTAAGAGGAATTAATTTATTCATATTTGTAACTTCTCCGTAATAATATTTACATTTTATATGCTAATGAAAATATTCATAAACATCACGCCGTTTGAAAGATAATTAACCGCAATTTTTTTATGAAACTATACCGAAGGATCAACCAACAAGGGTTCACTTATAATACTCACAAGTCTAGCTCAATATATCCAAAATAAATGTGAGGATAAACCTCACAGTTTACTTACATTATTAATTTGAATAAAAGTTAGTCGTTTTATTAATACCATTTTACAGAGAAGTTATTAAATCCAACTTTATTTCTCATGCCACCATAAAAACCCTTCTAAATGAATTCAGAAAAATTTACCTATAAAATTTTATTTAAATAGTTAATTTTAGAAGGACTCAGAATATTTAAAATGACTTCCTTCTACTTTGTTATCTTATGCAAAATAGTGAGTTATATTTTCTATTGTTATAATATTATTCCGAGTAAAATTTCCTGAATATCTCTTAAATGTTTCATATTTATGTTCCAAAGGCCTCTTGATTTAGTTTTCTGATATCCATTTATTTCTCTAACAAAATGAATGTAACTTTGTTAATAATTGTTAAGGATAAATAAATATGGTAATATAAAATTCATCATTTTTGTATGTTTGATAATATTAATAATCAACAATTGAATCTAACTTAATTATGCAGAAGAACGTTATTTTCATTCCTTTAAGAGTTAAGTAATATTGGTATCACTCGATAATTAATTAACTTGTTAATTCGTCAATTAAATATTAAATATATTTTTGTATTTAATATACACGAAAAGCGCAACAATACTCCCTTTGTCATATTAAGTACAAGAACTATTTTTAATCACTTTCTTACGTCAGTAAAACTAGTAAGGAACTGATGAATATATCCACATAAATACATACGTGGAATACGAAAACCAAGAACTTTCTTTTTTCAAAGTCACATAAGAAAAGACATATTCTATTGGTTTTAAAGAAAGCCTCCAAATAACACAATAAAAGCTCTGAAACAAATATAATTCGATTCACTCCATACATATAACATTCAAAAATTCTTACCAATGCTTATAATATATGTACAACGAAACCCTAATAAGGTCTCGAGGTCAAAGGAATATAGCCAAAACAATCAAATTATATTACAAAATAGTTGCCGCCCACGACTTTGTTCCGTGAGTTCAATTTATTGATATTCCAACTATGTATCCTTAATCCAGACTTATTAAGTAATAAGATCATAATCAATTTCAACAAATGAAAAAATTATGGGAACCTCTTTGGATTTATCAATTGGGGACATAAGGTAAGAATTAATACATACAAAGATCAAAGTTTCTCTACCAATTTCCCTTGGAGATAATAAAAAGTTATAAACTAGGAATCTAATCAACTTTATAAAAGATGGATGTTATTCCTCAGGAAGTGCTTCCGATTTTGAGATACTACGAAAATGACCTATATATCAGCTTAAGCTATTGATTCGCGTGATTTCATATACGTCCATTTAGAAGTTACGGAATTGTAGTCTCCTGGCATAACATAATTTTGCTTGTTGAAGGTATTTGACGTTAATTTTGTAGAAATTAATTATTCACAATTAAATGAAACTACGTGATGTAGTATTATTTCCACTTTCTTTAAGTTCTTTACCACGACCTAGGTTTCGTTGTGTTACAACATCTTCAGGTGGGCTATTGGCAAAGATCTTTGCTAACAGCAAAGATCTTTTTTACAATCGTTGCTAATAGCCCACCTGAAGATGTTGTAATGCGACGAAACCTAGATCGTGGTAAAGAACTTAAAGAAAGTAGAAATAATGCTACATCACGTAGTTTCATTTAATTGTGAATAATTTTGTTAATATTCGTATAATACTTTTACTTTGTCCTAACTATTTCTGATCTTATACATTTTTTTTAATTCGGAAAACGTTGAAGTCATTGTGAGTACAGCGAAAGAATGTATGAATGAATTAAGTTTACTTCGCACTTGACATTATGGAAAAGTAAATGCTAGCGTTTATGAAGCAGAAATTCGTGTATAAATATTCACCTTCATTTTCCTCACGTGTTAAATTTGGTTGATGTTGTTTTATTATTGTTTTAATAAAAATATACAAGTTCCTTATCAAACTGATGTACGGAAAGGAAATACTCTTAATACGTGAAAATGAATTTAAAAGAAATATAAATATAGGTTTTTGTCAACCCGTTATGTACTTACTATTTAACATTACTTTTATCATGGTTTGCCAGATCTGATTTTTAACATTTGTTATTACTCAGTGTAGTACACACCGAGTTGTGCGATGAGAATATGACTACAATATCGTGCATTTAACTAATTAATGAATTACGCTAAATAGAATGTGTTCCTTTACTGTTAATTAAACTAATAGCGGCACATTCTGTTTTTCATGCGCGGACATAATTTTGTAGCGTTTATGTTCACTGCTTTCGTCCTGTAAATGATAGGATAATTATCTATAATCTCTATTTTAGTCTAGGACGTACTTTATCTTCATGCACAATTTCATTGAAATCCTCTGGGGACTGGAAACATCTTTCACAGGCGAATTTATAAAAAAATTTAATATAATTAGAAATAAAAAACTTTCGGATTTTTTGGGAGTGTCAAAATATGTAACATAAATAGCCGTATTTTTTGATTGCGTTGATTTGGAAGCTTCATTTTTTACGGCGCCAAGGAATCGTAGACCTAAATATTTGATATCACAAACTTGATACCTCTTATGTTACAATTTGATATCTTAGTATTTGATACGACTACTTAATAATTGATTTCAGGTTGATACCGCCACGTATGGCTGTAAAAATGGCTTTGACAGACAGATGGACAACGAAGTGATCCTGTATGGTTTCTTTTTTTTCTTTTGAGATACGCACCTCTAAACTTGGCGTATTATGTGATATAAGCTTCTTCTTAAATAACATTAATTTAGCTAAAGAAACTATTCAGCCTTCTGCAATGAATTATAGAAGAACTTTTTAAGACAATGATATATTTGGTTTTAAAATACTTAGCAATAAAGTACCTTAAACTATAAATAAATCATGTCGTAAAACAAATTCGAAGTGTTAGCAACATTACGTAACAAAAACTTTACTCAAATCCCTGAGAAATATGAACTCTCCTGGAATAAGTATAATTGCATAATTGTTTAATTGGCAGCTATGAAAAATATGATATAAAATACAAGCCTGAATTATCCTTTAATTAATTGTGATTAGTAATGGTTTAATTCCATACAATTAGCTAGAAATCTCGGAGATTATGAAATAGCTAAAATAATAATATATATAATAGCTAAAATAAGTTAGTAACGTGTGAGCAGTTTTATATATTCCTTTTGAAGAATGCATCTCAAACATAATTTAAACCCAAAATACTTCCAAACTAGTAATGTCACGAATACTTGCATTTGTATTCTCATTCGCAAATATTTGCAGGTTTTTTCAATATTACGATTCACATTCGGAATCGCAAAAGGTTACACCGATGTTTTTCGAATGTGATTGCAACGAAGTTTTTGTATTGAGTTCATTAAGTATTAAATATATTAAGAAAAAGCAATAACTTAAATTTTAATAAATATCTATTTCAATAAGTTATTTCTTGTTCGGAAAATTAAATTGAGTTATTTTAATAAAATACAAACCTATTTCTTAAATATAGCTTAATCTGTAAAACAATTCCCAAAAAAATCGGGTGAGGCTATATCATAGCATAGATAATTTAAGGTAAAATATATATTTCAGCGAGTCGCTCCCATTGTAGTAGATTGAATTGAAAACGATACGGTCCTTCAGCCTACTCTCTTCTCTTTCTAGCCGCTCCCCGCCGTTATCAAAGCATAACTGTACGCCTAGGTGACATCATAGTCTTAAAATTTCCATAACATTCAAATTTAATCCGCTATTACTTTTGGTGGGCACCTATTATTAATTATGTTTATTTGGTATAACCAACTCGTTTCACTTATTATCACATGAGAAAGAAAATAGGAATTTAAATATATAGGAAAGGAGATACAGATACATCAAAAGGCCTGAAGCAATTAAAATATTAGTAGGTATGTAAGTAAATAAGTATACCTGTAGACAGATTCAGACTGAACGTCAGTTTGTAGGTAAGTAAGTACATAACGTAATATACAAACTAGTATATTAATAGGCAGGTAAGTATATATATATATATATATATATATATACATACATATAAAAATATATGTACATATATATATATATATATATATATATATATATATATATATATATATATATATATATATATATATATATATACATATTCATTAAACACCGCAAAAGTCTGTTTGATTTTCAATAAATGACATATTTTGATATTATGTAATTTATATTATTTGGGAAACTTGGGCACCAAAAATTAAAAAATTAAAAATTTTTTTACAGAAAATTGGACCGACTTCAAATTACCAGCGATTGAAAAGCACATTGAAAAGAATAAAGTAATGGAAATACGAACACAGAATTGGAACGTCTTGCAGTACAATAACGTTTCAAAAATGAGTGTAAATTTATTTGAGAGAGGGCTGTGTTTAGGTTAGGCAACAACCATAAACTTGGCCTTGAGTCATTTAAATTACATTTCTATATCTATAATGGAAATAGTACAATGGAACAAATGGAAATAGTATGATGGAACAAACTGCACTTCTTATTCTATCGCAGTGACGCCGTACGTTACACCTATCTATCTGTATCGGTTTGTATATGATAGCTTATTTTTGTCAGAAACTGCACATGGTATCGTATTAAAAAATGGTTTTACACGTATTTGGTATTACATATGTAGACTAAAAAATGGTTTCTAATTTAACATTATGGAAATATTATGTTTTATCATTAGTTATTTGGTTACAAACATTTACAGTTAGTTATAATTACTGATATCAGAGCAAGTGGATTACGGCCATCATTTAGAAAACTACGCGCTTTTATGTCGAGTATACTGATAGTGGGAAATTTCACTATGTCTTAATGAAGGCAGATTACTGCAAGTCGGATTTAGTGAGTCTAACTTTTTATCGTTATTAATATCATGAAAAGTCACACGGTAATTTGAATTCGGCTTGTAAAACTAATTTTTAAGATTTTAAATTATGTAACGTAAGAATATAAACAATATCACATGAAGCATATAAGAATAAAAGAAATGTCATAACTTGAAGTCATATCGTATTTCTTAGTGTACATATATTTAACTCCCTTGCTTAAAGTTTGCTGCTGCTATCTGAATAAAGATAGAAGTTAAATAACTTATAGTATACACTCATAATTTTAGTTACATATGTATTGCGAAAGATTGAACTGACGACACATATTTAGGCGTTATGCTATACTTTTCAAACTATCATTGAAAGTTAAGTACGAATCAAATTAAATTCCTCAAGTCGCTTATTTAATATTAGCTATTATAGTGCAATATTCTATTAAAAAACTTCGCTCAAATAACATCGTAGTAGCTTGCAGTCTGGTAGATTATTTTATTTCATAGATGATTTAAAAAAAATATCTTTCCAATCACGTGTACACATTACTGCATATTCGATACAATTTCTCGTTATCCTGAATAAAAAATATCGGATATCTTAACTCTTTCTTAACCGTGTAAAATTCTTTTCAGGACAATAAATTCCCTATTAATACACGTGGCTGCTGCTCACAAATTATAAAGCAAAGAAAAAAAGGATAAAGTTTGATTGCACTTTGCCAGTTTATTAAAGATGTTGTCAATCATATGGTAAAATGTTTGCAGTATTAACCGAAATACAATTCACTAAATTGAACGCAGAGGTCATTTTGGCAAACACATTCGATGACATTTACGACGGTCGTGACTGCCCCAGCTTAAGCGAAAATATCCATTACTCGTGACAAATTTTTCCTCCCTAATTAAAATAAATGTCGTGATACTAAATGAAACAATTTTCTTTAGCTGGAATGAAGAGTATTACAATAGGTTGAAGCTAGTAGGTATCAACGCAGAACCTATTTTCGAATTTAGTTTGAAAATATTAATGGCAATTCTAAGTGAAATCAATCAGATCCCATTGATTTTTTTTGGTTTGCTGGAAGTATCCATAATATGGTTATTTCTATACTATTTAAAAATTTAACAATATAGGTGCCAACATATGGCACTAAAATATTATCTTGGATGTACCCTAAATATATTGAAATTGATTCCATTTTTATTAAGTTTCAAAATTGTGCTATGGTCCCAATAAAATTGATCTCACAAATTTGTATGAACATAATTTTTAACTAATAACAGCGAAAATGTATAATTATGCAAATTTATTGGCATACCTTAAAATTTTGGTTTGAAAGAAAATAAATAATAAAATATTAAATTGTGCTGCTAGAATACTAAAATGTGATGTCAGTTGTATTGAATATTTTATTCTAATGCATCAATTTTCCACGTCATATGTAAATAAAATATCTTCTTACGTCATTGAACTACAATTAGAAGTTAGCTCAAAAAGCAACAATTTAAATGTATGAATATGTTATACGAACAGACATTGACGGACGAAGCGCGCTTATGTGTACAATGAATACAGTGTACAGTCGCTTCGGCGGAATTGGCGGAGTCAGCAAACATGGAAAAGGCCTAATGTTTGGAATTCAATTGTACAGCCATGAGCATATCTCTGCTTTAGTTAAAATCCATGGACGTAAAAGACACGAAAGTATATATTGATATGTTCATCATTTTGTGTTCTTTTGATGTATGAAAGTAAATTCTTTGAACTTAAATGCGATGTTTAATTTAAGTGGATTTTAACATCAATCGCATGCAAAATCAAGTATTTTCTTTTCATTAAAGTCTAAACATTAAATAATATATGTGTGTGATGGTAAGTTCTAATAATTATTATAAATTAAAAGATGAGTTCTAAAAATATTATCATGATTAGTTCATGCTAATATTTTTAGAACTCATCTTTTCAATTCCATCATCTTCTTTTGTGAGACTAAAGACATATGAACTCATAAATTGGACAGCCGCAATTAATTTTCAAACCACCTTGAAAATTAATTATGGCTCTATTAAAATATGTTCGAGATATTTCATTATTTAATATAGGAAATTTGTTACAAATATAAAAATGGCATTCTTATAAATTATGTAATTAAGGCTTAGTTAACAAACAAATTGCATGATAAAAAGAAAACATTATAAAAAATGATAGACTGGCTCCACAAATATCAAAATATGATTGAAATTTGATGATTCCATCTAAACCATCAGCATAACTAAATAAATAGAAAAACACCTGTTGGTACTATCAACGTAGAATTACGCTGTCGCTGCATTCCTTTGACTTATAATTTTTATTGTATCATATAAAATTAATATTCGAATTTGTATATTAAATAGGATCTGTATTGAATGTTGCTTGGTTCTTAGGACTCGGCTTATTTTTTTTTTTACATAGGTAAACATAGTTTACCATCCTATGTCGCGAAATTCCGTAATGCTTTTCAAGATAACAAAAATGAAGATTTAAAACTCATTTTAACTTCCTATTTCAAACGAAAATTCAGCGCAAAAGTATAACTCGCTAATATTAAAACTGGGTTTAGTAACGATGGTAGAGAAATCATAAGACGGTAGCAGATATACTTGTGTATCGATGCAATACTTTATCGTCGCGCGAAATTACTTTTTGAAAATTATTTTATTAAGATCTCCACTAAGACTGACATTAAAGTGCCTTTCCTCTGTCTTACTCTTTGCTTTGGACAGATTCTTGTCATACTTAACCAAGACAACAACCATACATTACCAAGTTTTAACTATTGTTTGTCGCTTTCCGTGCGCAACTCATTAAACAATCGTCATGATAGAAACATCGGATTTATCTCATTGAACTCGTTAATCGTTTCTCTAAATTTCATTCTCATCTTATATATCGGGTATTTCTTGACTCATTTTCATTTGTTTATAAGACATTTTAATGTTATGTTAGTTGCGAAATGGCTATTTTTTAAACGACTGAAATACGCGGACTGTTTTCTACCCATAATTTTTCTGAATGCTTAAAGAAAATTCAATTCAGACCATTTACATTAGAAGTTGTAAATAAACCCCATTTCATTTTCAAGCTGACTGGACAACACTGGCAACTCATAACATGGCACCACATTAGAGTACTTTGTTCAAAATGACGTGAAATAAAATATTAATGGCGTAATTTTCTCGTAAAGGCGTCAGTACGCAGATTAAACCAGATATCTATCGCTGCCGCTTTTTAACCAAACACTGAGCAATGGTGAAATACGAGTTCGACCTTGGCTCATATTTTCGAAGAGCAAGCGTGCAGTATTTTGCACCCCTTGTAAGATATTTTGAAAATCGGAGTCGCTAACTAATGAAAGATACAACGATTGGAGAAACGCAGTTCAAAGAATGAAGGACCATAAGAATTCAAACGAATACAGGTCGGTACGTTCGACGTTATGGGCAAGGAAAAATGCTGACCGTAGAGTTGACGAGAGTCTTGTTCTTCAAATGGTAGAAGAAATAAAATATTTGTATGAGGTTTTGAAGCACATTGTGGCTAAGTACAATCCTTTTCTGAACTTACACAAAAAATTCTAAGGTAACAAGGAAGTGGAATAAAATCATATCTTTCGTCAAAAATATGCGACAAAATTATCAATATCAGAGCAGAAAAGGTCATAAATTCGATATTGAGACAAAACATGCCAAATATTTTTCCATCTCTTTTGACTCTAATCCTGACATCTCTCACATAGATCAGCTTTCTTTTATAGTAAGATATGTTTCTGAAGACGAAAATTCTGTCGAATGATTTTCAAAATTCATTCCAAATTGTGGTCATAAAGTAGAATACCGGGCTAAAATTTACCTAGATATATTGAAAAATCACGACTTGGATATCGCCAATTCTTGCAACAATGCTAGCAGTATGTCGGAGGCAGTCATGCAACAATGCTAACAATATGCCGAGTGTATATTCTGATCTTCAAGCGAGAATAAAATGAGTGAATCTTGTGATAGATTTCGTTACATGTTCGGCTCAATAAAAATATAATAAATAATTTATATAAATATATGCAACTATAAAAGATCACCAATTTCGGGAAAAAATCTTGTGAAATGCAAAAATACTGCATCAGAAAAGAGAAGCAGACTTTCCGCAAAGCAAATAATAAAATTATTATTTCTGGTAGGATAAGTTAAAAATAATTTTTTTAAATAATTTTTAAGTGTAGCTAACCATTCTTCAGACTTTCCAAATAATTATTAAAAACATATATTTTATTTTTATTTAAATGTGCAAACGATAAATTTTATAGTCCATATATTTCTATAAAACATTCATTATATTTATGTTTGATGCAAGTTGATATTCGGAATTTCCACACAACTGTTTAACACGTTTACACGTGCTTGTTTCCAATATGAAAAAAACGAATAAAAGTATCGATAACACATGAAATATAATTGTTACTAACATCTCTACTTTCACGTTATGCTACAGACAAAACCTTTTTTCTTGAGGAAATGTATCTATTCATGTCAGTCATATTTAATATTTAGATAAGTTTTTCCCCCTAGGCAAGTTCTATGCGCAAACAAAAAAAAAGTAATAGTTTGAAATAGAGGCAAAAAATAATTATTTATATATTTCGGCTTTGTTCATTACTAGGCAGAAAAATAACATTCCTTTACGTCAATTAATAAAAACATAAAAATCAGATTCGACTTATGGTTTACTCGTTAGGCCAGAATATATGCAAACACTAAAATTTCAACAGTTTACAGTTCATATGACACAAATAATAATTAATAATAACATATATTATTTCATTTAAAACATAAAGCTCACTAATCGTCAAATGTAAACTACCAAGCAACTTTATAATCCCATTCCTAAAGTGGCAAATGAAGCAGAAAAAAATTCATTGTTTAGCTCTTCTCGCACAAACTCGTTTAACGACATAAGTTCGTGAAATACTAGTAAACACTGTAGGTATTCATGCTCTATATAAAGCATAAAGTGTTACAAAGCCTAAAACAGAGAGGTGGTCATCGTAATTATTCAATAATTTTAAAAAATGCATGATCAAAAGCGATTCTCGTCGGATTTGAAATGAATTATATCCAACTCTGCCCATTATGTAATCTGAAGGAAGATAATGAGGCTATTATGCGTACATTTTGTTTTATATAAAAATTAATAAGTTGCTAAAAAAATATAAAAGTTGCTTCACGTGGAGATCAGATGATTGTACTGGTTTCCATACTTTTATGTAAAGTGGTAAAGGTTAAAATACGTTACTAATTACATGACCAAGTAGGAACATACATATAAATAACCTTGGAAATTTAAGTCTGATATTTGATAGATAAGAGATGAAATTGTAACAAGGTTTCATCTATGTGTCTCTGCAATATCTACCCTTACGGATTGATTTCGGATACAAGAGGATTTAAAGGGTTCGTAATTCTACTAGCAAGAATCAAAGATTATTATCTCCCCGAAATTTGTTTTCCAATGGAATGCCAGGATGCTGTAACGAATATATTATATATTTAATTAATTCTGTATGTAAGGATGAACACTTTTATAAGAGCTAAACGGGCCAAATATACTTTTTTTATTATTATCGATAATATAATTTTTGAAAGATATTAAGAAATATAGAACAATATATAGTTTATATTACAATATTGTTTATGTTTAATGTCTTATGTAATGAGACTGCTCATTTCAACAGTTGGTACAGAAAATATTATATCATTAAATCGAGCCCGCAATGCCTTTGGAAAAATTAAAAGGCTACTCTGCAATTGTAGCCTTAAATTCACACTTCAAATTTGTCTAATCCAATATTCCATTTAGCCAATATTTCTATATAGAGGCGAGGTCTGGACAAACACGAAAGAAATTGTATACAAATATTCGAAATAAGGGCCTACAGAGGCATGATGTCTAGGTCTTGTATTCAGAAAGTCACCCTTCAAGTTAGATCTTGGATTCAGAAAGTCATAATGAGGAAGTTCTATGTTGGATTATATAGCTGTAATATTATATTTTAAAAACTTTACACGAAGCAGAAATATTCATCCCAAAAAATTAGTTGAAATTTCTCTAATAATTTAATAAAATTCGATCAAATATCAAGGCAAACTTATGCGGTTAGTATATACTGTAATTGACCCATATAGCAAGACAGTACACACACACACACACACATATATATATATATATATATATATATATATATATATATATATAATTATTTCTACACGATGTCTTAAACGATGTGGATTTTACATGGTATTTTGTTATCTTTGAAATTTTTTTTATTTTACATTTGTCTTGATCTAATTGGGATAAGAAAATACCATTTCTATTTAACAGTCTATAAAGAATAAAATTTGGCAATAGGAAAAGCAAACGCAATCATTTAATAAAAATTATGATGCTATATATAGGGTATACGTGATACTATTTGTCAAAAATATCACCTATAACACAATATATTGAAAAAAAAAGCATTTCCATGTACTAAGTTAATAGTACATAGAAAAGCTTTTTTATTTAATAGTTAGATTATTTGAATATCATATGTCTAGCAATAAGATTATATTTATATCCGGGCCCTATTGGGATATGATATCCAGAATAAAAAATATTGGAACTAATGAAATAAATAGCTTAAATTAAAAAATTTATCCGCTCATGAGTTATTTAGATTTTCGAAAACTTCTGAAAAATCGTCCAATGATATTAGTTATTGACTTACTCAGTTACTTATTATTTTTCTCGCTATATTATAGTTCAGAAGTAATTATCCAAGAAAATTTGAAACTTGAAAAACTATAAACATTTTATTAAAAAAATCGTGGTGTGATTCTACACAAGACACGGACTTCTTGTATCGACGACGGGTAATATTTTCTTTGAGTGGTACCAATGTTCTTTATCACCGGGATCCAGAAAAAATTGTGCTGTCGTGGAGGTGTTTGGACACCGCAATTTTTTTATGTTCCAGGCACTATTTCTCTCTATCACATATAATTGCATGGATGACATTTCGTTTATTGTTGGCACTCTCCTCTCAATTGTATATGATTTCTGTATTTTAACTAGGCTTTATGATGAATATTGGTTTATATTTTTCATTTAAGCACCACTCAACTTCATTATTATCACTCTGTAATAATATATTCACCCAATCAATGGATCTTGAGAAAATTATCGATTGAGACATTAACTAGAATCCCAGCTGTACCAAGTCAAAATTGGAAAAAAACCTGATAAAATAGCAACATCCCTTCTTTTTTGCGATATACTTGTATCCACATTCTGCCATGATTATACACGGAATCTTTGATCCTTGTACTATCTCTTGTGGTATTATTGCATTTTAGGTATAAATGAGAAATTTTAAGCTGAATTGAAAAATTTATTCTACTTTTTATCATCGTGTATCATAGATTGCCTCCACTGTCCAAAAGAAATTCATGACGCATTCTCATATAATTTAAATTTAATATAATATAAATGTATTTAATGAGGGCTGTAGGATTGCGTAAATAAACAGAAATTTAAGTTTTATCGGTAATACTAGTGTAACTATGACTGTAATAAAAAAAATGATAAACTTACCGATAGAATATTAACGTTTTCAAGCAGATATTTTTATGATATATGTCATTCTTAAGAAATATACCCAAAACGTACACTTCACCTCCTAATTCATTTTATTACCCATTACTATTAACGCTACCTTATAAGTCGGGTGTGAAAATATTTTAGTTAAAAAGTCCTAAATGTAACTTAGGAATATGTATTTATGAGCTAAAACTCGTTAAACGATAAACTCGTTGAATAATCGTAAACAATTTCGATCATTCAAACTTTATCCATTGTGTCATTATCTAGTATTCGGGCATCGGCAACGGTAGAGTTTTATAATAGCCATAAATTTTCCATAAAATGTCGTTTTTACAATAAGAGTATTTTCATAAATTTATTATATACATTAAAAAACATAGCGAAAGGAAGAAGTGTTAGACATAAAAATATTGAAGGCAAATATTTTGGAAAAGAACTATTTATAAATTGTTAAACGCTCATTTTATTTTCTTTTTTGTTTCTAGATTTTTTTTTGAGATTTATTTGACTAGTATAAATCATATTTAGAAGAGAGTAATGTTGAAAATAGCATTTTGAGCGAAATTATTTTTTTAAATTTAAATTACATCCACTTGTCAAAATTTTCACCACTGTAATATAACTATGACAACTTATCTAATCTTCAACTAATATTCATCGCCCAAAAGTCAACTCCCGGAGGGTTGCTGGACTAACTAATATACAAATAATTATTAAGTGCGTAAATCCACGAACTTACCCTTACCGCAACTAAACTTACCGCTTTGTCGGCGTACAAACAGATGATATCTTTGTAACTACAAAGATACGTGCATTAGTCAATCACACTATTCGTAATATAGCTTAAATTTTGATAGACTAATTAAGCATTTAGTCAATCAAACTTTCCGTAAACATAAAATTAAGTAAAGACTTTCACGTTTGGCGGATGGAATTAATACCACTGGAATTCACAACAAAAATTAAAAACATTTTACTGGTTAGCGCAGAATTTTTTACGTTTATTCATAAGAATGATTTCTGCGCCTTACACAAAGTAATTGTCGTATTGTGTTGGATTGGTCACAAGGCATACGGTTTTAACGGCGGCCACCACGGAAATTCGGTTTCTTCTCGTCTCGAAAAAGTTTGATCTCGTCGAGCGGGGCTGGACTGATGTTCTGGTTGATTGCTCTCTCAGGAATGAGTTTGCCATATGCATCAATTATGTGCATTAAACTAAGTACATAAATGGATAAACAAGTAAAAAATCTATATTTGATGAAACTGTGATTAGATTGCTAAGTTAAATATCACAGACGGTATATAGATTCTGAATTATTTTTGTCTTCCCGCAAAAATATTAAAATAGAGTTTGTATTCAAACTGTATTTAAAATACTTTTTTGTATGTTAAAAAGAATTAATTACATTATTTTATTGATTAATGTGGAAGGGAGAATGTGACATTTTTAATATTTAGTTTTCCATGACCATATAACAAGAAATGTAACCTTTATTATTTCATCATATCTATCTAAAAAAAGAACGGCCTCAATTCCTTTCAAAAAACAAAATTTTCTTTTATTAAATTCCTAATAATTCCATAGTTTAATAAAACTTGGGGATGAAAGTTTTTCGCTCATCCGTTTTTCGTGCTATAGCAAAAGTTAATTTATGTACAATTTTGATAAATTGTTTCCTTCGTAAAATAGGAGTATAAAATGCCAAATAGTTTCTACTCCTTTTATTTTATTAACTTTGTATCTGAATAATCCAAAAATCACTATTGTGGTATTTAGTCAGCAATGCATCAGTAAATTATTTATTTCTTATTAATTATTTCTAAATTATTTACCAAAAATATTATGTACCTTTCTGATACAATGTTTCTTTCGCAAAAATATAAATATAAAATGCCAAATAGTTTGTACTCCCTTTCACCTTTATTAACTTTTTATCTGAATAATCCAAAAATCACTATTGTGTTGACTAAATAACACTGCATCAGGAAATTATTTATTTCCAATTAAATATTTCTAAATTATATATTTTTATTTGTATTTTCTAATTAAATTAATTAGAAAATACAAACTATATATGATTGACTGCTTTGTCGATTATAATCTGTATCTATACATATAATAAAATCGTAAACGAGCCATATCTGTATAATAAATATTAAAAAAAAAACTATTTATACACGTTGTAATTATGTTACCGAGGCAAAAAACAATTTTGTTATACTGTTTTTCAAATAGTATTATAGGAACACAAAGTTAAAAAACTATGCAAAATTATTTATTAAAAAATTATGAAACATAGACATGTTCAATTTAAGTTGAATTCTTGTCAATATGGTCTACCATATCAAATAGTGATCAGCTTACTGCTTTTTCGTGCGTTAGCCGGGTGCGGATGGTCTATATAAAGCGCACGGCGAGCCACGGCGCGCACTATAGCGCATTGAATGATTCACAGCGAACGCACGTATTCGAAGGCGCACGAAGAACCTTGGTAACAGCTAGGCTCGGTAAGGCAGTCTGTCTGGCTACTCTCTGAATTATCTACGTTATTTGGTAGTTGGAAACTAATTAAGTAAACAAAATACTTTCATAAAATTTAGATTATTCTATCCGTATATTTATAAATGTCATTCAGATTATTATAGTTAGATAAAAACTTCACATGTAATTTTTGTTGGTTTTATTGTGTTTGACTAAAATCTTGTGTTTATAATAATTACTTCATACTTACATAAGAGTAATTACAATAAGTAGGGCGTGATCAAATTGCAAGGAATTTTTATTTTTATAGTGTGTTTGCAAATATATTATACCTTTCCATTTTCTTATAATTTGAGTACATGTAAATGGACAACTTTTCACTACAAGAAAATCTGATGAAACCAAAACTGAAGTCCACGCGAACGAAATCGCGAGCACAGGCTATATTAAATAAAACTTTTAATAAAGATATTGAACCGACTTCCAATAATCACTGAGTAATAAGCGCATTGAAAACTGTCAGATAATGGAAAAAAAGATGTGTAAATTTGTTTAAACATTTTTCGGCACAGTATCGTTTCCGAAGAATAATAAATTTGTAAATTATAAATTTACAATTTTTTTTATAAATAATTATTTAATTTACAAATTAAATACTATTATTGCCAGAGATTTTCGTTTCGAAACAATTATTTCAAAATTTCTCTGATAACTCTTCCATTACACCATTTTTAACGTCAAGAAAATAATACTATTATTAAGTAAAAAAAATAGAAATATTTTATTACAATTTTATAAAATGTGGAAAATTATTTTTAGACGTTATTTTCCATGAGTACCGCAAAATTATTTTTTGTTTTATAATGGCCTGTAATTCATACGTTAACAAGAAAAGCGTTTGTGAATAGGCCATAATAAAAAATATTCATAATTAATATTTTGTTTATTATTTATTTAATTTTTTAGAGCCATAAATCAAAACTTCTAAACAACCACGACTTTTTCTTCTTTTAAGTTTCAACATAATGTTTGGAAAATCGTTGCACCAGTTAACAAATTGACAATCAATTTTTAAATTTTACAAGAGTTCCACCGATACCACATTTTATGGGAGATATTTTTAGTTGGTAAAAAGAGATGAGTCGTGAAACGGATGAGTCGTGAAACCGTAATAGGAGAAAATTCAGTGCGCACACTTTGAGTCCGATATAAATTTTGACTCAAAGGATTAAAAGGGTTGCGCTTTGATATTCAAATTAAAATCACGTATGTGTATATATAAATGTTTATATATATATATATATATATATATATATATATATATATATATATGTATATATATATATATATATATGTATATATATATATATATATATATATAAACATATATATTTATACACTGATTGTGAACACTACTTAAATTTACATACTTCATCTATAAAATAAAGCGTTATTTAATAGTATATGAGGGATTTTTTTTTCAATGTAATACCGTCTGTTGATCAAAACCAATGTTTATTCAAAATTAAACATTTATGTTCAAAAAATACTTTATTCGAATACTATACTTTTGTACGAAATTCGTAGTAAATTAATTTTTAATTATACTTTTGGCCCCAGGACTAGCTAGATTGGATTTTATGAAAAATATTTTAAAATAATTTTTTCCTAGTTTTGGGCAAAAATGAAAAATGTTAGTAACATTTATATCAAATATATGAATTTTTTCATTGTAGAGCCTGGTTCAAAAATTGCCGCTGATGGTAGTAATTTGTATTAGTAATTTATCTAAAAAGAATTAAATGAATGGAACAATCCCAAATTCCTAAAAGCGGTTTCTGGTATGTTGGCTATATTTTCAGTGTGATGATATCTCCTATGAATACATACGCTATTAAAGGGTTAATTAATTTTTTAATTTTCATATACTCTTCAATGTTTCTCACTAAGTTCAAAAAAAGCACATACAGGAACAAAATAAACATCGTTTTTTCCTGGAAATTATAAGTAAAAAATTTATCTTTGATTTCATCTGCAGCCGACAACCAAATGTTTTAAATTAGTTGAAATATTAAAATGAACATAATAAACCAAAGTAAATTTTAATGAAATGTTATGGGAAGATTTTTAATTCAACTACAAAAAAAATTTCTTTCTGTGTTATTAAAAATGGGAAGTTCCAAATGAAACCGTTTTTTAGCTATTTCCAAAAAAAAAAGTTTTTATACGAGAAATATGAAGTAATTTTTAGTTAACAAAAACTGGAAAATTTTTTTAGCATTCGATATTTTTCCATAAAATTCTAACATTATGAATAAAAAGAATTCAATGATTAGTAAGCGGGAAATGGATATTATTTTAACTCAGTGTACAAAAAATATATGAACATTTCAAAGAAACTAGATTTAATTAAATTTAGGCTCATTGGAAAACTTTACATTCATTTAAAAAACGTTTGTTAGGTTTTTCCTGTCATATCGACGATGATATCGTACCATAGAATATCATATTAAAGTGATCACCTACCGATTTATTTATCTACTCATATTGGAAACTTATTTCAATTAATATCACTCTGATAATTTTTTTGTTGTGTTAATTATTTACTTCAATCTGATACTCTTTAAAATTAAAAAAAAATCACTATATTATATCATAAATTTATTTTTTACACTTAGAAATAACATGCAGAATGGAAAAAGGAAAAAATAATCGAATCTAATTATTTTTCTTCACATAATTTCGCATATACGCAATCGGAATAGAAATAAGTGGGAATTGTATATTCGATAAAAATGCTTCACACTAATTATATTGTCATTTCTCTGCAGGCAATATCTCTAACGAGTGAACCCATTAATTGCAAATGTTGATGTATTTTCAACACTAACTTGTTGAGAATACTTTCTTGACTCTGTTTTGGGCCTCCTCCGTTCTTAGAAAAACGTGTTCTTTCTTCAACATTTTCCCGTGCAAATATTTTTCCAGCTTTTTTTATGCGTAGCCTTTGTATTTTTAATATTTTCCATTTCAATTTGTATTATGTTTAATTATTCAAATTATTACAGGTCTTTTCTTAACAATACATTATACAGCAAATATCGATTTAGCTTTTTACAGAGTAAACCATATTTGTCGAAATGTAAATTATGGTTGATTAATTCGAACTCTACATGCAAACGGCGCTTCATTTTTTTTTATTTGTATCTATATACACATTGGACGAGGTATTTACTATGAATCATTTTTATATAAATATACTTGAATAGTAGGAGTTTTAATTTTATTTTTATTAATAGCAACAGCTTTTATATGATATGTATTACCTTGAGGACAAATATATTTTTAAGGAGCTACAGTAATTACAAATCTTTTATCAGCTATCCCTTACCTAGGTATTACCTTAGTAAATTGAATTTGAGGGGGATTTGCAGTAGATAATGCAACACTAACTCGATTTTATACTTTTCACTTTTTATTACCCTTTATTTTAACTATAATAACCATAATTCATTTATTGTTTTTACATCAATATGGATCTAATAATCCATTAGGTATTAATAGAAACTTAGATAAAATTCCATTCCACCCTTATTTTTCATTTAGAGATATTTTTGGATTTATTATTATAATAATAACTTTAATCTTATTGTTCTTCGATGTCTGGAAAATGAATTTGATGAGGGAAAAACTATTGAATTGGTTATAAAAATTATCATTGCACAGCTCTTTATTTTCCTACCACTCGCGTTAATAGTAATTGCTTTGTGCAGGTTAACAATGGTGCCCTTTACGTTTTTTCTTTGATACGTAATTCCTAGCAGATGTTTATTCTCTGGAAAAGAAATGAAAATTTGTATGATTCAATCTTACCAATAATTCTGGTTAATTGTAACTATTTACGATACTGAAGCAAGCCTAAATTACCATGTTGGAAAGTTAAATGCAAATCTAAAAAGAAAGTAAATAGATAACAGTTTTATTTTTCTTGTCACTAGCTCTAAACTCGACGATACAGGCGACTCATCGATTTATGCAGCTTTCTGCCAGGAAGAGGGGTTATGCTTGGTAGCGTATGTTGATTTTTCTTATAGTCATAGGAACAATAATGAGTGAATCAATTAAAAACAAAAATTAACTTATTTACCAAAATTCCAATCACATCATTAGTATTACAGAAAATCCTTCCAACAAACCTCTCAAAAAAGCTTGACTGAAACTAAGCACAGGATATCATATACAGGTGACTATTCAACTACAACTCATTCTAACCAAATAATTGATAAAGATTCAAGTAAAGAAGAAAATACCTACTAATCCCTGCTACCTGCTAATCGCAGTATCAACCATTACCATTGAGAAATAACTTTTCACAATTAGTAGCCGATGATAGTGATAAACAGCCAAGTGACCAAACTAATCTTCCGGGGAAGAAATAAACACCCCTTCCCTCCCCCTAATGTTTGTTGATAAACAGTGAAATGTTTAACCTTTCTCGAAGCTACTAAATGAACATGCCCAGGATAGGTGCATCTTAAAAGTAGTTTACAATGGTCAGATTAAAACTAGCCAGAAACTTCAGATGCATTTAAAAAAATTGAAAAGCAAAATTAGAAGTTAAAAATACGGAGTTTTTACCTACAAAACTAAAGACGAATGGGCTTTTGAAGTAGTGCTTAAAAATATGCATACTTCAACTGAGTCAGAGGAGATTAAAAGGGCTTTGAATAAATTCGGATACAAGTCTATCAATATCTGGAACACCAAGAAAATACTTACAAAAAGACCATTATAATGTTCATAACCGAAATAACGCAAGATGAAAATATCAAAGAATATATGATGTCAAAATCTCATGAAGTGTCTCATATCATTTGAGTGAAGTGTCTCATATCCCCTGGACTAAACGTAAACTACCTCAGTATGCTAAATGTCAGTAGTACAGTCACACCAAAGCACACTGCCACCAAAGCCTCATAAAAAATAAATATAGATAATATATGCGTCAGTAATAACCTTTCTATTGATTGCCCAAGAAAAAATAGAACAGGTGAGGTAAAATGTGTCCTTCGTTAAGGTAATCATCCCGCAAACTATAAAAGCTGTAAAATTTGCAGAGATCTTGAAAATTTATAATGTAAAAAAGCACCAGAATGCAGGAATATATCTATGAAATAGTCAGTTCTCGCAAAAAAGCGTAATCCTACCAACTGTGGCGGAGAATCATAAAGTACCTCACAACAAACACATAGCGATGCACTGAATAACAGACAGCAACCTATCGAAAATACTAAATCAAATATCTTGTATGAGAAAAACCTTAACGGATGAAATGATGCAGCAGTTAACCATTCTGACAAACTCAATCCTGGTCCCGTGACATAATTATCAAAAACTATTGTTTAAAAATGACTTTATAGAATATCAACAGATTGTCACCATACACGCTAGAGGTGATGAAATATCCACAGACACCAAAAAATATATTATATATTTACAGCAGAAAAGAATTATTTTCAAATTCAAAACTATACATTTGGAAAATTGGGGGGGAATGTTTATAATATCTGTTGTTTACAGCACATCCGAACATAGGCTCAAACTGAGTGACTAGAACAAGTTCTTCTCTACGAGGGGTCACAGATTCTAATGCATCACTGAAACTCACATACAATAACAGCTAAAGGTTTTCAATTGCTCATGATAATAGAAAAGTTGTGGCCTAATTTTGTTTCTCTTTTGGTGACAAACTCACTGGCCTACGGACCGGAAATAAAAGTATTTTTCTCCTGTCCGTAGACCAGTGAGTTGGCTGCTAGTAAGCTGTGATTGGCTCTTTTACATCCAAGGAAATTTATAGTTATTTCTTAATAAGCAAAATAAGCCTCGAATTTTCCTCCGGCCATTCAGCCATTAAAGTAATATTAAAAAGGAAAACGACATTAATCCTAGACCCCTCTATCATCTACACATACGCAAGACAGACTGAAAATTTTTCAGGCGACTGCCGGTGCAATGATTGAATGTGCATATATTATTAAAGATGGATAATGATATTTCTGAGGATGTTGAACCACCCAATAACTGTGTCCTATAATTGACATGGTCCGTTACTTCAACTACTAGGCATGGAAAACATGAACCTCTATTTATTAGAAAACTATTGGCTGAGAAACGTAGAGATAGAAAAAAATGGCATGAATACGTCTTGATGCGGATAAAAAATATTTGAATTGGCTACAAAAAAATTAAAATACTGGTGAGCGATTATAAAAATCAAGGCACACAAACTCATCTGAGTAGTCTAGACGTCACAACAATTTCACATGACTCCCTCTGGAAAACATCTAAAAAGATAAACTACAATATTTACTGAGCACCTGAAAGACGTCTTCACACAAAACCCTGACCTGCGACCCTCCAAAATTCAGGAAATATCTTACTTATTGAATCCCACTCACCAATTTGAGTCCTCTATTACAAAGTTTACTAAGAAGAAGATAAAAAACACAATCAAGGTATTAGATTCAAATAAAGTTCCTCATTACGATCTGATAATAGCTAAAATTCTTCAAGAGTTGCTAGAGGAAGGCACTGAATTTCTTGTCATAATGCATAACGCTGTTCTACGAATATGTTCGATGCCATCCCAATGGGGTGGCAAAAATAATAAAGGCACTCAAACATGAGAAATTGCCATTGAGGTTAAATCATATATATCTACCAACCTACTGCCTATTCCACTTATTATTAATTATAACTTTTAGAACTTAATAAAAAGTGTCTTGAAAAGAATAAATTTTCTTTAAAACAGGGGATACCAATGTATTCCTATATAAAATTTATGCAAGAGTCTCTCAGGGAAGTATAGGGGTCCCACGTTATATTTGCGCTACACAAAAGATCTTTTAAATACAGGAAACGTAGTTACAAGCACTTTCCCTGATGATACAGTAATCCCCCCAGCAAACTTCATGACTGACCCTGCTACCCAGAAACTTCAAACTAGCCTCGACCAAATACCCTAAGGGGTCAAAGTCTGGAAAATCAGTCGAAATAAAAATAAATCTGTCCAAGTGATCTTAATGGCTAGAAGAGATACTCATACATACCCCTTTGTTAACCTCAATGGTGTCCAACTACCTAAAGCTAATAACGCCATATACCAAGGAATTTTTATGAGTAGACGGTCAATTTGGACGAAACACATTTTTACAAAACGTTGTGCTATGGCTCAAAAACGCTATGCTATCGATCAATAAATATCAGTTAAAAACAAATTATTGCTCTAAAAAATGTATAAACAAGCTTATATGAATGTATGGCATACAATTGTGAGGAACTGTGGAAAAGTCAAATATAGAAATGTTGCAAAGATCCTAGTCCAATATTCTAGAAATTTTAGGTGTATACTAGACCCATCAAGGTATATGACAAATGACAGACATCACAACATTCTAAACATTAACACCGTAAAATTAGGAATTAATCGCAAAACATTCGAACTCATTAGCAGTTAACCTAAGGAGTATACAACCGCCAGGAGACTGAAAAAAGATTTCCCGGGATTTAATATGGGAAGATATGATGTTTATACGGAATTTTATGTAGATGAACTCCGCGCAAGTCTTGTCAACACACACATTTTTTGTTGAATATATCTAATCATAGGTTACGCGTGGCCGGGAGTAATTTCATTTGAAAGCTTTAGTCAAGTAGCGTTTACTATTATTATAGATTTGTAAAATCCATGGTTGAAAAATTGGAATGGGAGAAGCATATTGCACGTTATTTCATAGATTAATTTTCCAAAAACAGAGCTTAAAATGAAAAGTAGTTAAAGAAACCTAAACTTTAAATAATTTCTAAAGAACTTTCCAACTGCTGTATATCATGGAAGTTTTAATCAACGATTATTAGTGTTATAAAGTTTAAATTTGGAATAGTTATCCATATTTATAGCGTCAAAATTATGAAGCAAAAAGTTTTAAAAAGTGGTTAGGGTACCTTCTCTACATTTATGTGGTATGGAATCTCCCTAATTACTAGTGGAGATATAGATGGGATGATTTTTTTTTCGCATACAATTTTATAGCGTATCCATTAATATCGTGAGTCGTGAAAGCCTTTTCTATCTCTTACCGGTTTAACAGCTATATTTGAATAACTGAAAATGATTCACAACAGTACCATATATAAAGAAATATATACATAATAGTAGCATATTAAACATGACAAAACCCCCTTTGACACGCTGATATTTTTTTTAAATCTCCAATTTTAATTTAACCCATACGATGTTTATAAAACTTTTGAAGAAGTAAATCAAAGTGAAAAAGAAAGAATAAATAAAAAATAAAGGGAACCCTTTGTTTTAAATTTTTTTCAAAAGTAAATACTAAGGTACAAAATTAGGTTTTTATTATTTTAAAATGTGTTATTTTGATAACACAATTACATATTTTTTGTAAAGAAAATTATTGTCTGTCTGTAAAATCATGCTCTTCCCCCTTATTAAATATTTGATTGATCATATTTTTGTTGCTATTTTGAGACATCGCTTCCGAAAAGAATGAAGTCTCCACCATTCAATAGTCAAAAAACTTCGCTGGAGTCTGCAAAGCAGATGACGTTTTATTGATTTTTCTTCGATTTATTGAAAAAATGGCGAAATCAATGTTTTGTTTTACGAGATCTATATTACGTTGCGTTGTTTAACATAGTTCATGTTCTGCTGAAAGAGTTGTAATATTTGCCACAACTATTAATAATTTTTGCATAAAACAATGGCTATCCTTATTATTTGCGTCAGAAAGAGTTTCATTATGTACTGATAAAGATTGATTTATGATTCAGTTTTTTTTAATTCTATATAATACTATAACTCTGTTACGTACGTAAGCGCATTATTTTAATTTTATTTGATCGATTTGCCATTTACAATACGTATAAAATAAAGAGCTAATGAAACTTTATTTATAATAAAGAATATTGCTATATCGAAATGCGTTCAATGAAACACGTAAAATATTATTCTACAAAAAAGTTCTAAAAGTTGATAGAGTTTAAAAAAAGAGTAAACTAATTAAAATTAATAATTTTTCTTCTGTCTTATGACATATTATAAACAAAATAAAAATGACTATGACTGCTGAAGACTCAGTCAGTATTATTGTTACTAATTTTATCAGTTAGAATTATAGTTTACTAGTTTAAAACAAATATCTACTATTTACAAAAGAGCTCACATGTGATATGTAATACGTACGTATCTCTGTATGCTTATGAAGTGGAAAGTTTGTTTGCCAGACGTTGACTTCGAAGGGTCGAGAGTATAAGCACTTAGTGAAGAGTTGTAAATTAGTTTGTTAGTTTTCTAACACCCTGGGAGGTGTTTATCCACAAGTCAAGTTCAGAGATGCCAAATAAATATTTTGGAGAAATAAAACATTATAGAAATATATTATTAATGTAATAATCTGAGCTTTTTGAATTAAATTATTAATTCGGTAAGGTTTTTTCCGTAATGTAGAAATTACGAATATTAAATAATTACAATAATATTTAATTTGTATTATGAACGATTAAAACATTTGAATATTACTAAGAAATTGCATTTGTATGCATTTTTTCAACTTTTGTCGTGTTACTTACTTGCAGATGCACTATTTTGGACTATTCGTTGCGTAACGCACGTTCATTTTACATTATAATAATGCCCGTTCAATCTCTCTCATAAATTGTTTTAGTTATTGAATATATTTGTCTTTAATTTTGTAGAGTCATTATTCGTAACTAAATAAAACTAAATTTTTTACCACGACCTAGGTTTTGTTGCAAAGATTGATTCAGAAACTTCCAACAGCATTTAAATATTATACAAAACAATAGCGGAAGCGCGGTCTGCGCGGTTTTTCCCACTGTTTACGTTAGTGAGTTTATAATAAGGGAGCTGTGTAGTTTTTATTTTATTTTCGAAAGTTATACAATAAAAAATATTTTAGCAAGGATAATAATTAAATTGATGTTATTCTAGGAGGTAATACATTGCAAATGTTCCTGTGAATGCAATAAAATTAAATGGATATTATTCTCAGTAATATATTTATACAATGGTAAGAGTATCTGATGGTTGAAAGAAGTTTGTACAACTAATTATACATATCTCCCACTTTTTGTTATCTTTTGTTTTCTTTTTTTCTTAGTATAATCTTTTCGTAAGTTACAAATTGTTGTTTATACCTTGAGAAAATAAATGCAAAACAATAAAAAAAATTACAAAAATAAATTTATGTTATCACTACAAAAATCATTCTCGTGCAAAAGTTGATTCTATGAGGTCGGAAGTGCAACAAAACTAATAAATTAAGCGGATAAATATGGTTATTCTCGCTATTTTGCAATATCATTTTCGGATATAAATATCCATTTTGACCATATCTAAACATATATTAATTTAAACCCGCAAATGGAACTAATATGTTCTTAAATACAATTTTGAGAGCTTTCTTGATTTAATTAATATTGAAATCTCTAATCAAACAATTATTAAATACGATAAAAATAATGAGACAGCAGTGATCTACACAAATTTTTTACTACATTGACTCTGACAAACTCGCACATTAAGCAGGACAACAACTCGAAATGCGACAAAACGAGTTAATACGAGTTAAGTAAATTAAAAAGTCGGAATAACAAATAATCTCTATCTATCATATTTGAATTAAATACTTATGAAATATCAAAGAACATTTTTCAAATTTCATGTTCTCTTTTAAAGCGTTTAAGTCCTTATAAAAAAAATTAAAAAGCTTTTGAAGGCAATAATAAATAGGCTGAATATTATTACTTTACCAAAAATTAAAAATGTTTATCGTAATAACGGCAAAAATATTTCTTTGGTGTTTTATAGTAATAAGTTATTATAAAATATATAGTAACTTATTACTATAAAACACCAAAGAAATAATATATAAATAGAAATGCAAATGATTTTTTTAAGATTAAATAAATATTTATCACTTATGCCTTAAAATATGGATAGGTAATATAACAGAAACGAATGTACACTAGTAACCAAATTTAATTTTTGTTCTATTTTATGTACAGTTATTTTACTAATTCTTCGTTTTAAAATATACAGAGTTTACTTCAATTAAATTAAAAAAACACTTACAATGTATAATTCATGTAGTCAAAAAAGTATGAAGAAAAAATACATTATATTTACAATGAATAAATGAAAAATATCCTTTTCCGCAAAATGTTTTAAACAATTTGTTCTATTATAATTAATATTGGTGATAACTGCAGCAATAATCCGCAATGTTAGGTACCATTAAAGTGTACCCTGTTATAAATTCTCATACAGCTTAAACAAAAATATCAATAGACCCAAAAAAGGAGTGATCCCTATTTATAACTTTGACAATCCCTGAATTGGAGAAAACATAATAAGGATCACCAGTATAAAACAGTAAAAGATGAACACAATGTATAAAAATCAGTAAGACCCCAACACGCTATAAAGATCAATGGCAACTACAAAAGACACATAAAAGAATAAAAATTGTATGACTCGAATAAGAGATGGTTTGATGATATGAAAGTTAGCATTAGGTAGCTATATTTTCATGGTTAAAGGAGTGGGAGGCTCAATACATTGGTGTGAGAAAAACTCATGAAGAAGCTTAAAAAGTCTTCAATAACTCTAACGGTATGGATGAGTATTAGTATACTGTGGATCTTTTCCTAAATTAATTAGATACAGGTATTTTTTATTTTGGATATTGGATTCCAATGAAATTTTACAATTGGTAATTTTATCGCAATTTACATATTTTTAGAATAATAGGTAACGCGCGGCTGCCCCCCGCCTTACAACATACAAAACAAGAAATAGAATAAACAAGTTCAAGTATTGCCTAAAGTACTAAAGCTTGCTAATTACAATAATCAATATAATTTTCTGGATTAATTTCAATAAGTCATAAAATAACAGTCATTTACTTGTCAGAAAATACATGAACCGAAAATGACAGACCATTCATAAAATCTCGATACATTCTAAAATACCCAATGGAATTAAAGAAAACTGGACTGAGACCTACTTGAAGGCATATTGAAATTTTATAGTCGGTTAATCAGAGTCAACAAATGGCAAATGCGTCGAACTCTAAGACTTTATGGACAGCTACGAAGGTAGATGAATTCGACGTCATCGCAAATTAACCGATTTCGGTTAACAATTTTTGGTTAAAGTGAATTGATTAAGTATGGTAATCGCCTTCTCCTCACTACGTAGTAGCTTTAGTGGAATAATTAACTTCATGTAAAATGACATTAGTTTTTAATATGATATCGATGCTACTCATGTTACTCAATATGGCACTCAATACACCAGATTTAATTTAATATAAACAAGCGTGCAAAATAAATTATTAAATTTACTAAAAATATATAAATAAGGTTTAATAAATAGTGAAAAAAAAAATATTCCGAAAATTTATTGTAATTTATTAACTTTAACCATTTAATAAATAATAAATTAATCATTTATAATTAAAAATGACAATAAATACATGGATAGCCATAACCTCACATAGATAAATACACTTAAAATATATTTGAAAAAGTTTAAAAACACTATTTCTACGACGAAAGTTCACAATAAATAAATGTTGATTTCATTACATAGAGCGCTATTAAATTTTAAAAACTAAAGAAAATAATTTAAAAACACTATAATGAACATAGTATCAGTAATTACACCCATGTAAATATACGGTTGGTGATCAACTTTGGTGATCAACTTACCTTGTAGATTTTTGTTGCATTGTGCGCGCATGTGACAAAATTACACTCTTTATAATTTTTTCATAAGGTACCTGAAGAAGTATAACTTCAAAAATAAAAAAAAATTGTCAGGATGGAAATTTTTTTCCACTAAAAATTGCTACATTCATATCACCCATTATTTAGTTTGGACATCATAGAGAGAAGTATAAAAAACACTGAAACTTGCTTGAAAATTGGTGTGGTCTAATGTGTTTTTGTGGATGTATATATATATATATATATATATATATATATATATATATATATATATATATATATATATATATATATATATATATATATATAACCATCAGAACACTAATTATATTAAAATAGAAATGTTCAATATGAGAAATCCATAAATTATAAGTACACTTAATATTTAACGTTTAAATTTTCAAGTCCACTAATTTAATTTACAGTATTGTAAGTTGTTTATTGCATAGAGGAAAATTCAACTATGGAATTGCATTTCGGAGCTTTCTCTCATTATTAGGGTCAAGCCAAGGGTTAAATTTTGTTAGAAGATAAAGTTGGCGACTGGTCAAGCGTAGGTTATTAGGACGGGGCTAGTTTACGGGGTTCGTAGTGCATTTATTCAGTTCGAGGGTTAAGTCGTCCCATACATTAAATAATCGATAAGGTATTTAAGTTTACGTATAAAAATTGTATATTTTATAAAATACTAACGTATCCGTGCACGGAAAACTAATTTATTTCCTCATATGGGATGACGCTTAGTACACATTGTGTTTTTATTAAAAATAAATAGTCTTCAAGTAGATCTTGGCTAAATCGATTGCAGAAACGTCATTCTTACTTTATGTATATTGCGAAAAACTAAAATTTAATTTTATGTCGAAATAATTCTAATTATCTACCAACGGCTCTCTTAAGGAGAATATGATTTAAAAACTTTTATTACATCGTAATTACCTATATTCTGTTATAACAATTTCAAATGGGTAATTTAAAATATACACTGCTAATTTTGATAATAACTTTAAAAAAATGGTTTATGTTAAGTGCAAGAATAAAGATGTATGATAAGTGTAAGTTTATTGCTATTCGTTTATTTGTATGGCTAAATGCAAAAATCTACGAGTATATAATCAGTTTGAAAAGTTTACTTATAAGTAAGAATATACAAAGGTTACAGATCAAATTAGAACTAAATTCGATTTTCAGCTTCATATATTTCTTTTTTAGAAGGGTGAATATCTTTTTAGTTAGGGATAAATAAAAACCACATGTTTATATTAAACTGGCAAACCTTGAAGTTGAAAGAAAGTACATGAAAATATTTTTCAGCTAAATAAGTGCAAAACATATTTAAAATATTTTAATAAAAGTGCCTGTAGATTTTTGTATACCTTCATCATATAAAATTTGCTTAAGAAATATAAGTCACGTTAATATTTTATTTACTACAATTATGCAAATTTATAAAAAGCTAGTCGATATTTTTTCGTACAAAAGTTTTAAATAGAGTAATGTAATAAATGGCAGAAAAAAAACAATTGTCCATAAAATTCGATACAAAAATTCTCAACTTTCGGAAAATGTAATGAGGTTCTCACAACTAAAATTTTTAAATATGTTAATGTAATTTAAACAAATTTGGAGGTATTACAAACATTCCTTCAACCTCATAAGCAAGATAGGCGAAGAAGTGTTTAAGCATTTTTTTGTTTTATATATTTTTTTATTTTTTTGTTTTATATAAATTTATGTATGTGTCAGGTAGAATAAACATGTAAATTGCTTTGAACGATCATCGTATGTCGATTGGTTATTTGTAGTATATTAATCACTTTATTAGTCTATTTAATTAAATACGGTAATTAAAGGTAAATAAAGACAACGTTAAGAGACAAAAATAATTCACCATCTACGATCGTAACTCAGTATTTCCGGATATAAATATGATACGTATGGGAGACGAGATGGATAAATAAAATGTTTATTTAAAAATGTTAAAACATTTAGAATGGTAGATAAAAAATTGTTCGAAGATGGTATAAAATAATATGTTATTCAAGTGCTAAGAAGTATATCTTAATTTAAATCGATTACTGAATTTTTTATAGGGATGAATTAAAATCATACTATATTCTTTACTAAGTAAATATTTAAGTAATCGTATTGAAGATTATACTCAGATCAATTTATTAATACAATAATTTTCAATATAAAAAACTATAAAGTTGCTTTCAAGTAACCAAGACCGCATTATTGATAAAAGTAAACCATGGAGGAAACTATATGACCAATATTGTTTGGTTTATATTAGCTGATGAAGGTAGATATGGATATTGTTCTTTTCGCTAGTTGTAAGCCAGTCAGCGTTTACAATCAATACCGATCGGACCTTCTACGGCTTTCGTATGAACAAAAATGAGATAAACAGCTAATTTTTTTAAATGACCTTTACTTTGGCTTCAATATATTTTAACTTTCGTTTCTTCGAGAGAAGAAGAAATTGATAAATTAGTGGTGTTAACTGGTGCAAATGCTTGCTAAACCATAGAGTAAAAGAAATATTGAAATAAATACTAATGCACAAAAATATGCCCGGAATAATGTATTTCAAAACTCTCACTTCAAGGCCGCAAACTCAAATAACGATATCGGCTTTATATAAAAAGGAAAATTCGGGAAATTTAAGCCTAAAGCGAAAATTTTTAAAATTGTTTTGATTAGATAGTTTCATTTTGAATATATGTAATTTCGACTAATCATTTGTAACAAATTTTATTTTACCTTTATTTTCCTAATTGGGCTTATTTTTAAAATTATTCATATCATTAAAATTTACATTTCAATAAACACAAAATCCACAATTATTACTAAGAAACTTTAAAAGTTAAAGAGTATTAAAAATATTATAAATAAGCATTAAAAGGTATAGATGATATTAGTTATATTGCATATTATATTCACACATACATATGTGCATATGTATGCATACATCCACACATATATGTATTAAGTAACATTACAATGCATTCAAATTCTTTCAGAGAAAACTAAACACATACACGTATTTACTGGGATTATTGGTCTAAAACTCTATTAAATACAAACAGCAGCAATGTCAGCGAGTATGATATACTTGGGTTCACTTATTTGTTAAAACTTCTGCGAAATATAACCAAATTTTCTTTCTTTTTTCTCAGGAATAGCAGATACCAATTTCGTACGGTGGTGCGTGAGTTCGAATAATGCAAAGTTCGTTCTTTAAGTGCTGAGATTAGACGGAGACTTTAAACCTGATTTGCTCAAGTAGATTTGAACATTCGATAATGTTATTAGATATGTATAAGAAATTTCTTTCTTTTTTCTCAGGAATTTTTTCTCAGGAATAGCAGATACCAATTTCGTACGGTGGTGCGTGAGTTCGAATAATGCAAAGTTCGTTCTTTCAGTGCTGAGATTAGACGGAGACTTAAAACCTGATTTACTTAAGTAGATTTGAACATTCGATAATGTTATTAGATATGTATAAGAAATGTAAATCTATAAGAGTTTGTCGCTTTGGAAGCTTATGCATGCTCTAATGATGAAAGTGTGATTCATTGTGATTATTTTTATATTGTGAATCATATTGATGGCATTGAATTCTTTATATTTGGTTAATATAAGTTGAGTAATGAGGAACCCGTACGGAGCGTAGTATTTTTAACAACTTCCCACATAAGTATTATAAAGAACCAGTTTTTTTATAATATGTATGAATATATATATATATATATATATATATATATATATATATATATATATATTACGAGTATAACATATTTTTATAAAATTATACTACATATGTAGTCTTAAAATATGAATTTGGTAACAACGTTATTTTCATGCTACGTCATATCTATATAAGACGTACAATCAACTGCCAGTAACGCGGTGGCTTATTAAGTTACATTTACTCTAAGCAAGTATTAAGGTATAGAGTGTAACCGCTACCACAGTCAAGGGAAAGAGTATATTTTATTCGGTACCATAATAGTAGGTACGTAATTATAGACTGCACAATTTTTATGTCGAGTAATTAACTATTTGTCAGTAAAATTTTCTACTACTATACTCCTTTACATTTGCATTTCATAAGCATTCCGGCGAGTGTATTTCTTAAATGACTTTTTAAATGTTTTCTGACAAACATGATCCTATATTTTCGCCATACTTTGCTTCAATAAGCCAGTCATTTGGCTGGCAAAACAGCTCAATATACAATTGCGCTCAGTAGCGTTTCAGTCGCTAAAATTCGGTCCTTACCAAAACGACCGAAAATAGTCGGTTCAAAATTAATCGCACGCAGTTGTACAAATTCTAAAAATAGGGGCTTAAAAAATCGGATTTCCTTTGGTCTGCTCTTACTAATTTGGATATAACAGGTTAAAACGCGCTAAAGAAGAGAACATACAACTAAATAAGTGATAACGGCGACACTAGTAACATATACATCTCCTTTTCCACCCCGATTGTCTCAGAACTACTCGAGGGCTTCGTAATATCCCCCCTCATACAAAATAAAGGACCTTCGAAGGCCCGCTAATAGTATCACGTATCTATAGTTTCAACGCTTCCACCCAGCAGGGTTAAGTACTAACCTTACTCAATAATCCGTTCAGTACCTCCATTTTCTTTAAAACGCTTTTGGCGAACATTTTGAATGCTTCAAAGAACGGTCCACAATAAACCAGCTCATGGTAGTTTAATAATACTTGACCTAATATTTCGAGTGATTCTACTTTACTATTCTGTAGACGTATTCTCAGCCAAATGGGCTTTATTATGTTCACTATAATCAAACAAAACATGATTCTAGTTCTGCGTATTGAAACCTCAGAAACAAGTTGGGCTATACCGCAACTACTACTATACTGCGGACTAAACCGCAGAAACAAGTCGGTCAAAGGTCATCGAAACTTCTACCTCGAGTAAACTGAAGTTAGCCGCCCGTTTTACAATCCCGAGGTCAGTAGGTAAAAGACCCGCGAAAACCAGCAAACATCTGTTGAGCAAGTCTTGTAAGCTTTGGTCATAAGCGGCATCACGCTGTAATCTAAGTACCACCCGCCTTATTTGTTACATCCCGATGCATTACGAAGCCCACACCATTGGCGCATAGGCTAATATACCAAGGTATTTTTCATATATAACAGCTTGATAGTCGAATTGTTGAGCCCCCGGTCAGCATCTGTAAGCCGAGTTATGGCATGAAAGGCAACCAATGCCTCCCTACGATGTACCGCACTTGTGGCATAAAGCTCCGCCGTAAGTCGAGGATCATGCACAAGTATGTGACCTAGTCCGCACACCGATCCTGAAAGACAGATCCATTACCACCAATATTTTGACCCCCTCTTTATATAATATAATATTTGACAAATTAGGAAACTAGCCAAATGTTTGAAAATGAGTATGGTTTTTGTTTCATAAAATCAACATGCAAACATTTACTCATATCTACAGTAAAATATGAAAAATGAAAAACAAGTTTTACTTTTTATTTAGCTCCTACGAGAACGCGAATTATACTGTCACATATTTAATTCTAACCCCAGTTTTGCAAGTAACTTGCTGATTGCCCCGTAATTATACTGCCCATGTTCCACAACATGACGTATATGAAAAGTAAGTAAAATAATTGCCATCCTGTTTACTAACTTTTCCCAAAAATAAATATTAATTTTTCGTGATAAAAATGTGTTAAGGATATTTAAACGAAGTGAAAATCATGAATATTTGTTTCTTGGATAAAATTAGGTAAGAAGTTAGAAAAACTCCTAATACTATACAGAAAGTGTACCCGAATAAAATATATTTTCTTTACTTTTTTGACTGTATGAATGTAAAGCGTGAACCAATGTCCTTTTATTTTGTTGCGGTTTACATAATATGTGAACGAATATATTGAATATATATTAAATGAAAGTTCAAAGGTTTTTATCACCGTTGATGACTCTTCACATTTGTTCACACAAATTTATAACAAAATTTAAAAAAAAAAACTACGCGTCTTGAAAGTAACCTCGTAAAATTGTCTGCTTTAAATTATTTTGTTTTGATGATTTTTTTCCTTGAGAGAAATCATTATAACCCCAGTATAACTACACGCCTTTAAGAATAGACGAATAAATTGACACCGTTGCTGATATGCAATATATCATTCACGCATGATCAAATTTCTTTCATAATTCGTCGAATTAATAAAAAAATTGACTCATGTTTTTTTCAAGTACTTAGGATTGATGTCCGTATTGTTCGTAGATTTTTTTCAGTTTAGTGAAGAGAAATTTAGATATATTGAGACAAAAAAAATTTTTTTACAATTTTTATTAAAGTTTTCCAAAACAAATTATAACAAAGGATAAAGAATGACATAATTCAATTTAAAGTTTAATTTAATTTTAAGGTCAACGGTTATTACAATTTGGAAATAAACATTATTGCCATTTTTAACATTCACAATTCGCCCAAATGTCAAAGAATATGAAAAATATTATCATCGATTTTTAAAATAAACTAATTTGAATTACTGTTAATATGGTACTGCTTCATTTAATATTTAGATAAATCATTATTTTCTTAGTATATTAGTTTAATTTAAATTACGATTTCAAAATAAGGTTCCTCAATTTTTAGTTTATTATTTAATATGACAATACTGACAAATGTCTAGTAAACCAACAAGAACGTGTGAATCTTCTTGGAGAATTAGTTATTGTTTTTAAAATGGCAGTTGTGATGAGTGTTATTATATAATGAACATAAGTGGTTTTTATTAAATATTCGTAAGACATTCTTGAGTGAGTGGAATTAGTGCATATGTCGTTATTTTAAATAACAAAATATTTGGACATGATTCTAGTGTATGCCAAATGTTATTATAATAGTGACAAAGCCTTGGGGATATGCATTAAGCGGTATCCTAATTAAATTTAAAATTAAGGTAAGTACAAAATATTCTAAAGCCAAATAATTAAAATTTTAATTATTGTGTACCCGTGCACAAACTTGTTTTAATACAATACGTAATTATTATATATAAATTAAATACGTAATTATGAAATGAATAAATGATATGAGAAAGTAAAAGTATCGAATTCAGCCCTCAACTTTTTAATTTATTTCATTAATTTACCAGTTATACCTTTGTAGTATTTAAGTTAAATATCTTTATTTAATTAAGAACAAAACCTATTATTAGTTTTAAGGTTTTTTCAATAAACAAATGATAATTAATCTGATATTTGACAATTTACAAAACATTATATGTGGCCAAATATAAAATTGGCGCTATTTACACATTTGCTAATTTAAACATAATTAGGTTTTCATACAAGATACAACGTTAATTATTCCATAAACTTGGTGAGTGATTTAAAAAAAATACGTTTTGCTGGATTACACATGACAAATTCTAAAAACGGGTGAATTGGTGTTATTTAGTGAAGATATAAAATCTATAAAATTTTCAATTCATTCTTAGTGATTTTCTTTTAATATTTTTAATGCTAACAATTTAACTGAAGCACTAACAATTTTAGTGCTTCTTAATAATAAATATGAATTCAGTCTTTATCGAATTTGGAATTATCACTAACTGACTTATGATGTATATTTAAATAATTTACATTTATTGCCAATTATTCAAATAAATCAGTAAACAGGATTAGATGATTAAATGAAATAAAGGAAATAATCACATTTTAGTAGAAACTATGCGTACAAAATATCATGTAACTAATATTTGCTACGAAGATTCCACTTTTTGAGTTTTTACTTGAGTATTCGACACAAAGTTTTCAATACTCAAGTAAAAACTTTCGCAATTTGGAATTCATATTATTTTTTGTTTTGACTCTAAGATTGGTGAATGATAAGAACGTTTTAAGAAAAGCAAGCTATTGCCATAATTAAACCCCAATAATTAAAAAAAATGCTAAAATGGTATAAATGGTATAAATTTGTTTTATAACAGTCATTCTTGTCATAAGGAAATAGTTTTTGTTAATCATTCTTTTCTGCTGCTATCCCACTGCTCGCAGCAGAAAGCGAGAAAACAAAAATTGTGATTTTATCTCAAAAATAAGAGATATCGATGATATTAAACTGCGCACTATTTACAATTAAATTAATATCAGTAAAATACAGGATCCCAATATGTTAGTTTGAGTTATAGAAAAAGGATTATCGAAAAAAATTAAGTACACACACACACACACATACAAACGCGCGTGCGCACATACGCACAAACACGCATACAGATGCACGCTCACGCACGCACCTGCATGCACACGCACTTAACACTGGTTTTCAAGTACTAAATGGTGGAATTTATAATTATTAAACAATTACTCATTATCTGTGTAAGACGTTCTTAAACATGATTTTTAATACGTAACGGTTTTTTAATGGCTCGAGAGTGTTAAATGAAAGAATTAATTATATATATATATATATATATATATATATATATATATATATATATATATATATACATATACATATATATATATATATATAAATATATATATATATATATATATATATATATATATATATATATTTATATATATATACCTACATATATGGTCAACAAAATTACCAACTCATATTTAGATCGTTTATCCTTTACTTTTATAAGAGTATACGTGTTAATATCACATAATATTTAAAACCACGTATGAAATAAAGACGTTTATTTAATGTCAGATTTATTACATATTACCCAAAAATATATTTTTAATTTCTTCGTATGTATAAAATCAAATAATACTTTTTCAACTGACCTAGCCATATTTTGTTTTTTGATATAAAGAAAATTACTAAATAAATACCATCTCATGACGGAAATTCAGTAATTTTTTTTTCCTAACTTCCTCGTACGAACATCTAAGTATTTAAATGATTGGATCGTTTAACTTTAATCTTACATTTATTAATTAATTTGAAAATGGAGCGTATGGGATGATTTTATCCTCGCCTAATCAAATACACTAGGCGCCCTGTACTACTAGACCTGCCCTAAGATCTTACATTCGGCTAACTGCCAACTTTATCTAATAACAAAACTTAACCTTTAACTATTCTACCCTGCCGAACATCGAAAAAACATCGAAAATTCCCAAGTAAGTTTCTACAATTTTTATTTTCGTTTTTCTAACGTTACAATATATGTCCTCATAATAACATGTGACGACTTACAAGGTTATAAATAAATTTTGTGGCTTTTCTAAGTTATAATATGAATTTTAGTTATAATCTTTTAATTTTCATTGTTATTCACTAGATCTCAGTAATTATAAAAAATAAATTCTTTCAAAGTGTTCATTCTCCTAACGTGTTCTTTATATTTTGTTGAAAGGAGACAAGCAGCCATTTAAAGATTGAGTGGAGCATTATATCAGATTCAGGGCCCATGAATATTTACAAATTCATAAATATTTAATAGATTTCACAAAAAATTTAAACATCTTTTAATCATAACAAATTTAATAAAATATTTATAAAAACATGTTCATAGTTTGTGTATTTTATTATGTTTCATAGCAAACATTTATATTTTAATATAACATTCTTATGATAATTATAGCTATTATAACATACACGTGACACAAGGCCTCATCAAAAAATGCGAATGAACTTATTAATTACAACATATTTTCGAATGTTATGTTTTTAATATATAGCAACTACATCCAAAAGAAACATTTGTGATACAACTAGAAAAATTATTGTGGAAAAAAGTTAACATTTTCAATCCTGAATAACATTTTTACAACTTTCATTATACTTTTTACACTCGAAACACAACTAATTTATACAATTTAATTAGTTTAAACTTTTAGAAATGTTATTGACCTAAGTACTACTTTAGTCAAATACATATGTGAATTATAAGAACTTGAAACTAAAGTTTCAAACAGCCTTTCTGCATGAGATAAAAACCGTAATATTTGTTGTTGAAAGTTATAATACTGGAATAAAATTATTTTAACAAATTTGCTTAACTATCAACCTGAGATAAATAGGAAAAACCATTATTGGAGTTCGAATATCCCTTGACTCAATAATAACTCTTCCTTAATAATACCTATAATTCTTCCTTAATAATTCCTCTGCGTGAACTCTATGATTCTAAAGCTGCCAGCCAAAGTAAGGAGAAGATGATTAGCATACCTAATAACTTTACGTTAACATTAAATCGTTAGTCGCAGTGAGACAACTTGCGATGGTGTCGAGCTTGACTAACTTCATAGCTGCCCACGCGGTCTTACGACTCGATATACTTGTCATCTATTAACTGTGATTAACCGACTATAAACTTATTTAACTATAACTTATACTATACGACTATAAAATCATTAATACTAAATGTAAACAGTGTTAGATGGATCGTGTAGTTTTAGACTCATGCTTATTCTACCAAGTCAATAACAGTAATTTATGACTCATTGAAATCAATCCAGAATGACAGGATTAATACTTTTACGATCAACAAGCTTTAATATTTCAATCAGCCTCTTAAGTATAAATACTTAAATTGCTTGTGTATTAATATTTACGCTAATAAAAATAAACATAGAGATTAAAACTTGCATGAAATTTTACGAACAGTCATCGACATTTTACGACAGTTACGAACAGTTTGTGCATCTACTTTACAATGTGGTTTACCGCTATGCATCGTTATAATGTGTAAAAATGGGAAGTATTATCATTCCTAATAAAAGGTGGCCATCCTTTAGCCTTTTTACTGGTGAACATATTTGTCGATTGAGAAAAATGCAAATGACGGTCAGTCCTTTTCATCTTACTGTTGGCATTTTTAGCACTTCATGTTAGTAGCTATATCAGGATGCTCTAATATAAATCTTATGGACCATATAAGATTTATAACTTCCGTATAAAATGGGCTAAATTTGAATAGTAAAAATTCATTTTTTTAAATATTTTGATAGAGAAAGACATTAATTTTTTTCTTAATTTATAACTTAAATTATATTTTGGTCATATTATCATGTCTAGATAAATTATATATTACAACTTTGATCAATTTATTGATACAAAAAAATCTTTGAATATTTTATGTCAAATATTTTTTTTTCTGTTTTCAACAAATGTTTTACTGTGTTACAATATGTTAATGATCAATTTACTCAATCGCAAACCGTTCATCTGTATGTGTAAGTTTCTATACCTGTAAGGATCTAAATTGACGAGTCTATGGTTTTGAAGAAAAAAATGTTTCAATTCCTATAACTATGTCTATGTTTACAAATTAACGGAATTGTCGTTAATTTGTTTTTGTTTTCGTAAAATTCTTCGATTTTTTACATGTAAATAGCCCTACGATTGCAAAAAGAAACATGTCAAATTCATGTAGAACACTCACTACGAGAGTTCCTTACTCATATAGGTGCTTATAAACATTTAAGTGTATATATTACTTATATTAAACTATGTATGGTATGGAGTTTGGATTGGGTATGGAGTAAGAACTTTTTACAGATCCATCTACATATTACAAGTTGGTTGACTATTACTCGGAAACTAATAGAGCCTACCTAGGTGTAATAATTTTTCTTTTTCTTTCGTTTCAAACAAAATATTGTGAATATTTTTGGTATGAAATATTCGAATTAATTGGTAGGGTTTGTACACGTACCTCTAACAATAAAATACACTTTAAAGGTCAATATTTTGTAAACGGATCTCTGAGCCGAAAAACATTTCATGACATTCCAAATATTTTTGGAAGAAATACTCAATGATTCTCTATAACAACGTATTCAGAAAGAAATTCTAATCCACTTTACATGTAGTACTTTAAAAACCTTTTTTTTTAAATTGACATTTATACCTTTGTAATTTAAAAATACTATGCCAAATTTAGCCTTATAATTCTAACAGTACCCATGTAAATTGGCTGTGAAACACAGAAGAACATGGTGAAACTTCAATGGTTCTTTGTGTGGATACGGATACTTAAATAGACTCCTTTATTCATCCACCAATATTTGGAATAGTTAATTTTTTTGTCAGACTATTATGAGCGTGTACGAAGATATTCATTGTTTCATATTCCGTATTAACTTCCGAACCCCCATTTTCTGATAATTTAATTAAAACGGCGTGGAGGCACTTCTCCATATCGACTTATAATTCTGTTTAATTCGCTACTTCATTCAAAATCGTGGAAAATTTGAGTGAAACACGGCCGGATCATTATTTTCACCACGTTTAATATATATTTTCATTTATTGTAATGTACAATTTTATTATTTGTCATTTTGGTTGTTATGTAGGCATTACCAACGCATTTTATTTATTGTTATTGTTGTTACGTAGGCATTACCAACGTCTTAAAAAAATATTTTTAATAAGTAACTAGGACAAGAAATTAGTAAGTAAATAAAGAAATGAACAACATAAGTAGATAGGAAGAAAAATTATGCGGTCATTTTGATACGAAGACTAAATGAGTGAATGTTACAATGTACAATGAACTTGCTCTTCATGTTTTAAAAGTTTTTAACCAGCTTTATTTCTTAAACTTTTTTTGTTTAAGTTTTTAAACCATAATATAGAAAATAATAATATAGAAAAATTCATACATACTGAATTTCTTGAAGGCATTAAAATATTTTAAATGCTCAAAATATAAATTAAATTTTATAGCATTTACTTTATTTTATATTAAATTGTTTTCGGAAGCCTAATTCGAGCAAAGATTTGCCATTTCTCACATTAATGAAATACTTTTAGCAATTCTTGCTTACGTAGGTCAAAGGAAATATATCTCTGAAATAAAACCGGTGAAATAGGAGTGGGTACCCAATTTATATGCTGCCGCTGAAAATATCTAAATACTTAAAAAATGTCAGCTGCAAATTAATAAAATTAATTGAATTGAGTGAAATTCGCTTCTGAAATATTACATGTTCATATGTTCTAGTACCAATTTTTCTCAGGATATTTCTGAGTCATACCTGTCGTGAGGTTAGGTGGCGATAGATCTTCCTTTAAAAAAATACTTCGCTTTTATTACTTATAAATTGTTTACCAACTTATATTCAGTACTTTTAGACTTTTTGTTTGAAAATACGATATGAGAAATATTGAAACTGATTTGTGACTTCCCATGTATCCATATCGTTGTGATGGATGGAACCACAGTACAAGCGGCGATGAAAAAGAAGACCAATCAGTATGCGTGCGCTGTGGCGACTCACTATTGATATAGTTATTACTCACATTATTGTGAATTTCGATCCTGGACTGGAAACAGCGTTCCTTGCGACGGACCCGTATTACGTTTAAACATTGAATATATTGTACAAAACTTTTCGTTGTCTATGTTACTCCAATCTAAACGACTTTATTACGTAATCTTCATACAGGCATATACATAAATGGTGATCGTGGACCGAAACCTACATTTCCGGATTTGAAGAAGCTGATAACAGGATTATATCCGCTACATATGGAGAAAGAGTCGCACATGGGGAAGTTCCTTTCTTTTCCTTCTCCATTCCATTCATGTTGCGTCCTATCTAATTTATATATTACGTACCTAATAGTATCTTGTGCGCGTTTCTTTAACAACCATTTAATTTTCTTAATTAAATGTATAGTAAATAATTTATTCAAGTGTACACTAGGCAGTGATTCCTTAAGAGAAATATCCGTCACAATCGCAATTGTAACTTATGTTCTTAACTAAATTCTTGATTATATATATATATATATATATACATATATTTATTATTTTAAATTCTTATATGATAATGAAATTCCTTTCTATCAATTACTGATTTACAATCTCGACTGTTGCTGCGTGTTGTTCTACCAGCTAATTCTGCATTCAAATTAAAGTTGACTTAACGTTTCGCCACATGAAGCGGTTGTCTCAAGGACCACCGTGTTGCGTTCTTTTGTTTGTTAATAATCGCTCATCAAGGATTTGGTTTGGTTCAAAATTTATTATTTTATTTCTCTAGTTTATTAATTATCCTAATTTGATAATGAGTATTAGTAAAAAAATGAGGAAGAGAAAAATTATTGATATACCTTCATATCTTAAATATTGTACATATTAGTTATACAAAACTTTACTTCATTCATTCGTGTTGCTCCAGTCTTAAGAAATTCATTATATAATCTTCATATTTGCATATATACCATGCGTTGATGTTACCGTGACGCCATGCGTTGGTGAGACCTGGTAACAAAATGGTCGAAAAATAATTAACGGTACATGGAAAGCAATAAGAAAAAAAATTTAAAAAAAACAGATTTTTGCTCCATTCAAAGATATCTTTTCAAAAGTATCTATGCAGAAAAACGTGTAAACTTTCATATGGGCGGAAGCCCCCTCGAAATATAATTTTAGTCCTTTTAATTACTTTATATTCTCGTTTGGGACTGTGGACTTATTTATTGTATTTATTCTTAAGAAAATATTCAACTAAACTTACCATATATTTTACGCGTCTACAATTATAGTCACCCATATAATTTTATACTTCAACAATTCGGAGATTTAAGAGAGCAAATACCCTACTGTTAGATAATACATTCTTTACGAGTTGGTAGAAAATATAAATGAATTATTTTTAGTAATACTGGTTGTTAAAAATATACATCTTTCCTTTATAAAATTTGAATGCATAATAATATTTCAGGCAATACGGAGCAAAACCTTACAGGTTTAGGCAATATTTTACAGTCATATTTTTTGCATACAATATTTATTTTATGGTCTTAAGTTTGTCTTACTTGTGCATAAGTATACTCGTACGAATAAGATAGATGTAGAAAAACTATGACACTAATCAATAAATAAACTCTGGTGTTAACCTTCAGCAAACACCTACGTAAGGATAGAAAAGGATCTGTCGCATGTGAGTTTTTTCTTAACTTTCGTTCATATGTTAATTTTGTACTAAACGGTAATAAGAAATAAAAAAAAAATTTTGTTAGTTTATTTCTTATTCAAATCTTAAATACATATACTTAATAGTATAAGAACTATTTTGCACAAGAAAATATTATATACTTTGTTGAATTTATTTCAATACACCAATTGTCTTTATTACAAATTAAATTTAATTAACACCTTAGTTTATAATATAGATGAAAATTTGATCCAATCCAATTGGAATAAATTACACACCTAAATAACGGAGGTAAAGTATTGTAAATGTGTAAGAACTTACATTTGTTTAGCAAATAATTCAACTTTTTATGTACGGTAAAAATACGCACAGTCAGTTTTTATTACATTGAAGTTAAGAAATTGTTATTGGAAAATTGTATAATTATTTCCAAGAACTATGTGCCACAA